>VTGD01000061.1:0-324738 GCA_013406985.1 Calonectria crousiana | reverse complement strand
ATTCATTTTCACTCTTCAAATTATATTAATTAATGCTGTTGCTGTAGATAAATGACAGATATCTCTTCTGAATGCATCTTCATGTGATGTGACCTTGTTTGCACAGCCGGCTGTGCGCGCAAGTCATGTGACCTTATTCGCACAGCCGGCTGTGCACGTATGGGTCTCCCGAGGTTGCGTTCCGCTTAGTCAGCCGCTAGCGATAAGAGCCACCCAGTTGATTTCATGACTTTTCTCTATCCTCTTTATTCATTGTACTAATTATCGGCCTGTATTTCTTCGGGATAGAAACAATATGGATACTGGAGGCTCATCCTCGGCAATACGTTCAACACAACGCGCCCCAAGGTCTTGCACTGCCTGCTACAAAGCAAAAGTAAAATGCGACAAAACAATACCCTGTAGTCGCTGTGTTGCGCGGGGTGCGGCTGTCCATTGCCAACGTGAGGTTGTTCGCGTCCAAAGACAGATTCATGGAGCCCAGTCAAGTTCTACAACTCTTAGCTGGGATGAGCTATCTCATGAAAATAAACGACTACGCGCAATTTTATCAAATCACTCAAACGATGGCAGAAGCTCAGAAGAGGAATCGGGGTTTTCCTCTAGACCACCGCTTAGCAGCGATACGTTCGAAATTGAACTGTTTTCTCAGGTGGACAAATCATCCAAGCCTCGCAGCGTGACAGACTCGTCCCAAATTTTGATGCCAGCAAAGGAGACAAGTGATAAATTGATCTCGCACGCGTTTGACTGGACCTTTTGGCACCACTTCAGTCTACTTGGTCCCGAGTTCAAGGATGATCACGACAAATTATGGAAGGAATACCATCAGACCGGCAACTTGGAAAAAGCAGATCTCCTCCGGTTGTCGGTTTATTTTAGCGTTCTAGCTTCCGAAGTTCTCTTCATTGGTGACCATGATGTGTCACAGTTTCATCTGCTCGAGCCAGACATTCCCCTTTTGCTCAAAAATTGGTACGATGCAGCCTTGCACTTTCTTGATAAGGCCGACTTTGTGCAGAACCTGGACATTAGGATCATCCAGACCATCTCAATTCTTGGCTTGGTGTTTCCCATCGTCGGCGACTCGAGACGCCACCGTTCTCTTTGGTCTCTTGCTCTCCGACATGCGCAGGATTTGAGGCTTGGGGAGGATAATGCTCACCTGAATGAGTCATATGTTGACCAACAAAAACGCCGGCGGCTATGGTGGACACTTGTAATTTGTGAATGGCTCCCTGTGCCACATCGTCATCCTTGTCTGAATGAAAATGATTTCAGTTGTGAGCTGCCTGACGAGATTGACGATGATGAACTCTGGAACATCGTCGCTTTAGGCGGAAAATCCAGACTTGCCAAAAGCAAGGTGCGACCCATCCAATACCACATTGCCATGATCAAGCTGGCAAAGATATACTACCGAGTTCGGTTTCTGCTTCGCATTCCAAGATGGCAGGTCAGCGAGATTGCATCATTCGTCTTTGAAGCAGACGAACAACTCGCGGCATTAATATTCAATCTACCTCCCCATCTACAACCAGATGAAAGTGCATCGCACCCACGCACTTCAAATAATGCCATTTTTGCTTGGGTTTCGTGGCAACGCAAAAGCATTAGTATGGCCCTGCTGTATTATCGGATATGCATTGGAAGGTTACTTCAAACTTATTGGTTAGATGGTTCGATCAACGGGACCAGGACCCGGGCAATAAGCATATCTTCCGCTCAAGGAATGATAAACACTACAAAGGATGCTGAAATTGACCCATCCAAGATGAGACTCTGGTAAGCGCGACCCCGTTCGCACATACTAATGGCAATCATGTTAAATCGTCCATGCTAATGGCCCGTCATAGGGCTGGCGTTGTGAATATTTATACAGCAATTATTCATCTGATCATTGAATCCAACGATAGCCACACGGATTTTAGCGAAGAGATTGGGTTAGGCTTGGCATTTCTTCGCAGTATCCAGCCATATAACCTCATTGCTTCACAATCAATTCGGATTATCGAGAATGTCTTAAAAAATAATGGACGAAATGGGCCGCACCTGGCCGAATAAATGTCAACTAGGAAAGCAACTGCTGTTTGGAACCGGATACATGGCAAAAGCACCATTTAAAATTGAAATTACGGATTAAATGGCCACCTATGCATCGTGGGCCTGGGCCAACCTGTCGCTAACTAGGAGCTGTCTAAAAGATTCAATCTGCCAGATCCCCCTTTTGAACAGGCCAACTTTGAATATTCACCTTTCCTATATCCGTCCCCTCCACAATATGGATATCACCTTTCGTTATTCTGTCTTCAAATACATCACCAAGGTCCTCCAGAGTACGGCCTTTTGTCTCTGGGAAGATGAAGTAAATTATGACCGTGCCTAGGATGAGCATGCCGAGATAGAAAATAAAGTAATAATATCCGATACGCTCCAGTGCGATGGGATTAACGTATTGGTTCACCGTGAGAGCCGCCTGGCTGACTAGGACCTGCGTCGCGAGCCCTCGGTTGCGGATACTGAATGGCAAGATCTCGGGCGTGTACGAGTAAAGCAGCGGGTTGCAAGCGATATTGAACGCGGCATTGTAAAGAAATAGAAACACAACAGTCGTGTAGGCGGCCGCCTGCGAGCCTTTGTTTGCGTACATGGCGCTGGAGATTGTGAGCGGTACGTTGGCGCAAGTCATGCCGATAAAGCTGGTGAGCCACAGTGGCCTTCTTCCAACCTTGTCAACTAGCACGGCACCAGTAACAGAGCATATGAGGTTCCAAATTGCCATGCCGCCGTTTATTCCTGTTTGCTGGGCTGTGCTTGTAATGCCGATGTCATCCAAGATGGGAGAAAAGTAGTAAGATATGACACTCTGGCCAGTCCACAAGGTGAAAATCGCAACTGATACGACAGTGAAGAACCGTTTTCGGTTTGCTTTGATGGTCCAGACGTTTTTCCATGTAGCAATCTGCGCCTCTTTCTCTTGAATGAGGGCTTGCGTGATTTCTTCCATTTCAATGCTGACGATTTCAGCTTGCTCGTCTCCGCTCGCGTGATACTTAACAATGATGGCCCTGGCTTCATCATCCCTGCCCTTTGAGCAAAGCCATCGCGGCGACTCTGGAGTGAAGATCATAGCGACCATGACGAGGGCGGGGAAACATGTCTGGGCGATGGAGGGAATCCTCCAAGACCAGTTGTTTTGGAGATACCCAGTGCCAAATGATAGCCAGGATGCAATAATGGAGCCCACGTACCAAAGGACGTTGAACTGTGAAAAGCTGGTTAAACTAAGATGGCCAGTGTTGACGGGGTCGGACTCTTACCATGGGTGCAATTTTCCCTCTGTATTGGGGATGGCTCAGTTCGTTCAGCAAGCTGGGCCCGGCGCAGGTGGTGAAACTGATTCCAAATCCCAGGATAAAGCGAACACCAATGAACACGCCTCGGTTAGGGGCAGCTGACTGGAGCGCAGACCCAACCACGCCGAGCAACGATCCAATCTGGATGGTGATGCGTCGTCCAAATTTGTCTGCCGGATAGGCCACAATAAGTGCGCCAACGAAACCACCTACAAACACAATTGCAGTGATGAGGCCAATTGTTGAAGAACTCGGGTTTCCCATGGCTGGTCCGGTTAGTCATTGCAGTCTGGGAACTAAGTGTGAGGCATAACGTACCCGTGTGCCATGGGTCCATGGCCTGAAAATTCCCCACAATGACTTCGTCATATCCCACAGTCATTTGGGAAACAAGAATCCAGGCTTGCCAGAAAAAGAGCTTTCGAAGGCTTTGGTTGTGCCACCACGACCCGGTGTGTGGGGCCGATGTGATGCTTGCCATGTTGCCACTTGTATTGAGATTAAAGAAAGAAAGCACGATCTAATGGGCAAATAAATAACAGAAAAAACAAACACGAAGTCGATTCAATTCGTAATACAGCGAGTTAAGAGACTCAATAGCAGAGATATATAATGCCCCAATAGCTCGCTCTGTCTGCGTCTTATCGCCCTATCTTCTTATCAAGAATGTGGAGGGCTGGGTGATTGCCATGGTAGACCCAATTAAAACGCTTGACCAGTTTATCATCGGCCGAGTCACGGCCGAGTTTGCGGCGTCGACGAGGGCACGGATGATTTTGCTATCGGCTTGACTGGAAACACAATATGACTGGCCATTGAATGCTCCAAGGAGAATAGTGCTGAATTCATGTTTATAAAAATGCTTCATCCGCACAATTGAAATCGGCCTGCGCTATTTGCATGATAAGCCAATTCCATTATGACCGCCAATAACCCCCTCGCGTCAAATCCCGAGTACGCTGGACTGTTACCGGCCAATTTTCTTCATGGATATGCGTAAGTACCCAGAATATTTTAAACCGGTTCGTCATTTCCACAAGCTCTTAACAAATGTGGGCGGTAGTTCGGCAGCATACCAAGTAGAGGGGGCCACCACAAAAGATGGCCGTGGACGATGCAATTGGGATGAAATGTTGGAAGGGTATCCTGACAAAGGAGATGATGCATGTCGCTCTTATGATATGTGGAAAGAAGATGTGAAGCTCCTGAAAGAATTTGGGGCCAAATCGTATCGGTTTTCTGTTTCGTGGCCCCGAATCAAACCTTTAGGCAAGTTTTCGGAAGTGGACGGACAAAAAAGCACCGGGGCTTATTTTGTGTGATTTTCTAACCAATTCCCAGGGTCTGAAAATTCTCCCGTGAATGAGCTTGGGGTGAAGTATTATAATGACTTGGTAAGGACCGGCCTGTTGGAAATTTGTGCTCAAAGAAGCTAAATACCGCAGATTGATGGCCTCTTGGCTGCCGGAATTGAGCCTACCATCACACTACACCATTAAGATACACCGCTGGCATTGGACGAGAAATACCGTGGATTCGCTGCAGTCGACGCAACAGAGTTGATAGCAGATTTCGTAGCCTACTCTAAAGTTTGCTTTGAGAGGTTTGGCGACCGTGTTAAGCGATGGCTCACCATCAATGAGGTAGAAAGACTCTGCCAAAATTTGTGGGCCAACAGCTGATTCAAATTGTAGCCATGGATCTTTGCCTCGCTAGGGAGTGAGGGTCTCGTAAAGGATTACAAAAGAGCCGACTTTTTCAGGCAAGAATTACTATTCCGGTGCAGTGCCAATGGCTGATAACTGATCCAGGGTCGGCCACAATACGTTGCTTGTACACGGATGTGCTGTGCGATTATACCGAGAGGAATTTCAAAGTACCCAGGGTGGGAAAATCGGCATGGCTTTGGTGAGAGTGGGGAACATTGTGGTGCACATCCAGAGACTAATGTGGCGCAAATAGAACTATGACTGGGCTGAGCCAGTGGATGAATCGCCAGAGGCGATCGAGGCAGCCTCGATTTCAGAAGAGCGATCACTAGGTTGGTTTGCTCTACCAATTTGTAGGAAGACGTATCCATTGCTTCACATTGCGCATGCTAAATTTCTCAGTCAAGGGAATAGAGACCAAGGCATGGGATCACTATGGTCATGAATTTCCACACTTTACAAATGCTAAACTGTCCATGTTGAAAGGCTCAGCAGACTTGTACGTCGACTCCAAAATCCTCTACCACTTGATCTGGACAAATTCTCACATTTCGCAGCTTTTCCATCAATCACTATGGTACCATGTATACGACTGGGAGACACCTTGCCCCAGGGACCGCCGTCGACTTTAGGGAATTGGATGGCATTCAAAAAACGCTCTACCGAGATGGTGTCCTAATTGGGAGGCGGGGAGAAAACGGACACCCTCATACTGGTAAGACCCGTTTGTATTTCAACGTCAAGTATGCAGTATTGACGGATACAGTCCCATGGGGTTTCAAAAACCTGCTCGTGCATTGCTGGGAGAAGTACGCGAAACTCAACATGCCAATCATCGTGTATGAAAACGGATACGCTGTTGAGCATGAAGCCAGCATGTCTATTGATAAGATTATTGATGACAAATATCGCCAAGAATATTATAATCTCTACATTGGGGCAATGTGTGAAGCTGTGAAAACTCACGGTGTTTGGATGAGTGGATACCACTGTTGGAGTTTGTTAGAGTAAGACGAAACCCCTGCCCCAAGACATGGAAAGATCTAATCAGATTAAATAGTAACCTGGAATGGAACAATGGCTACGCTCCTCGGTTTGGAGTTACGTACATTGATCGGGAAGATGGCTTCCGGAGGGTTCCAAAAGATTCTTCAAGGACGGTCGCGTCCATCTGGAAGCACGTCGTTTCCTTGAAAGCTGAAGCGCCAAAGCTATGAAAAAACACTCATATAGTGGTTCATATACGCAATATCATGTTGGTTGAAGAGGCAGTCAATTAAAAGCATAGTGCTGTAAATATGAGTTCTGCTAGGTGTGCTTTCACGCGCATTTTGTCCACAGAAACAAAAATAGGCAAGATGCCCTAGCCATTGGATTATGAGAATTTTTTAACAACATCCAAGTGCTAACGCTGCATCAACCAAGTAAACTTCATCTAGTTGAGTAGTTTCAAAGCGCTTCTCTACTCCAGTGTATGCCAATCACATCGACATTCAGTGCTGGTCTCGTCGTGGAATTCCTCCCGGTGCATGAAATGCTACGTCAATGTGCATTTGCAAAAGCTGTCGCTATTAAAGTAACCCTCGCTAGAATTAGGATTTCCCGACTGCGCAAATGGCTGACGCCGAGAACCCGACGTTATCCACAACTATGGCGCCCGTTGTGTGTAATTATTCCGTCATTGAATCCGGAGAATGCCAAGGGATGTGAAATGGCGGAGTATTTGGTAATGGGGATTATCTCACAACGCATATTAACGTTGTTGGTCATAGTAGCAAGAGATAATCTGCCTGCGTGAAATGCCAGTTGACGTCTCGGGGGCACAGAGCAAAGGATCCTTGGTCATGGTGGAAAGTGGCAAACCCGCGGGGCCGGACGAGTTTCCACATGGTCCAGATTGCTAGCTAAGCTTCTTTTCGATGATTTTCTTGTCCATTGTGCCATAGCTTCGCGCCACACACGCTTAGCAGCGCCAATCATTCTCGCGGGGCTATCTAGGCCCATTTGGGGTGACGAAATGTGGTTAGGTGCGGGCCGCAGGCCATGACATCGTGAGCCGTCTCCACGAGCATGATTTTCTCGCTGTACAAGATGTTGGATAAAATGCGTACAAAGCCTCATCATCAACAGAAAAGCAATGCACCATCTGCTTTCTCGTGGTGCATGGGCCGCAACAATGCTGTGAGCTGACAAAGCTTATCGCACATCAAGGCAAGAACAACTTTGAGATCAATTCTTCAACGATGGTGACTTTGCTGTCAAACTTTATCTGGCTCTAAGCATAAAGAAGCCTGGGCCTCCACCCACCAGAGCGAGTCGGGGGTAGGCAGTGCACGCCCGGTCGGGGAATTACGTCGCGCGACAGGGGACACGACACGAGCAAGCACGCTTCATCTGCATTTCAAATATCTGATGGAAGGCGCTGTTGAAGCGATCATTTATCCGTCTCTATTAGTGTCGGTTGTGCTGCAGCGAGGCAACAAGATTGAGGAGTGCGCACGCAGGTGGCGGTGGCGGAATAGTTGGCTCGAGTTCAAACTAAGACCGGAAACGTCAGTCATGGCCGTGATAACAAAAGTTCAACTGGCTGAAGCTAGCCATGTACTTTGAGAACCACCCAGTGTCTGTTTTTTATTGATGCTGTTTCACGCGGTCCTGTCAGCGCGCCTCATATCGTCTATTTCGTGCTGCTCTGCACGCCATCTGGCGGTTGCTGGGTGGGCCCCGGACGGACGAACACCTTGATAGACTGCATGATGACGACTGAAACACGTCTCGCGCGCTGCGGCCCTCAGCTATTCTCTTCCTCACAAAGGCAGCAAAAGAATCAGAGCAAATTCCAGCCATCCCAAGAGATGGGCGAAACAGCAACACGTGGGCCCCAGATGGTGCCGATTCTCTGGTGGTGAGTTAAAACTAGTTGGAAGAAGGCGTTTTTGGGGCCATTGTTGGGTTTGAATTATAAATCCTCTTACTTCCCACCATTGCCACCGCCGGCCGTGTTCGCGCAGTCATCCTCCATCTTCTCGACATTAACCACCATGGCTGACACATTCGATCCCCAGTCAGTCAACCTCGACACGGCCGACCTCCGCGATGTTGTATGCTACATGACGGTAGGGGGAATTGAGTACAACGGACACCTTGGCGCGCGGATCTCGGCCATCTTCGTCATCTTGTGCGTCTCCCTGGCCACCACCTTGTTCCCCGTCCTCGCGATCCGCGTCCAAAGCCTCCGAATTCCCCTGTACGTCTACCTCTTCGCCCGATATTTTGGTGCAGGCGTCATCATCTCCACCGCCTTCATTCACCTGCTCGACCCGGCCTACGATGAGATTGGACCGGCCAGCTGCGTGGGCATGACGGGCCATTGGGCCAGCTACTCTTGGCCCCCCGCCATCGCCCTCACCTCGGGCATGTTCATATTCCTCATGGACTTTGGCGCCGAGTACTACGTGCAGCGCAAATACGGCGAACCGAGCGACGTGGATCTCGGTAACCTCCTGGCCGTCGGAGGGCTGGACCTGGGAACGGGAGGGGGCCAAGACCAAAACGGGCGTTCGAAAAGCGATGTGAATTCCTCGGACGGGATTGAGGATTGGAAGCAGCTTGAGAGCAATCCTATCCAAGTCGTTTCAAGTTTCCAGTCACAAATCGCCGCCTTTCTAATCCTGGAGTTTGGCGTCTTGTTTCACAGCGTCATCATTGGACTGAACCTGGGAGTCGTTGGCAGCGGGTTCAGCACGCTGTATCCAGTTGTCGCCTTTCACCAGGCTTTCGAAGGGCTAGGTATCGGCGCTCGGCTTAGTGCAATCCCGTTTCCACCCCGTCTCCATTGGATGCCCTGGACATTCTGCCTCGCATACGCGGTGACGACACCCACGTCCATTGCCATCGGTCTAGGTGTAAAAGAAACCTACAACAGCACCTCGTATACCGCAACCATGGTGTCGGGGATTCTGAATTCCGTGTCTGCGGGCATTCTCATCTACACAGGATTCGTCGGAATGATTGCCCGCGATTTCCTCTTCGATCCTCAACGCACGAATAACAAGAAGCGGCTTTTATTTATGCTGGTCTCCGTATATTCGGGCGCAGGGGTCATGGCTCTACTCGGCAGGTGGGCGTGATTTAAATCTGAGAAGTCCATTTCTTTTGTAAAAGAAAATAATAAATAATAAATAAAAAAGGAAACAACAATTCCCAGCTACAACACCCAAAAATAGCCCGCCACGACGCCACGCTCGGTGTGCATTTTTTAATACCCTCACGACATCTTGATGGTCGCAAGATCTTGGTTGAGGGTATGAAGAACTGTTCAGTGGCGTGTGGTCGACTTCGCTCACCAAAACTCTTTGTTTGGCTGCCGTTCGTTATGGCAGATTAGCCAGCAAGTCATAATATTTTTATCACTGGATGCCCGCAAAGTTAGACGTACTATAAATCACTTATATTTATGTAAAGTATGCACGGTTGTCTCACAACTTCTATTACAGAATGAAGTTGGGTTGAACAGACAGGCCCTTATGTTTGAATATATTGTATCATTATCGCAATCAGACGCCTCATTTCCCACTAATATGCAAATAATCTCGTCTCTACTTGTATGTACATTGTTCAAATCTCCTGTTTTATATCAAAAAGAAAAATCAAAAAAAAAAGAAGAAAATAAGTGTCTCACGCTTGCTGGTCATAGCTCATGAAGCCAGTTAGCCAAATACCGCAGTGAAAACGTACCATCTATATGCCAACACAATCAATCATATTGCCGCTGATACCAAGGTCATTCAAATCCCATCGGAAAATTCAGTCAAAGGGAAGAAGAATCGGATCTTAAGAGAGACATATCAACACACTTTCAGTCATCCCGTGATCCCTGTTTGATCTCGTGCGAGGTGACTCAGTTTTGAGAACCCTGGTGGTTAGCAGACACCCTGATGTCCTACCTCGTGATGCTTGTTCCCAGCTAAAGATGCATCGCGTCCCCAAATTACTTTTCCAGCACCCCCTTGATCATGAGCTAAAACTTGATGCTCAACATTTAGCGGGCAGATGATTACTCTTGGCCGAGTATAAGATGCATGTCGTCTCCCATGCATCTGTCCCTGAACAGCAGGTGTCAGTATCCCTCTGCACATCTCACCGAAAAGCCACACGGCCTCGGCGAACATCTCAACTTGCCACATCTGGAAATTCAAACGCCCTTACCGAGCCGAAGCCACGAATACGCCGACGATCCCGAAGCCAACATCCAAAATGCCCGAAAGTCCGTTGCCCCTTTCGCCATGGCCCTTCTTTGTACCACTGTCGAACAAAGCTTGTCGAGAATGAGGCTCTACAAAAGATCACAATACGTTAGGGGGGTAAATATCAATCACGAATCTATAGAGATGCTCCTGCCAACCAACCGCCTATGATTCCCCAGCTCATTTCCTTTGCTGCCTTCGCGAGGTCTGCTGCCTGGCGATCTGGACGGCCAGTCTTTCCCTTCTCACCATGTTTACCCCTGAAACTTCCTTCTCCCTCCCCCCAGTCGCCCGCCCGCCCGCCACTTACTTCCCACAATTATTCATCATCCCACGTCTCTTGTTGTTGCATTCGGCGTTGGCAGAAATATCTCAGCCAGGATCAGATTGATGCCGATGTACTGACTCGTAGCTAACCAAGCCACGCTGATGCTCTCTTCAGCTTCCACTCCGCTGCCTAGACGGCATCTCGACAAGTTCAGCTCGTCATTGGTGCCGTCGTTTGACCTTCACAATCACCCCGGGTGCTCTCACCACCGTCCCCCCACTACCTCTCGTATCTGATCCCTCATTCCTTTCAGCTCGGCGCTTAATCTCTCATACTGGCGGATGACGGCTCGGGGCTTCTTCCCAGCACATCCCACGACCTCCCACGCCTCGCCCAAGGCTCCCCGGCTGACGCACCCACGCTTAGCCGTCGGCAAGCGTGCTGAATGACTAAAACGAGTCAATTTAGTGGCCAGGGTGTCGCCTCGGGTCGTCTCCCACGCGGTCTTTTGGACCCACCATCTATTCCCATCTCTGCACATCCCGAACGTGATACACCACGCTTGCCCTGCCACCACCTCACTCCCGTCGCTGTCACAAGCTGAAATCGGCTCGTCGGGCCCTGTCGGAGTCTGCCAATTTGTCCCGCAGGCTTGTCCATGGCCCGCCCGTAATTCTGACCCACTGGCGTGGAAAAGCCGATGGCTTCACACTAAACGGCTCAACTTACGGCCCAAGCGGCCTGACAATGTGAATGGATGACCATCGTGCTGTGCCCCACTCTCCCAAAGTTTCCCAGCCGCCCTTTATGCCTTAGTTCATTTCTCTTTGCTGTCAAGGATTCGATCCACATTGCATATTTCGTCATATTTTTCCATCTGGATGTTGTGTGCCTGTGTGTGATGGTTCGTTGAGAGGCCAGTAGTGGATTCTATGAGACATAATTTCCGGGAATTAGAAGCCGTGCTTTGGCGTACCGTTCCTGAAACTTGTTTTTTTGCCGCAGAGTCGGTGAAGCCATCCGCCGTTAGCCTTGTCTAGCTGTGAACGATTCGATTTCACGCTGCACATGATGCTGTCCAACGTGCACTCGCAAAAGGATCGCCCAGTACCCGCCAAGGTGCTAGTATACGCTACCTGAAGCCACATGATGTTTGATATGCTGAATCCGGCTTAACAGAGCGTCGCCCAGGGATGTAGAGCGAAGCTGACGCCCATCGCGCATCATTCAAAACCCGCTTCAACACCTTGCACCGAGAGTGGAGCACACCCACGGAAGACCACCCACGCGTTGCGGGCGTACTGTCATCACGCCGGGGAAATACGATCAATGTAGCATCTGGAGACGGCAACGGCGTGGGATGATGAGAAGCATTCTGCCAGCTTCAACGAGTATAAGAACCCTTTCATGCTGCCTTCCAAAATCGATTTTCTTTCTTCATCACTCAGCTCAACACTTCAACAACACACTCTACAAACCATTTACACTTTCGAAGACCTTTCTTCACCACCAACATTCACAATGGCTCCCTGGTAAGACCTCCTACAGAGCTTCCCCACGCATCAAGCATCCAACTTTACGACAACAACTTGAAGATTACCCAAATCAAAGCCTGTCACTTTTCATTCTTGATTTCTCATATGCTAACGATTCTTTGCAGCGCTTGCAACACCTGCTCTTGCTCCACCGCCTGCAACTCATGCTCTTGCTGCAGCGTAAGTCCTCTCTGCAAACTAGCCCGCTTCATGGATCAATAGTTGACATGGGTATAGCACTAAATATGTTCAACTTGGCCTAAGTTGAATCGAGATTCAGCGGTTTCTGAAAATATCTCTAGCCAACACAAGGACGATATTACCTGCTGGTCTTAATGGCACTGCTTGGATTGGTTTTTTTTTCTTTTAAGTTTCAGGGATGAGATTTAGTGTAGGCGCGCTAGTAGTCAGTGGGCAATGTGAAACTGGCAGGCGTCGAGACAAGTGCAGCACTAGATACATCCATTCAGATCAAGCTTATATTGTGAACAATCACTGTTCCCTTATCTCACTCAAGCCTCTTCGTCTTTTGATACAATCTATATATCCACAGTCCCACATAGCCCGCGATCCACACACGAAAAAAGCACTACTGGCAAGGTGGAGGAAACTACTCTTGGCACTAAAGTGACAGCAACCCGGGCAAAACATGCCCGAATAGGACAGTGGGTCAGCTGCGGCCCACCGAACATTGGGGCATCGGCGACCAAGTCACTTGACCACTGTCGTAGAGGCCATTAATAATGTTTCAACCGTCAGGTGTCGGCTGCATTTTGAGGAGCTAGAAATAAGACTGTATTTCAAGTATGAATATTATGTTGTGGACGAATTTATCATTTCAGCAAGTCCTCAGGGCCATATGTTGGGGCAAGAGAGCGTTGCAAAAAGATCACGTCTTCATATTTTTAGTTAAGATAATAAAAGAACTCACATAAACATCCTTTCCGAATGAGAATCTCTAACGGTTTTCACGATTATTGTTCCTTTGGAAATTGTGGTTATTTCGACTGTTCGAGGTTTATTATGGTAGTGAACTTGTTTTAGCTACCCACAACGCCATCACCTTTTCCACTTACCCTAGAGCCTTGGACGCTGTGAGATGCGCAATATTGCAGGCGCGCATGGTCATGGTTACTATGCCATTTGAGACAATAATACATCTTAAAAACCTTGGAGAACGAAATCCCAGAATTTGGAAGTCGAGCCATTTCCCTTTGTTACCATATCTGTGAAACCAACCCCATAAAGTCAACGCGAAGCATGTTAGGCCAATTCTTTTTGGAAAGTCAATCTTTGGTTTTCAACAAGCATAAACAACCACATTTCCGAATCCTAAATAAAGCCTGAACATCAAAATCATAATGCCCCATTGAGGATTCTGCATGGAACACGCCCCGACACTCCGGAGCCGATGTCTCGAAGACCGACAGCCGACCGAGCGCCGGATGCAACAACCGCGGGGTAACAATCCGGACTTGGCAATCCGCTCTTATCATCTTCAACCGCAGCAATGGCAGACGAAACAAATTTCAACGTCGGAAATGAGCGTTTCAATGCAGAGGCCGCTGCATGGGACAGCAACCCCTTTGTCCGGGAAATGAGTCTGGAGGCATGGAAAGCCATCCGAACATCTGCTCTGCCTCAGCTGTCTGCGATAGCTGACGCTCCCGAGCAGCTGGAGGTGCTGGAAATTGGGTGTGGGACTGGCCTTTTGAGCCTGGAAGTTGCTCCCGCCGTGAAGAGATTGGTGGCCGTCGATGCTGCTGCCGGCATGATTGAAGTCCTCTCCGCCAAGATACAGAAGCCCGATGCCCCTCAAAACATTCTTCCGTTGGCAATCTTGCTGGAAGATCCGGAAGACAGCAGGATACCTCCCGCGGATGATGCCAAGCAAGACGGACCAAGGCTCAAATTCGACCTCATCACCTCGCACTTGGTCCTCCACCACATCCCGGATCTGAAACAGGTCTTGACCACGATGCTAGGCTGCCTGAGGGACGGTGGCATGGTTGCGTTGACGGATTTTGAGGACTTTGGGCCTGAAGCGAGAAAGTTCCACCCCGAGTCTAAGATGGACGGCGTTGAGCGACATGGTGTTAACCGGAAGTGGATGGCCGCGCTGATGGAGGAGGTTGGATTCAAGGACGTCAAGGTTGAGGTGGCTTGGGAACATATCAAGCGGGTGGAAAAGTTTCCTGGAGAGTTTAAGCATGGCAAGCCAGCTCAAGGCCAGGGAGAGATGATTAACTTTTCGTACATAATTTGTATGGGAAAGAAGTAGAAAAGAAGCATTTGACGGCATGCATTATGTGTTGGTCTGGCTCGCAATAGAAGATCCAGATGTCGTTCAATTGATCCATCCCTTCCCATGCATAGAAACTCAAGTTCACGGGTTGTTCGCAGATAATATTTGACTCATATTACCAAATCATCCCAATGAGGTCACAAGCACTGAGTAGTGGTTTCGTGCACTCGACCTCCGCATCACGCCATATTTCGCTTGTTTAACAAGGGCCAAAGCTTGCTCAACTTGCAAGAATTTTGTGCCCAGATAGAGCATCCCCAAATCTATCAAACCAGTTGAGTCTATTAAATGTGGCCATTAGATCCACGACAATGAAGCATACACTATACAACAGAAGATAACAAGCTCCCTATTTCCAAAATCAAAACCATCGCCGTGGCATCTCCAATCGATTACCCTCAGGTACTGTCCTTGAAATTAGAACTCGCAATCAGTCTTACATAGCCAGGATGAGAAAGAGCCAGGCCGAAATATGCATCAATGATGATTGGTGTATGATGCCAGTGCTTTCGCCGACTGTAGATGGAGAAGGTGTTGAGCTGGCCTGAGTTGGAGTACCGGTGGCTTTGGACGCTGAAGAAGAACCGGAGACCGAACTGGAGGGCGAAGGGTGAGAAGAAGAGTGAGAGTTGGAGCCGGAGGACTTGGAACCAGTTGCAGTGGCAGTGGCTTTGGCCGAAGCAGGCGTGTTTGTTGACTTGGCAGAGCTTCCATCACTTTTATCGCTATTCACATCCACCTCCACGCCTGTGTCGAAAACGCTGTAGGCCCCATTACTACCTCCCGTGCTCAGGCCCCCACAAGCCTCCCTGTTATAACCGGGGCATCCGTAGTTGCATTTACTATCGGCGACCACTGAATCCTCGGGCGGATACGTGTCGGCACAGTAACACGAGGTTGCACGCAAGACCATGACGGGCATGTTCTTGCTGCTGCACGCTGCGTAACAACTGCCCGAGGATACGAAGCTCACATCTTTTTGGATGCGTGCAGTCTTTGGAAGCGCTCCATAGCAGCCATGGGAAGTGAGCTGGTCTTCTATCGGGAAGGAGGAGGGTGATTGCGTGGGCGGGGAATCAACCCTTGTCCATTCCGAGCGGTCAACCGCTGTCCGGCCCAAGTTGTCAGAAGATGATCCGGAGCTCTCAGCCGCAGTGAATGATGCCCAGCCGAGCAGAGCCGCAGCAGCGAGGGTGAGGCGTACCATTTTGCGTTCAAGTGAAGTAATTGGAGTGTTGAAGTTGGAGAAACAAATATCTGGATGCACCTCAGCTGGAGAGACTCTTATTCTTCACCTTTAGGATCAACAGTAATTTCGGCCTGTGCAATTTTCAGCTAGCCCAGGCTGCAGCTGTTGCTTCTGTTGATCCGCAGGGGTAATTAAAGGGCGGCGGCTCCCGTGCGGTATGCAGAGCAAGTGCCAAGAGCTAAACCCACAGCAGCTAGAATCGTTCTATTCCCATAACTCAGCTAATTGAAAATCTAGGAGACCAACCAACAACCAACAATCCATTACCTCATGAGACTGCTAGAGCCGACGCCGTGTCTTGGCATCCTCTCGCCAACAACCAACAGACAGGAACTACCTGAAACCAACAACCAATCTGTGCGGATTTGTCTGGAGTGTCCTAGCCACTGACGATCTCTCTGTTGGATAATCAGAAGAGAGAATATCTGCTGCGCTAGATTACGAATGTACTGGCAAACACGTCACGCTACAGAGACATTATACCATTTCTCAGTATTTTGCAGGTCGTGTTACAATGACAGATGACCACCCGAGCTCCAACTTAATCGACTTTATCGGAGCTAGCGCCGGATCATCTCGCTAAAATCGGAAGATCTAAACAAGACAGCGGAGATAAAGACAGTAGGATTTAAATCCATGCCATGTGACGGGGAGATGGCCCGCAAATGGATTTTGCATCAAATTTTTACCGTGCTGAGGTGTATGAGCAGGTGTCCACCTTGCAACCAAGCTCCTGACCTGTCCGTCAACTAATATCCGCCTAATCGGAAGCACTGGATGCATATTTATAGATACAGGTTCTGCTTTGTCGCCAGATCTTCCCTGGCATTCAGGGTGACAGTGGGTGTGACGCAGTTCACTTCTTAGTGCTTTGTAGAAGCCGAAAAAAAAACCAAAGTTCACCACTGCAAACTTCTCTAACAAGACACGCTTTTCTGACTAGCTCGACAATTATCTTCTTAACTTCATTCGCTGGATCACGGCAGCCGCCGCGATGCCACTCCTTGTCTTATAACTTGCTTGAGTTTGCTCAAACTCATCGCCTACACACCTATCTGATCGTAGCGCTCACGGAGCTACTGCATGTCGATTAGGGCACCGTAGTCCAAAAGGACACTGGGCTGCAGTGGATGGCTATAGGACCTTTGCAGACGTAAAGAAATTTTGCAAGCACAATGTTGACCACGGCATTGGGTGAATATAGAAGGCTCTTAAAGGCTGGGGACTTTTTTTAGCAAAAGACATCACTGGTGATGCAGTCGCTGATAACGACAATCATGAAACAACTACGGCACATGACCAGGCCTGACCATTCGTGGCCGGATGCGACCGTGTTTTCCGCTATTGCTGGCCAGTCTTTGGCTTTTAACCGCCAGTCAAAAAAAAAAAGGTAGGGCGATAGGGCGGTTAGATTATGATGGCTGGTGAGTGCATTGCAATCCAACATTGATAGCCAGCCTCGTCTTCACTTTTCCAGTTATAAATCTTATGTTTCCCTGTTTTGCTTTTCAATCAGACCAAAAAAAGAGAGTTTCATCGCGCATGCGGCAGACGGGAGTATGTCTCTTTCCCTCAAATACACCACATTCGCAGACAAAAACCCACACGATTTCCTGCCATATCTCCGAGATGAATGGATCAAAGATGGCTCTGGGGCTGTCCGCGGTTCGTTTGAAATGCAGAGTATAAAACGGATGAGCGTTCTGTGTGAAAATGACAAACAAGTGCTCTTGTCAGAAACGTACATGCCGCTCCCAATGCTTCGTTTCATTCAGGAAAGATACATGCTGAAGGATGAAAAGTTTCCATTTCTGGACATGGGCGACATCATTGTTCGCGATGGCGACCTTGGGCCCTGGAAGTTCCTGAAGTCTGACTTTGGCGTGAAGACCAAGGATGACATCAAATTTTACCTTGGGATTCTTTCATGTATTCAACGAGAAAGCGAATCCGGACAGGTCAAGTTTCCTCGCAGGGTTTTGGAGATCTATCTTCGTATCCATGCCAAGTGTAAACGTTTCCCAATAGCACTAGACAAGGCCAGGTAGGTATTTTATTTTCCTGAAAGGACATTGGGACTTAGAAATGCTAATCTTTGGACAGAGCATTTTTCAAAAAGCACAAGTTGATCCTTTCAGAGTCTTCTTGGACCAAACCTAGTTTATGTGCTCTGGAAGGGAATGCAAACACGCCAATATGTCCCTCTCTTCTCCCACCTCCAGTGTCCTGGGAGGCTACCTTAGGAGAATGCGCGGATTTAAAGGACTTTTATCAAAACTCCCTAAACGTTCCAACATCAATGTCTTGGACCACCATTGTCGATGAGCTAAAAGATGTGTCGAGTTTGCCACCTGCTGATTGGGCAAAAGAACTTGACAATCTGTATTCTTCTCTTCATTCGCTACAACCACATCTATCACATGAAGAATCACAAAAGATGAAGTACGTTACTATGACTCTCTATCAGATTTATACTCACCTTCTTCCGGGCTTTCGTTCCAATCTAGTCCGCATATTGGCCTGGTTGAGAGTGGGTCACTGAAATGGTACAGGGCATCAGATTGTGTCTGGTCCCCGTTTATGAACACGACAGGAAAGATTAACTTGAGTGACCACTATTCAAACCTGGAAGCTTTCTTTGGAGAGTTTCTCGAGCTCACTATTATGGATTTCAAATACGCCTACTATAAGTTAACCACTTTGTCCGAGAGAGAATTGCAAGGTGGATACGGAATAGAAGGTGTGAAGAAGCTTCTATTTCTATTACACACGGGGTTACCAGAGCACAGAAGGTTAATAGACCCGGACGAATTGGTATCGAAGAAAGTTTTCCCAGTCAAAAAGATAGACGGCTCAGTCCATTTCTGCAACAGCTATGAACCATTTTTCATCAGCGATCGGGGAGATTTACAAAAGAAGTTTATGGGTCGGGTCGGGTTGCTTGACTTTACGCCATATCAGGTCTGGGAGTTGCAGCCGCTGATGGAATGGGCCAGCCAGGAATACCGATACCTGTCGTGGAATGCATTCGAGAGTACAGGACTTGAGAATGCTAGACCACAAGTCATTTCCAGGCCCGCCTCACAACCCGAGGTTCATGGCCTTGTGCGGTATGTTTAAACCTGAATTTATAATAGTTTTGACCATCTAACGTGTGTTTACAGCATTGCTAAACATTTAAAAAGTCCGCGCGCGAATAGTCCGGATCGCCAAGAGCATTTGATCAATATTTTCAGCAAAGTCCGATTTTTCCAAACAAATGAGATCATATCAACGATCGATTTGCACTTATTGGACAGTCGTGAAAGCCTTATCTTGAAGATACCAGGTCATCTTCATATCGAAGATAGCGAAGCGCAACTAAACATTTATATGCGACCCGGTGTAGAAAATCAGCAACTATGCTACGCGACAGAGCTTCCACGCCGCTTAGTGGAATGGATGATGACGGATCCGAGCACAAATGAGATGGGAAATATCGAGGAAACAGCGATTAACCTCGTGAAGATTATTATGCTGACTCAGGACTCACTTGTTCAGCGAGTACTCGATTCAGAGGGAATAGTTCCGCTCGATGACCCTGATCCGGAAGCAAAACATAGGTTAGTGATGGAAGCTATAGATTTGGACTGATACTTATAGTTGATGTTTAGCTCACCCAAGTGCAAATCGACATGTGAAATGGATGGTTCCCGGCTTTTTCTGCACCCGGATGGTCAAACTACAATCCGGGTCCGACTTCCTAAATCAACAACTAGTTTACCTGGTCAAGTCCACGAGAAGGATGGTCTTGACCTCAAAGTGGAATCCCTCTATATTTCGCCACCCCGAAGCCCTCGGACGTGTGGAAGGGAATCCATGCTGGCCTAGAGACATTCTATTTCTTTTTAGACTTTGATACAAATCATTGGGTTTCTTTTTGTGGCCTGAGTAGAATAGGGTGTTGAAATAGAAGTAGTCTATATCGCGCTACTCTAGCTGAGAAATGGCTCAAAGAGTTACAGCTCTAACTGATACGCTCGATAATTCCCTCAAGAACATACGAGTTCGAAATCGTCCAGGGTCTGCAACTTAGAAAGGAAGATGAGCGAAATTGCTCGCCTGAACCAGAAGCGACTAGTATGCGAAATTCTAGGTCAAATCAATCACATCGCATCTTCTGTTAGTCTAGAGACTAAACCCACGAGCATCTCGATGATTCCCTGCTGCCGAACCACGTGGTCTGCTGTATGGAACACGCTCATCCGGGTCCACTTTGAATCGGAAGGATGTTGCGGGGTTGTCCGGCCGGGGTAATTAAATTTAATCTGGGCGATTCCTTGCATATCATTGCTAGCTCGACGGGATATGAGTGCGATCGTCGATCAGGCGAGAAAACAAAGAAATCCAGCCAGAGCGTTTTGTTCCGGGCAAATGACAGCTTGTTCCGTGCCGCCAAGCAGCATCGCGCCCAAGACGCGTGTCGATTGGCTTGGTGGAGCACGCGTGTGACCAACACGGCTTGAAAGGGAGTCATCCCATTTTCCTGGTCAAATATGCCGCAGCATCAAACATGCATCAAAATATGCGGCCGCTGAGCCTCGGTCATCTGAGCGAAGATATTCTATATCTGATATGCTCCCAGCTATGCGTCCATTGCTGCCATGAGCCCATGCTGGAGTTTCTCTCAGGCGCCGACGAAACCCAGGCCGATGGTCATGCGGCACTCGCTGCCCTGAGTGCAACCTCGCGCCTCTTCAGGCTCATCGCGCAGCCGATCCTCTACCATCGCATCAATGTCCATTTGCCGCATCCCCTCTACAAGCTTATCCGCACCTTGGATGACCGCCCCGATCTTGCTGCCTCGGTGAGGCAGCTCAGCCATCACGGTGGCCATCTAAACCTGGGCGGGTGGATTGTTGACGAAGAGTTTGACCATCTCAAGCGCATCGCGCGGAACCTACACATGGATCCTTCCAACGACCCGGATTTCAAAGAGGCACATGCGAATCACTGCCCGTCAGCCCCCGGCAGCTTTTGTGTTCAGCTTTTGATTGCCCTGGCTCCGAACCTTGAGACGCTTGGATTACGAATGGAAAATAAAGCATACTTGAACGGCAAGTGCTTTGATTTTCTGGATACGCGATTCCAAAACATGAAGACTGCAGGATTACCCAGCCTTCGTCAGCTGCAGCTTGGGGATGGCACATCAGGCTTCTATCTCTCACATCCAGGGATCGGTGTCTTGCTAGGCGCCGCCGTCAATCTAGAGCGCCTCATCATCATGGGGACCAAGGGAGTTGATGTTGCCACTAGCTCATCGGACAAAGGAGTCATCGCGACATCATTTCCCAGTCTACCAAGGCTCCGTAGCCTGGAGTTTGAGGATTGCTCGATGGAAAATGATGTTCGCTTCACGTCTCTGATTCGATGTTTAATCAAAGACACGACACGGCTGGAGCGATTCCGGTACGTCGCTCAGAACGTCTTGGATTGGGATATGAGCTTTCAATACCTTCCGCCCTCCAAATTAATAGAGTGCTTGAGGGAAAAGAGAGAGACGCTCAAGTTTCTTGACTTGAACATTGAAGATAACTTGTCTGGAAAGTTTCGCGGTATTGAATTTACTGGCAAAACGAGTCTCTCACAATTTAACAACATAGACACGTTGAAGATTGATGACAATTTGATCTGCAGGCACACCCGCCTACAGAGCCTGGACATTTACGGAAATTGCTTGGCCGACAGTATCCCGCAAAATACCAAAACTCTAGTCGTCAGACTGTTTGCAGGGTCCCTCATCTGGCAAGATCTGGCCGAACTCGCGGATCACAAGGCAGCAGGCCGCTTTCCTCGACTTGAGAAAGTTCAGATTTATGCAGTCTGGCAAGATTGGGTGTCGGATCCATCAGACCCATCATTTAAGCGATTCTTGTATGCAATTAGAAAAGAGACTGAAAGTTTGCGGCAGCGCTACGCTGACTCTTCCATAACTTTGTCGGTGGAGGGACGCGGAAGTTCGTCGTACTTTGAAGAGAACTGCACCCTGGGAATGCCATTTTCAGATGACCTGTCACATGGCCAGTGTGTGCAGTACGTCAAAAATGCATTCCGCGATAGCTTTCATTTTGTTTTGGTACCGCAGGGCTTCTGGTATGAGAAGTATTTCGACAAAGCTCATGCAACTGAGAGAACATCTTTCAGAGACAAACCAGGAGCCTACAAGTCCTTGTACGGCGCATATGAAACATGAGTCCGAATTTCTTCGCAAGCAGAAAAAAACAATGTCTCTCTTCTCGAATAGTTTCAGCATATATAGCAAAGCGTGGCGGTCAGTCGAACATTGAGATGTCTCGTTCGTAAGTCCGGCCGTGCATAGAGTTTGGGCTGTGGAGCTGCGGGGGGGGGGGGGGGTCCGTTGATCGGACTCCAGTCTCGGCAGCGGTGGATATTGTGGAGTCATTTGATGAAGCCAATTATTTACCCGTAGTGTTGCTACTTAATTCAATTTCAATCAATGCATCTCCATGTATCTCAATGGATGATGGGTTGTCTGCTCTATCACTGGTCAAAATTTATAAAATATCTCAATTCAATGTTCGTCTGTATATCCAAGGTCACCTTCGAGCATCATCGTTGGCCTCTAGGAATTGGCGAATGTGAATCGTGACTCTCCTGGCGCTTCAAACGCAATGCTGTTGATTGTGAGCAAGGAAGCTACATGATTTGAATCATGCGCGGCAGTTTGAACTCGTCAGAGTCTCAATTCATCTCACAACTCGGAGGGAAACCTGCGCTGATGGAGCTCAGGCGAGGGTCAGGATGGCCATGAAATTATCAAGGTCATTCCAGAGCAGCCATGGTGCTCCGGTCGTGTCGCCATGCCAGGTAACTCGTGCCTCGCTGTGGCTCCGTGGTTCATCGCTAGTCAACATCCGCCCCATTTAGTCGCCATTGCTAAAGCGCTATTTGACGGGCTGCACGAAATCTTTGCACGCGGAGGAATACCAGGTCACGGCGTTCTAACAATGCTCTAAAAGTCCTTGCCTGGTAGGTTATCTGTACCTATAACTGCAAGCATTGCGGTTATTGGCTTATCCTTTGGTTTAACGAGCTAAAAGGTCGGGTTGGGAAGTACTGATCCTTACAAAAGGACAAATACTCCAAAAAGTAACTTAGCATCTACGAATGATCACCATAACAAAGAAACTAAGCACCTGTCTCGATTCAACTTATATAAAAAAGAAGAAGAAATCATGTAGCTATTTTGTGTCGACCCGTCTCAATATTGAATCTCTGGCAGTCCCAGACTGGTGAATCTCGTCATCTATATCAAGACGCTGCAAGATTTTTAAGTCTCGCTCTCTTGCGATTCTAGCCCGTCGAATCTCATCGCTTATATCAACAAGCTGCAAGACATCGTCCTATAAACTTTATTAGCACATTCTTGATCTGATGTGTACAGCGAAGCAAAGTTCCCCAGTCAGACGCTGACTGCGGAGACTGTGGTGTAATTGACTGCATATCAGCTATCACACTCACATATCTCAAATACTCCAACACGTAGAAATATTCATCTGTCTCCTCATACTCATAGCCTATTTCTTCAATTGCCTGCCTCACAACTAGATCTTTTGTGATCTCTGTCCACATGTCTTTGTGTGCTTGGGTTGTATTCAACGGTAGTTTGGATGTCGATGAGATCGCCTCGGTGGCTTGGTCATCCTCTAAGTTGGGAATGAATTGCGTCCGGCGAACATGAACATCTCCCTGCCGGCCAATATCTGAGCCGCCGCCCCCGGAACCAGAAGCAGGTATGTGTACACTTGTTGCACCCGGTGGCACGTCGACTATCGTCCACTGTTTTGAGACAGTAGCATCTCGAAAATTGTGATCGCTAAATTTCGTGGTATCTTGTGAGGGGGTCTGAGAAAGCCTTCTATCGCTACTATACCTGTGTAAATTATTCGATTCCGTCCTTGTTACGGGTACTGAAGCACTGGGTTAGCAGTAAATTTGTGATGAAGCTGGAAAAGGCAGCCTCAACAGCATCAACAGGTCGGTTGACTTTAACATACCCGCATCTGGAGGTGTATGGTATCTCTCTGGTACTGTCAGGGCTGCCATTTCGTCCCAAGAGGTGTGTCTGGTCGGGCTAGCCCCTGAATTGCTATTCTGCTGATGCTGCTGGTCTGCTATTCGCTCCCCATCCTCGCCCCCTTCCACATCGTATTCTATGCTACTTCCATTGCTATTGCGCAACTGTTCATCATTCGAGCTATCACTTTCTATTTCATCATCTTCCTGGGTGGGTAAAGTAAAAAGGGCGAGTTGTTCGAGGTGTGTTCCAACATGGGAATAGTATTGGGACGCAGACTGAATCTGGAATTCAAGACACAGCGGACATACTCCTTTGGCTTTTAATAAGTCAGTCCCTGCACTCAGAGTCTCTAGAGCATCAAAATTTTCCTGAGTGATATCCTGCCCGTGGTCAGTCTTGGTGTGCTTTCGGAAATCATCGATATTGTGAAATTCCCCGAGACACCCAAAGGAGCAGTGCCAAATAACCCAATGATCCTGTCTCATGTGCTCGGACCAGTCACTGCGGCGTGCAAACTCTTGGTCTGGTATTTTGCAGGCCTCCGAAAGGCAGCTATAGGGTTGCAGATCTCTGAAGACATGTTTCCTATAATTGAAGTCTGGTTAGAATGCCCTCACCTTGCTCAAGACCAAGGGTATCCCATACTTCCAATCATTTCTATTATCCATCGACACAATCATTTGGCAGAATGGGCATTTGAACGGTCCATCAACATAACCCTTTGGTATCGGTGGGACTCGAATATGGCCTGGGTTGGCTATCGATGGTGCGTATGAAGTTCTCGATATTTCGGACTGGCTGTCGTCCAACCCTACGAACTTTTCAGAAGTCCGGGGTTCCCTTAAATTTTCGGGCAGCGGGGAGGCAATTGTTGTCGTGTGCTCGCCATAATCAGCATCCTTTCCGTCCAAACCCTCCGCAAGTCGGTTGCAGTGATCCTCGCGGTATTGGAAATATTGACGTCGCCTGGCCATGGCTCGCCCCAGCCTCTTTGCTATCTTCATATCCACCTGAGAAAACTTTTCCATGATATGTTTGGTGTACAATTGTTCAAAGATCTCAATGGTATCCAATCCGACCCTCGATTTGAAGTGGTCGTGAGGCGCTGGGTGGCTGATGGTTACTGATAATCTGAGCAGGCAGTCGATGGTATGTCCAATCTCTTCAAGAATCTGGTCCATCTCTGATCCATAGTCTGCTTGGCCCTGGAAATAATCTGCCAGTTCATCCTCAATGGAAGCTTCGTCTTCACCATGTCCAGGTTGGGAATCTCCGTCCGCCGATGATGTGCCTGAGCTGGATCAGTATGCGGTTTCTCTAAATATTCACTGAACTCGTGCCTTCGTTAATCGAACTAGAAAGGCCCTGGAGAAGGGAGACGATATGATTGCGAAGGAACGACGCGTCACGAAGACGATATTCGAGAGAACGTGTCCCACTAGCGCGATGAGCTCCTAATCTTCCAGCCCATAACTTGAATCGTGCCAAGTGAGAGCCAGCCCTTGCGCCTTGTGTCTTGTTCTCCTCTAACTTCGAGATTAGGGCCTTGAATGCGGAAATGTTGCGGAGAACAAGCACAGATATTTGAGGCTCGGTATCAAATCGAGGAACCGCTGACATTGTGGAGATGGAGATGACGGTTCTAAAGAAGTTGAATGTTTACCCCGCTCGGAAGATCGGAGGCCAGAATTGCACCTTCTCGATATCCTTGATTTCATGCACATTGGTATCTCATGATCCAATAGAACAATTCCATCTGGCTGACATCACGTGTAAAAACCCCGCTTTGGTGTCAGCTTGGAAGACTAGAGCCGCCCATCCCAATCTCACCATCCCCAGTCGCCATCGAAAACCGCCGCCAGAACAGCATCAGCCCTTAATATATCTGAGGCAAGCTACCAGAGGTGTAATGTCTGGCTTAGAGGTGATTGGTCTTGTTGTTGGCCTTTTGCCACTAGCAGTAGAGGCTTTACAATTCTATCGCACCATACTATCGGGAGTAAAGAATCTCGATCGAGATCTCAAGGCTCTCATTCGCGATTTAGAAACCGAACATGTACGACTCCGGACAACCTGCGAAGTTCTTCTCGACGGAGTTTCGCCATTTTCCGTTATTGACTCGCTGATTGACACTCCATTTGGACCTGCCTGGAAGCCGTATAACGACCAACTACGGCTTCGGCTATGGACAGAGTCTAAGCAATTCGAAGGAGAGATTTTGCATATGCAGGAAGCGGCCCAGGAATTGAAGGACAAGTTGTGTATCGAAGAGGACGGCAAGGTGTGTACAGTGAGGACACGGAACAATACCGAGGCCCTTCAACTGATTACTATCCTGCAGACAAGGCTCACAGACCGTCTTGCAATCGTCGGCGCACTCAGACGAGGCACATCCTTCACCCTAAAGAAGAAGGACTACAAGGAAACGATATACAAGATCAAGAATGCAAATACTGTTCTCTTCGAACTGGCCAGGAAAAACTGTGCACTCGAACCTAATAGACGTCGCCGTTCCCAGGCTCGACTTATCAAACTTGTTCGAGTGCTAACCCAAAGCGTTTTTAACGCGTTTTGCAGTGCGGCAAATTGTCATTGCGTCTATTCGCATAACTTCTGTCTAGAACTAGTCCCGAGGGAAGTTGTTATAGTACCCAGTGACCATGATGATGAAGTTGCCAAGAACTTCGACTTCCATGTGGCTGTTGGATCAAACGATACCTCTCTCGGCAATTGCGCCCTTAATGTGGAAGAAAATGCCCCGGAAACACCACAAGAAAAACAAATTTGCTGGCAGAGTCTTTTGATCAAGGTCGCAGATTTTTCCAACACATCGTCAACTGTTCCTGTAGAGCTTGCAGCACAAGAGTCGTCGGGGCGGACCAGATGGCCAAGGTCCTTGAGCTTCAGGCCTACGAGAGAAGTCTCGACATCTACATTACAAACACTTGTTCAGGTGTCCCAGAGTTTGGCTATCCCTCCGACACTCGCTTCAGCAGGTACGCTGCCGGTCATGTCGAGCCTTTGTCAAGAAGTGTTTAGGCGAAAAAAGGAGCCAGAGGTGGACTGCTATGGGTACATCGGGGATATTGAACGTAAGTTTGGGCTATATCCACGGCAGACACAGTCACAATTTTGCACGGCTGTCTCTCTTCGTCAGGTCCTCGAGGAAGCAGAGCTGGGTCTGCCACGATTCGAATACCCAGAAAGGATCAAAGTTGCGCTTGCACTTTCTGCAAGCATCCTTCATCTCTATAGCACCCCATGGATAAAGAGAGTCCTTACACTTGACGATATCGTATTTCTAAGAGAGGATGGCCTTTCAGAATCTCGGGCCGAATATATATATCGACCATTCCTCGTCAAAGTCCTTCCTAAGTCGGATATCTTAGATTCAGAATCACGGCAAGGCAGGGCATTAAACATGCCGAGATCAATGAACCTCATTATGCTATGCCTGGGCGCCTTACTGATTCAAATCATCACTGGACAGGCGGATAGTGAGCTTGAAATAACGGAGATGATGGACATGAATTCAATCCTCACGAAGAATGAAGCAGGAATTCGGCTGGGTGACAGAATACTAGAGAACGGGGGGCCAAACTATGCAGATGCAGTGAAGTGGTGTCTGAGAAACGCTTTCGCAAAAGCCAATTTGGATAATGAAAACTTCTGCAACACCTTTTATACGGAGATTGTAGTAAGGCTTGAGGAGGATGTAAGGTTGCTTACTATATAACAATGAATAAGTCGTGTAAGTGTGAGAAAAGGGCCGGCTTAGGCAAGATAAGACAATATTTCATATTTCTACACAGAAGGGAATGGATTTGTCAAGAAGATGATCTGGAGCAAAAAGCGCATCATTATTTGAGGCTTTATTTTGATTCTTGCGTCCTATTTTTATGTCTCGAGTCTTGCTCATCCAGGGTCGCACAACCAATGCCATGGTTCACCCGAGGCACCAACCATCGAAGGGTGAGTAAAATACATATTCCTCCTCTAGTATGCCAGGATTTTGAATGAGGGTTTCGGACACTTTTCTGGAAGAAGGAGCCGTATATTCCAAAGCACCCGATATGTGTAGCTTTGCTAAGATACTCAATGCCAGATTTCATCGCCACATTTCAGACGTCTATTTTTCGGCTGCAAACTTGCCCCTTTATCTAAAGAAAAAGTCCGAATTTGCCTATATGCCATATTGGTCTATACGATAAACACATTTTAACAACTGGGTTTGTAGATCTATTTTGGTGTGGTCTCGATGCCTCACAAACACAATGACCCTTCTTTGAGTGAAAGATCTGTATATTGATAGAATAAAAAAGGTAGGCGTTGCAGATGAGTGCTTCGCACATTGTAATCGGTCAGCCACTAAAGGAGCGGCAGCGCTGCGCCATGAGCTAACGGACATGCATCAAATAGTGCCAGCATCTAGACTTTACAGGCTTTCAAGCTAGCACGCACTATCAGTTGCCCGATGGCCCCATTCGTCCAGGGAAATATTGCAGCAAGGACTGTGTCGCAGCCGTGGGGCGTTTGGCTTAGTGGCATTTTGGTCGAATCGGGCCATTGCAGCCATGCAGCCATCTAAATAAACCCGGGTCGAAGATGATGAACCGGCCAGGCCCACCCTAAAAGCCTTTGGAATTGGAGAAGGTACAAAAGATCAAGGAAGAAATACAAGGGAGAATACATTCATTAATTGCCTTAGTTGTTTTGAAAAATTTAAATCCAACAAGCTCAAGATTAAACAAACTTGGACCACAATATTGTCCACTAGTGTTCCCACATCGCTTAATTCGAAAGCGTGGTCCCAATCGAGTAAAAGTGTATCCATATCAAGAAATGTAGCAATGTAAAAATGTATAATAGTGGCGGTCCAGTTCGATACAAGCCAAGATGAGGATGTATGGTGCGAATAACTATCATTAATTTGTCTATGGATCTGCTATCGCTCATGTTACAACCACCACGTTTCGCAGCTCATAATATAACTACTCAATCTATCACAGGATATAAGGCACCATTGCACTACACATTAGCGGAGTGTCACTTCACTTTTGCCATAGCCGTCAATGTGACACAATCAACTTGACTCTTATTCATGATCGGAGACATGCATACTATCATATCAAGCGCAACCACTCCTCCATCTTTCTATTGGCCAGAGAGGGTCTGCATGGGTTTGCGGTCTGATCTTCAGTCTCGATTGGGTCAGTGAATGATTTGGAGACCCCTTTTTTTTTAGAAACAAAAACAACCGCTCAGCCCCCTTTTACTCATCAGTTCTCAGTGTGGGGACGGAATTTTCGCACTTCAAATGTTTTTTCGCACTCGCCACGCCCGACAAAGTTTCATCATGTGGGGACACATTGATCGGCTGAACAAAATAAAATTGATGTTAGAGTCTTGCGACTCGGGAGAAATCTGAATTTTCCATGGACGATAGAGTTTAACCAGGCGCAAATCTGTAACACCTATTTTGTTCTATCCTGCTGGTTGACGGCTGGTAAGCTCGCTATCGGGTGTGACATTGCGAACCAGTGCACATACACGTGAAGTACGAGCGATTTGTCGCTATCTGACAAAACTAAGGACCGGGTCCGCTTTTCTAAAATGGCCCAGTTTCTCAAACACGTAACTCCGCGAGACCAATCATGAAATCATAGGCTACCCGACTCTTGGCTAATTTAAGCCATGTTTGGGTGGGAAAGGCTAATTTCCTTGGCCTTGCTGGGGTTCCAAGTATGCATCTTCAACATCAGGTCATCTGCCATCACTATAAAAACTGTATCCTCCTGATTGTGGTTTGCAGAACTGGTGCCATCAAGAGTCATCATCTCTCCATCTACACAAGTGGAATAGGTTTCCAGCGAGGATTCACGTGAGTCCATCCCTGCACCGACTGAGTCAAACAAAATTAGTCGCAGTTCCGTTCTAAGCTCTTTACATGCATAAAAGCTTCCTGAAACCTGCTAAGAGATAATCATAGCAAATCATGTCTGCTATTTTAGCTCCCCTTTTGCTCTTCGGGCTGTGCTCTGGAACCATCCTCCCCAGCGCTGAAGTTGCCTGCAAGACCCTAGGCGAGGGCGGTCCGTTGCAAGTTACATTGGATTGCATCGACTCGACGTACAGTATCCTGGTTATTGATAGTGAGACAGACGAGACCTCTCCTGCTCCTCATCACCGGGTAGCAGGTCATTTGAACGGAACCACTGTCGACTTCAACATATACCTTCCCCCAAAGTCTCAATGGGAAGGTCGCTTTTTCCAGATGGTCTATCCTTCCCAGAAGTCGACAGCGGAGGACTATACCATCTTGTTCGGTCTCGAGAGTGGTGGCTATACCGTACAAGCCTCTGGGTCGACTGGCTACCGCGCGGACGCAGCCCTCGCAAAGTTCTCGCGCAAGATTGCCCAAGAGTACTACAACGACACGTCGAGATCGATCTATGGATATGTATACGGCGGCAGTGGAGGCTCTTTGCAAGCAATTGGAGCCGTCGAAAACACCTTCGGTGTTTGGGACGGCTGTGTCGCGCTGATTCAAGCTGTTCCCATGTCACTCCTCAATAACTGGTCGATTCGAAGCCTACCAGGCCTCGTACTCACGGATAAGAAACATCAAATGGGAATTGCGGGAAGCCCCATAGGTAACGGCGCAGTCTCTTTTCTAAGCGAAATGGAGCGTTCTGTCTTTGAGGAAGCAACAGTTCTCGGGGTGCCGATGAGGGGCTGGGAGGATTATTCTGGCTTAGGGCAGAACAGGACTTTGATGTGGGATACTCTTATCAACATTGTCATCCCAGCGGTGAAGGCTATGGACCCAACTTATGCCAATGATTTCTGGAGCAAGCCAGGATACCTCGGAGCAGATCAGTCAGAACTAGGAGACTTCTTCAGAAATGCCTTGGTCTCCTTCAACTCAACCATTGCAGATGTCATTACCAATTCGACCGGCGCGCCCGTAGAAATTGTTCTGAATTCGGTTCCTGCCAACACGAGTAAAACGGGCCTAGAGTTTGCAATCGTGTCTAGGAATGGATCAAGCATCTCACTCTCAGGAACCCTCAACATTGACACACGCACCGTCTCAATTCAAGCTACCGACGACGCCACCACCTTGGCTGCTCTGGTCAAGGGCGAGACCGTCCAAGTTGATAACCGCTGGTTTCTTTCGGTGCACTCGTTTTACAGACATCAGGTTCCGCCTGTCAAGGACGGATATTATGGCTACGACTACCTCCGCCATGAGAACGGAACAGCACGATACCCGCAACGAGATGTTGTCCTCGCCCCTCAGATGGCCAAAACACCTGCCGGTGGTGGCACACACACTGGGAACATTACAACCAAGCTGATTGTCATGGACAACTTGCTCGATTTTGACGCGTTCCCTTGGCACGCAGATTGGTACAAGCATAGAGTGGAGGAAGCACTCGACGACAATTTCAAGAGTAGCTATCGTCTCTATTACTACGAGAACGCCGATCACACTTTAGAAGAAGTAGTCGCGCCCATGTCGAGGCGTCTTGTCGACTTCAGAGGATTCTTCCTGCAACATCTGCGAGATATCAGTGCCTGGGTGGAGAGAGGAGTCACGCCCCCAGAGCCGACCAAATACACGATTGATGAGAACAACCAAGTCATTGTCCCTGCCACGGCTGCGGAGCGCCTTGGAATCCAGCCCGTGGTCAACTTGACTGTTGAGGGATCCACAAACTTCGCAGCCAAGGTTGGACAGCCCGTTCAGTTCAAACTCCAAGCTGAAATCCCTCCCAATACTGGCGGTATCGTTTTGATCGAATGGGATGCACACGGAGTAGGCGAGTTTGTGAAAAAGGAATTTGGATCCTCTTGCACTTATCTTGAATTGGAATTCATGCACACATTCAACACTTCTGGAACATACATACCTGGGGTGCGAGTCACCTCCCACCGAGAATCCAACAACCAAACAAGTCTGGCTCTTGTGGCTAATTTGGGCCGCGTAAGTGTGGTAGTCGAATGAATGGGGGATAAGGCAAACATTCAACAATCGCACTTTCTTGTATACTGGCAGTGCTATCACTGGACCCCTCGATTTCCTTCTGTCTTATCATATGCCGCTGCTTTGTCATTCGCATACTAGGTACATATATGTAATCAGACCAAAGACTTGCTCCCGTAATGAACCGTTCCATCCATTGGACCGATTAATCAAATTAATTTGATGCTTCAAAATTCTTTTACGTCTTTTCTTTTTCCGTGCCGCGCCGGAGCAATGGCGCTCATACAATCCCAACACAAGTCCGCAACTCCGCAACTCCACCAGTCCGCAGTCCGCAGGGTGGAATGCACGCAGCAGCGTGCTAAGACTTAGCGCACGCTGCTTTCATTCGTTTAACATCACTCATTGGTCCTTGTAAGAACCGGAACCAAGTTCGCCCATGTTCCAAAATCTTCACGCGAACCACGCCTCTAGACTCGGCTCAATCCATCGCCGGAACGGAGCACGATGCACTCCGTTCCAACAAGATTACTAAAAGATCCCCAAAAAAATGATGTTCACAGACACCATGAGATGGATTTCTTTTTCGTTTTCAATATTTATACAAACGGCTGACGCATTTCAGAACTGACCACTAAGCGAAACATTTCCCTTGATTGCAACGAGGTTCCGGTCAAAACCAAGTCAGGCATCCCATTTAACCAATTTGATATCCTTCACTCCATCCTACAATGCCAACCACTAAAAGATCTGTTTTGATTACCGGCTGCTCAGACGGTGGCATGGGCGCTGAACTTGCCATCGCCTTCCACAAAGCCGGCCTGCAAGTCTACGCCACCGCTCGTAATCCAGCCAAAATGAGCCACCTCGCGTCCCTCGGCATCGCTACTCTCGCCTTGGACATACAATCTGAATCATCTATCGCAGATTGTGTTGAAAAGGTACCTGCTCTTGACATTCTTGTCAATAATGCTGGCACTCTTGGCCTGATGCCCCTTGTGGATGTCAATATTGCCGACGCGAAGAATCTATATGACGTCAACGTGTGGTCGCACGTTGCAGTCATTCAGGCCTTTTTGCCGTTGCTGAAGAGATCTTCCAATGCCATCATTGCCAACAATACCTCTACGGGTGCAGGCACGAATCTACCTTTCCAATCCGTCTACAACTCCTCCAAGGCAGCACTCGTGGTGATTACCGACACTCTGCGTCTCGAGCTCGAACCCTTCGACATCAAGGTTGTGGATCTGCGAACAAGCGTTGTCAAAACAAACATTATCCAGAAGATGCAAAATTCCGGAAGTTGGTCGCTGCCCAAGGGCTCTATCTATGAGCCAGCAAAGGAAGAGGCAGAACGAGCAATGCGACAAGAAGAATTCCAAAAAGGCAAGGCTATGCCTGCTGAGCAGTGGGCCAATTTGACTGTGCAGGATTTGCTGAAAAAGAACCCACCTTCAGTCATCTGGAGAGGTGAGTTGGCATGGTTGGCTCGACTTGCAACCATTATGCCGCACGGTATCTTTGACGGCACGGTCAAAACAATGTCAGGATTTGATGCTGTGGAAAAGGTTATCCGACAGACTGAAAAGTCAGCCAAAGCAAAAACTCAGTAAAGATTTTGTAGAAATTGATTAGTCACGCTTCGGATTCACTTCACTCACAATACAGAGGCAAAAGACAGAAAGCATCTTTTTTTCTTCAAGCTTCAGTGGCAGGAAGAAAATACATCCAGTACATGATTGAGTTTTCAGACTTTTTTTCTTTTTCATTCATGGGATATCACTGTTTGTTTGCGCAGTTTGACCTCATATAATGGTAAAATTGAGTGCATAAATTCAAAGAGAATTGATATTTGGCGCAACAGCTATTGTTATTTGGCGTAACAGGTCACACGAGGTACCCACAGCCTAAGCAAATTACTTTTATAAAATGCCTAAAATACTAAACTAAGGAAATATTATTATATTAAGCTTGTTTAAATATCTTTATATAGATTTGTAATTATATATATTTCTTATATAATTATCATATAATATTTTCTTTATTTATTATAATATTCTTTATTTTCAGGTACATAAAGATACCAAAAAATAACTGTGGCAACAGTGTGTATACTGTGTGGCAGTGCAATTTTGTGGGGCTTTTATGGGGCGAATATCCTATTTAGGCATAATTTGTTACGCCAAATAACAATAGCTGTTACGCCAAATATCAGATCTCAATTCAAAAGACTCGCTTTTCTGGCAGAACATCGGTCACTAGTTACGCAAAGTACAATAAAGAGTGACCACTAATTGGAAATGATTACATGAAACCGCTCAAATCAGTAAATTTCTTTGTTAAGACAACCAAGATAGTGCTGACCGTTTCGGTGTAAAGGCTCGTACTCTTCCAGCAGAGCTTTGATTACAAGGCAAGTCGGTCATGAATTCGACATAACTCCGAGCAGAAATTAATTAATTATTTTAACAATCACAAGCATAAAAGAACACTCCATAAATAATCTACAAATTCATTAGATTAGTTATGTTTCTACGCCCCTACCAAAATGAGCTAATATTCCTTCATCTTGCGGCTCAGAGTGCTTGACCCTTTTGACGATTGCAACCTATTTATGCATCACGAATATTCACATTAGCCACAACCTAATTCTCCCCACTCAAAAAGTCCATACTTGTTTCCTTCGAGTGAGGGGATTCCCTTCTGCAACAGTCGGATAATGTTTCAGCTGCATCATATTCTATCCAGTTGATCTTGTTTGGGTACCGAGACTTGCGATCTATTTCATCTCTGTTCACAAACACGTACGGCAATTCCACGTGAATCATCAAGATTGTATATGTCTTCCACATAAGTTTCAGGAAATTGTTGCACGATGCTGATTTGGCTGCGACGGATCAGATCCATGCTAAGGTAACTCACATTGAAATGTACCAAGCGGAAACTTGCCTGCTCAATAGCTGGGAATACCCGGCAGATACAGGCACAGATCATGGTTTTATTGTTATGTTCGTCACCCTCGGCTACCGGGAGAGTGGCGGAAAAACTGGGGACCTGAGGCCATCCCTCCGCATTAGTGCTTGTGATTGCGTGAATTAGTGTCCTCCAGTCCGTAGTTGTGTTTTGTATGCGTTAACGCCCAGCAAACAATCAGATTCTGTCCCCGAACAGGCATGGTGTTCGCAGATAAGTGACCCGAGCTTTTTGTTACTTTGACATTTCAAGAGCCTTCCCGTTCTCTCCTATGCACAGGAGTTTGGGTGGCGGTGCATTAGGCTGGTGTGTGCAAATTGTGTGGCGCTACGCTAAATTAGTGAAATGATCTGACTGATCAGAGAACCAAAGTGATTTGACTTGATGAATGGTTCAGCAAAAGAAATAATAGAGCAAATACTTTGATGGGTCCTCACCTACAGTCCAGGGCTTGGTCCGTAATTTAGCAAGTATATACGGATAGTCCCAGCAAGAATTGCGTGACCTTGTTAGTAGATCGAAGTTTTGGTGCATCCCATTTTAGTTTAGCCTATCTCGTTAGCATGGCACTATCAACATCCAGCCGCTCGAGGCTTACTAGAGCTGGTTAGTGATGATTGCCCCCGAAGTTGCCGTCCACGTGACACCATATTTCTGATGAGCGTCCCAATCCCCCTACCCAAGACTCGCCTCGGTCGCGTATCATCCTCGCCAAAGTTCGACTTGACAACCCAGGTCCACAGTGACTACCGCGACGGAAGGGTCATTCTCTGATGTATTTTCAAAGATGGAACCCAAGAACTTCTATAAGCAGCTGCGCTCCGTCAGCTGGCAAAATGGAACCCAAGAAGCGCTCGATTTTTTGAGGAAGAACAGGGAAAGCCTTTCTGCAAAGACCCCAGAAGGTGCCACTGTGATCCAGACGCTCATGAGCTTCAGTGACGATGAGGACGAATCTTATGAAACCAATGTTGACAATGTCATCTGCGAGGTCATAGACCTCATGGATCGCAGATCCTTGGATGATATTGGCGAGGGTGGGCAAACTGCGCTCTTCACAGCCGTTGGCAAGCAACGGCAGAGGGTTGTTGAGAAGCTCCTTTCAAGGAAAGTTGATATCTCGATAAAGGATAAGAAAAGGCAAAGGCTCCCTCTCCATCTTGCTTGCTATAGAGGAAATCTGGACATTCTGAAAATACTCCTCGTTCATGATAAGACACAAACCCGATGCCAGGATCAGGAGGGATCAACACCACTCGACCTCGCATGTTGGAGAGGCCATCCTGATGTCGTCAGGTTTCTTTTGTCTCAAGACCCCGAGCCTTTGCACATGACAGATTATGCTGGGAAATCTCCCTTATACACGGCTGCTGAGAATCGCCATCTTGAAATTGTACAGACGCTGCTCGCAAAGGTAGACATTTTCGAAAAGGGTGACAACAAGGGCGCCACCCCTCTAGACCGTGCGTGTGAGCTTGGCTTTCATGAAATAGTCTCACTTTTGATCGAAAAAGGTGCCCAGGTTGAGTGCAGAGATCAATCCGGGTACACCCCATTACTTACAGCGTGTACATTGGGACACTTGGAAACCGTCAACCTCCTCATTGAACGGGGAGCCATACAAACAGCCCTGACATATGAGAATGAGTCTTGCTTAATGCAAGCCACCTTTAACGGGCATACTGCCATCGTTCATCGCCTCTTGGAACTTGGCGAAGTTCAGGACTTGATCGATGTACCTGCAAAGAACGGGACCACGCCCTTAATAATCGCTTGCAGGTATGGCCACGACGATATTGTTTCCTCGCTTCTTGCCGCGGGCGCAGACCGCATGGCGACAGATAATAATGGTAACTCGCCACTTATGGAAGCAAGTAAATGGAGATATGGTGCAATAGCCAAACTCCTCCTTGAACAGGTTGATGACACACCAAGAGGTGTGGATGCCCGGAAACTGCTGAGCCAGAAGAACATTGAGGATGGCGACTTCAGTGCTTTGCATTATGCTTGCCTTAACGGGCATTTAGCGATGATCAAACTGCTTCTTCAATACAACGGAAATGTCAACGAAGTTGATGGAGATGGTCGAAATAGCCTGCATAATGCATGTCGGCAAGGTTATAAAGAAGTCGTCGAATTCCTTTGCACCAAGATCGAGGACATTGATGCTGTTGATGACAGAGGTTGGACGGCCCTCCATCATGCTAGTTGGAACAGATTTGATGAGGACAATGTGATTTCTGAAGATGATTTAGGCCACGAGCCTTATCCAGAAGTTGAGGAATTGACCCTTGTCCCGGGCAAGCATGCAGAGATTCTGCAACATTTGCTTAAGGCTGGTGCTCAAATGACGCTCACTTCGGGTACCAATTCAACCGCTGTGCACTTGGCCTCTGAGCAGGGTCATCACTCCCGGGTCAGCATACTCTTGGGTAATATGCAGAAGGTGGAAGAGGTGCTTCGTCTAAAGAACTCTGACAACAAAACAGCACTTTGTCTGGCAATGGAACAAAAGAACGCTCATGTTGTGCGTCAGTTGCTTGACAGGATGTCCATTGCCGATTTTGGTGACACCACTGACAGGGAGGATTTGATGCTTTGGATAGCTAAAAGGTCGGAAACTCACAATTTGGCCCGTCTCTTGCTATCGAAAGACAACTCTGGGGGGGATCTCCCGCCAGCCGTTGCTCAATCATGGGGTGCTTTAGAATGGGCGGCGTACAGAGGATATCCAGGACTTGTTTGGTGGCTCCTGTTTACCAGTGACCCTAGCCCAGAACGCGACCGCAAGATCAGGGCAGCCGAAGGTGTGGCAAGCAGATTTGCGAGCCGACATAAGGCAAAAGGACGCGTCACAGGGGCGAAGAAAAATGAGCCTAGCTCAGCGGATAATCGACAAGATCAGCTGGATGACACCGAAAGAAAACAGACTGACTCCAATTCTAAAGAGACAAGTCCGGAAGATAATCATGCTCAGGTGTTGATGATTCTGCACAACCCGCCAATGACACAAACCGTCGGCCAGAGGCAGCGCCTTACACAAGCGTCAGATAAGCCAATCTATCAGCCACATTCACTCGAGCTATTGAATCATTACATGGCTAATGTGGTTGACTGCTACGGCTTTCAAGATCGATCTGGATTTTTGCGACGATTTGCAACGATCAAAGATGTGATTTATACTCGAGGGCCTGCTCAAATCATGGGCGAGGCACGAGAAAGGACCTATAAGCTAGACTCCAAATACGGACCTCGCGATGGAACCGCAGCAAATGCTTGGACAGAAGATGATGTCAACGTTCGCTGGATCCATCTTCCAGCCAACAATGTGGGTCTTCCTTTACATCTTGCGCTACGAATGACTGAACTGACATGAGGTAGATGAAATGGATGAATGTAAGTCGTCCGTTGTTTTGACTAATAACCATATAACATGGAACCAGAAGTTTTAACGTTCTTTTTCAGGACCTTGCACTCACTGTCAGTCCGAGCTCCGACATTGATGGGAGCGGCCTGTCTTGGCTTGATCGTAGCTGGGACCAAGTGGTTGGTAACAACCTGTCTTCGTCTTTTATGAAGCCAAAATGCGTGTACCGGATGCAGAAAATCAGCGATGAAGATCTCGAGGATGAAGATGATGTCGACGATGAGTTCGAAGATGTAGATGACGAAGACGAAAACGAGGGCGGCGATGTTGATAATGTTGAAGATGTCGCCGAGGCCAGTGATGATGGGCCGGTAAGTTCTCATTCGAAAGCGAGAGATGAGGATATATCTAACGAAAAGTATAGACACAGGCGGCTATCTATGTGAGAACTCGGTGTATTGCAACGGTTCAAAGAGCTTAGTCTAATCTTCGATAGATGCCTTATCTTACAGTTGCGAAGCATAGCAGGAATCGTCAAGACCTTTCTCCAGAATACGAGCGGTTAATGGATGACTACAAGGATGAAGTTATCCAAGGTTCGCGAACCCTGGATGAGTTCTTTTATCATTCCTGCGAAGACGAGAATCTTCAAATCGACATCCATCGCCGTAACGGAGACCAGGTTCTGAGCAAAAACATTCACGGGTCTGTTTCAAATCTCGACTATTGGACGGTGCTCAACGTGGATCAAGTCTGGATTTGGGTGATTGACAACAGTAAGCATTGGTTCTTTTTGCAAAAGTCCTCATCGCTAACAGTCTGTGTAGAAACAATCGTGACATCCTCAACTCATAGACGAGACGATGTCGAGGACCCTCTGCTCACGGCCGTGTTAGAAAAAATGAGTCATGCCAATGAAACGACGAACGGGAACCGCGGTCCAACAGATACCTTCGAGATGAGTCGCCTCATCGTCGACACATGCATTGACTTTTTTGATCGAGAGATGCAGATGAGCATCGACACCAAGTCGAGACAGCCAACTACGAACTGGAATGGCTCTGTTCAAGATGTCTTCTCAAGCGCCTTGGCTAAAGCGGTTTGTGGCTCCTTTCGTTTCGCCCTGTCCTGGCTGACCATGCTCTCTATGATTAGGCGATGAGGGAAGCAGCTCTATACGATCAATATGCTGCCAATGAAGGTTCCAATCTACCGGAACGACCTGGGAACCTTGGTTCAAACCAGAAAAGAACGGAGATCCTGGAAGCTGCCCATCTTTTCCGTGAAATCAAGGATATTCGCGATGAGCTGAAGATGTTGAGAACCATTGTAGAGTATCAAATGTCGGTTCAAAAGGATGCGCCCGACCTGCCATCATCTTCAAACACATCTTCAGCTGGGTCCATCGCCGATGGCTTGCGGGAAATGGACAAGTCTGCCTCCAGGATAGAAAACGCGGTACGCACATGAAGAGCGGAATTTGCCTTCAATGGATACTGACATCGTCCAGGTGAACACAACTTTGAACCTAGAACAAAACGGAATATCCATCGCCCAAGCCCAAGAGGCTGCCAACCAAGGCCGAACGCTCATGCTGTTTACCGTTGTCACAATCCTATTTGTGAGTGGAAGCTATCTTTTGACCTTTGAATTCTTCGCTAACGAAACTAATTTCAGCTTCCCATGTCGTTCTTTACGTCACTTTTCGCCCTCGACGTTTCATCTTTTCAACAAACGCCTGCATGGGCTTTCTTGGTCTTATGTAAGTACCACGCCGTGGTGTTTCCTCGATGCTCTGGAAATAGTGACACTGACTCGGTTGCAAGTTTGCGTTTCTTTCGCCATCTTCATACCATTAGCTATGTATGCAATCTACTCAGACTCGGTCACAGCCTGGTATTATCGTTTGCTAGCATGCTTCAAAGGCTCAAAAAGCCCTAAATTCAACGGATTAGATACATTGGCTTTGAAGCCTAACCAAGTTCGCCAGACATTTCGGACGGATCTGGGGACCATTGGGGAGTTTTCAAAGAGCAGCACGGATGTCGTGAATGAGAATGCGCGTCGTAGATTGACGCGGCGACATCGAGTTCGGACACGATATGATGAGGAGTCACTTTACAAGAGTTAGAGCGAAGTGGACTTATTGTCCTTTCAGCAGTTGCATGATAGAGAGCTGAGGTATTTTTATTGCATTATTGGTTGCTGTCATTGGCGGGTTGTCGCGCTGCAGATATACACAAAATACGCTGGTACCTGTTGTAAGCTACTTTACACTTTTGCCGGTGGTGTAGTGGTATTTTGTATGTAACACGGGTTCTATTTGAACGATGCTCAAGATTGAGATAACGTGAAATGCGGTATCTAACTCTTAGCTCACCTGGTCTAAATAGGATCGAAGCAATTATTTGTCAACAGGATAAAATCACGGCGTCTCCTCTCGAGTCCCAGGCCCTCTTATTATATCTGCCGCGATGCTTCAACATTTAGTACCTGTTTTCTCACCAATCCGGCATTCACAGTCGTAGGCATTCATGATATCTGTCGTGTCTTACGACTGAAACAAGGCTCCAAAGAGGGAAGGAAAAAATATTCCGAGAATGGTGGGGAGGAAGCGCGGGGAAATAATCCCGGGTGTAATCCCGTCATCCTCAGTCATGTGAATCACAACGTTGGTCCACACCACATCATTTGCACCGTGAACAATTTAAAAGAAAAAAATCAAGAAACCAATCTTTTTAATTCTACACGATCAAGACCTAAAATTTAAACCAGAAACTCGACCATGGCAGGTATTGAAGGTATTGCCAGTGCCAAGGGTACTGCGACCATCGTTGAAGATACCAAACCATCCTTCCCGGAAGGGATGCCGGATGTTTTACGTGGTCTGAGCCCGGATGAGCTTGTTGCACTCGAAAAGAAATTGGTCCGCAAGATTGACTTGAGAAGTCTGCCGATTCTCATCCTTCTCTTTCTGCTGAACGTACTTGACCGCAATGCCATTGCAAATGCACGACTGGGTCGTCTGGAGGCCACGTTGAAGATCGATGACGTCCAGTATCAAACAGCCGTCATGGTCCTTTGGGGTAAAGTTAAAAACTGGCGCATAATAGAGAATTATTGACAAGATGACTATAGCTGGCTACATCTCCATGATGATTCCGTCAAACATGCTGCTCTCCGTTTTCAAACCTCGAATCTATCTCCCCACTGTTGTCATCATCTGGGGAATTGTACGTTCTTGACCACGAGCTTTTGATCCTATAAATCTTAACATATGGTGCTTTTCTAGGTATCTGGAGCTACCGGGTTCGTACAAAATTTTGCCGGCCTCGTTTCTTTGCGCTTTTTAGTGGGGGTCACTGAGGCACCTTACTTCCCTGGCTGCGTCTTCTTTTTATCGTCATGGTACACAAAATCCGAGCTCCCATCTAGAATTGCCATATTCTATTCTGGCTACACCCTTTCGTCAGCCTTCGGAGGTTTGATAGCTGCTGGCATCATAGGAAATATGGACGGAGCCGGGGGGTACCCGGCTTGGGTAAGTAGCAGCCTTTCCCACAGCGTATTATCTGTTAACACCTCTATAGAGATGGGTTTTCATCATCGAAGGTTCTGTCACCATAGTTTTTGCCGGCTTAGGATATTTGGTCTTGCCTAATTACCCGGAAAATACTCCATGGCTGAGCGAGACTGAAGCTGCCCTGGCACAATACCGACTCTCCAGGGAGCTAGATGGAGAAGTAGACCAAGTCAAGGAATCCGTCTTTGTTGGTCTTAAGCAATCTGTCACTGACTTGAAGGTGTGGATGTTGGTTTTGATTCTCACAGGTGCGGTGGTGGGTATGAGCTTCACTTGTGAGTACTGTTGCTCCGATTATGCCAAATCCCTGGCAACTCACACGTCTGCACACTTAGACTTCTTCCCATCAATTGTCAAAACGCTCGGATTTCCAAATGTCGAAACGCTTCTTTTGACAGCGCCTCCTTACTTTTTAGCCTGCATCTTTTCAATAGCAAACTCTTGGCACAGTGGTAGAACCCAGGAGCGTTGTTTCCATATAGTTGCTGGATGTGTCGTTTCAATCATTGGTCAAATCATTTCCACCTCAACACACAACACTGGAGCCAGATATTTTGTGAGCTGAGAAATCCCATGTATGAGGATGGATGTTAATTGTTGCGCCAAGGCAATGTTCCTTCAGGCCGCGGGATCATTTTCCGTGTTTCAGTTGATCCTATCATGGATCTCAAGCACAATTCCTCGGCCGAAAGCAAAAAGAGCCGTTGCTCTTGCCATGTGTACAGCAATTAGCAACGCCACTAACATTAGCACCTCTTATCTATATCCAACCTCCGATGCTCCGTATGCCTCCCTGCAAACCAAAACGCTTAGTACATTAATATTAACGGCATGATTCGACGCAGATTATACCGAAAGGGTTGTATCGTTATAAGCGTCGCACTTTTTGTCTGTTCGTGTGCATCAATCACGCTCCGAACCTGGCTTCGAAGGAAGAACAAGGAGTACGACGACAGTTCCGAAAATTTCGAGCGCCAAACATTCCGCTACGTACTATAATTTATACAAGAGACTATTCATGTTACCTATATCTATATCCAAATTGCGCGTCATGAGATTTCCGAATTTCGTCTTTAATTGCTCCACTTGTCACCGCCTCTCAAATACCAGTTGGATTGAAAGAGCGTGAAAAAGTGAAATAGCTTGCGCACTTCGGCGAGTTTGATGCCTTTCAATAATTCGTATTAGAAGTATTATTTCAAAACCAACACATGGGAAGGATTTGGACATCTAACGCCGACTTCGAAGCATGGTACACACAAGTCAAAATCAAAACAACTCTGACAACGATGGTAAGGGTACCCCTTTGATATTCCGAGGCAGCACGCGTCGCAGTAGTGTCCATTTCTGGAATATGGGCTTGGGATGTGTTTGGTCGTCAATGCTTCCCCATCACCCAAGAAAATGCCCTTCCGCCTCGCCAACAAGACCAAGCGCTCCTCTATTTGAGAATAGCCCAAATGCTTTGCCCACTCGATTGCATTACCGCCAAATTTGTCCTTGACAGTTATGTCGACCTTCTCATTTTCAAGCAGCTGCTCCACCATATCTGCGAAGCCGTTTCTCACAACGGCTAAAAGTGCGGTTGAGCCATACCAATCACAGGTATTTATGTTGGAATTGTCATGAGCAAGAAGCAGGCCGACAACCTCGGCATGGCCATTCCCTGCAGCTTCAAACAGGGCTGTCCGACCGCGGTGATCTTGCTTTTGCGGAAGGCTGGGCATAAACCCGACAAGCATTTTGACGACTTCTAGGCGCCCAAAGGCGGCCGCAGAGTGGAGCGGTGTCCATCCTGTCGCGTCTGAAGCGGCCAAGTCAGCTCCAAGCTCAATCAGAAGCTTTGCCACATCTCCGTGTCCATTTTGAGTCGAACAATGGAGAGGTGTATATCCACCCAGGGTCTTGGAAAAAATGGATGCCCCTTTCTCGATCAGTAGCCTCGCTATCTCCAGCTGGTTTCGAATTAGTGCAAGATGAAGAGCTGTGAGTCCCTGGTCATTGGCTGCGGACACGTCTGCCCCTTTTCTCAACAGTTCCTCGCACATTTTTGTGTCCCCTTTTTGAATAGCAGTTTCGAGCAATGACATACTATCGGAATCCTCGGTTGTGATGTCCGCGCCAGCTTCGATAAGAAGTTGGAATGCTTGCAAGCGGCAGTTTTCAACTGCGACGTGAAGTACCGTTTGTCCAAAAATAGTCTTGCTCTCCGGCTCCGCACCTTTCTCTAGAAGTAGCTTGATGACTGAACAATTCCCTACCTCTGCTGCGGAATGAATAGGTGCGTACCCGTTTCGGTTTTTCGCAGCAAAATCAGCACCCTTTTCGATCAGCAGTTTGACTATTTCCAGGGATCCGGCATACGAAGCCGCGTTAACCGGAGTCCAATCATGATCAGTGGTCTCCATTATGTCGGCTCCTTTCTCCATCAGCACCTTGATCAGCTCCATATTCCCAAAAAGAGCCGCTTGAAACAATGGCGTGTACCCAAAGTAATCACGAACAGACGGGTTCGCTCCCGCATCAATCAGCATCTTCACAATCTGGAGGTGTCCGCCGTAACAGCTGATGCCAAGGGCATTTGCCCAAGGCTCACCCGACTGCAAGTCATAGCTTGGCCTAGATAGAAGATATCGCACTGTGCTATCTAAGCCAAGTCTTGCAGCGTAGTACAGGGGATTTGGTACCTGATTGTTATCTTCATCTTGGATATCAGTTTTGAATTCGGATAACTTATACCACTTTATCCAGCAAGCCCATTGTTTGGTAGTGCCTTCAAAGAAGTTATTTGTCAAGGTCTGCATTTCTGGGTCGTCATGGACGCCAAGGGCAGAGTGGCGGTACCACGAGCCCGCTGCGTAGTCTCGTAGTGATCCCACTGGCTGGTCAGTGGTTTGGTCCTGCGCACCCTGCCACACTTGCGAAAAGGAAATGTACTGCACACATCTTTTCGGGAGGAGCGTGTTCTGATATTTTTCATAATCCAACAAGAGTTTTTGATTTGTTTTTATCAGGCCCTCCAAGTTGGCCAGCTTTGGGAGCAAAAACTCTTTTACTGAAAATGGGGTATGTGGACCGTCATCAACCCAACAGAGTCATCTTTGGCGTCCTTTCGAACCTCTATGAGCGCACCACAAAGGTCCGTAATTTTGCTATCGACATAATATTCATCCAGAGAATCAGGGAGCTCGTCGTTGGAAATTTTGGTTGACCCATCTTCAATCAAAACAGCCTCAGTGATTTCGCTGACTGTCAGAGGCCTGATGGAGAAAGCGGCCCATCTCAACAGAGAGATTGCCCGATGGTTATCCTCAGACGACTCCAATGATGTCCAGTAACGCTCATAAACATGGGTCAATCCAGTCGGCGTTTCACTAATTTCTCGCTGGAGTTGCACCTGGTTCATTCCCTTTCGTAATCGGTCCGCCTGCATCTTAATCCACAGAAATTGGCCATCGCATTGCTCCGTCATTCTCTGAGATATATCGTCCCTGATAGATTGATTCTTGTTGGGTAGTCTCTGCTCAGTGACACTTTGAGAGTACAGTGCTGTATCAGCACGTACATCATCTATTGTTATTTTGTATCCGACATAGCCTTTACCTATATCATCCTCAAGCCCATGTCGAATATCTGGCTCTGCGCGACTGGAAATCAACACACGAGCTGGGGTATCCTTTATAGCCAGCTTTATCAATTCGAGAATCCTGATGCCTGACCCGCCGGCTGGAGTGCACTCATCCAGCCCGTCCAACGCAAGCGTGCAACCAGGCAAAAGTTTGAGAATATCAATTAAGAGTCTTGCAACAAGCGATTGCGAAGCCGTTTTATCTGACTCGTTGAGTCAGGCATCATAGATTAAATCTGCAATGTCCTCGTCTTGGGCCATCAGTTGACAAATCCAAGATCTGACAGCTGCAAAAGAGTCTCGGCGACTCTCAAAATCAGATGAGAAAAAGAAATACGCCACATATGAGTTGGGATTCAGGGAGATGAATTCAACCAGCCTTGCAAAAAGAATTGTCTTTCCAAAACCTGCTGGCCCATTGATCCAAAGCAGGCGGGATTCTGGCGGCGACTTGGAATCAACTGATAGCCAGTTGATAAATTTCGGCTCACTAAGAATCCAGTCACAAGTGCCATCCAATCGCTTCCTGAGGGTATCAGTATATATATCATTAGACTCGCAGGATCCCAGTAGCCATTCTTGAAGAGCCCGACGCATCTCGGCTGCAGAATTTAGCAAGGCACTCGGAAGCATGAATGGAAACAGACACACCCTTTCTTTCCTTTTCTCGTTTTTTCCACAGGTCTTTGAGCTCTAAGAGCACATGAGTGTGGTGTTCAAATTCATCTTAAAACCATCCGTTAATTTAGTCCCCTGGAAGGTTAAGCTGGGTGAAGGGTTGGCACGCACCTTGCAAGGCCAGAAGCGCTAGCGAAAAAGAAGCTTCGCTGGATTCTATAAGTGGAACAAGACTGTACAGTTGTTGTACGAGCGTGGAAAATACTTTAACCTCGTCTTCGCGCTTGGACTTCTTCCACACAGCCCAAGCTAGCTTGCGTTTTTTCGACAGGTCCGATGCACGAGGGATCGAATACGAGGATCTACCATCTGCTTCGGCATATTTACCCTGCCCCAAGGGTTTGGCTTTCCTAGTTTGACCTTGATCTGGTCGAAAGAAGGTATTGACAAATCGCAGGAGCTCCTGAATGGTAGAAGCCGTCTTGGGGTCATCAAGCGCGGCATGGTGGTTATCGGCGAAGCTACCATTCTCAAGGCCAACATAGCGACCCCATTTCTCGAAACGAACCTTTTCGGCCTGGAATTGCTGCGGGATATGATAGTGCACAGCAATAACTCGAACGTCAGCCTGATGTGGAGTGCCAAGGTCGGCTTGCATGCAAAGGATTCCCAGCACGTGACCACGTGTCAGCCCGCGAGTGAGATTCGATTGCATTTTGTGGATTAGTTGCGCAGCTGGTGCGTTGAGAGTTAAACTCAAGGAGTGAAGGTTTCGGAAGCCCACGCCCAGAGACAACACGGCAGGTTTTGGGAATGCATTGGGGAACAAACTGGCTGAATTGATAGTGAGCATGGAGTTTTAATGCAGGGACTGACCCCCACCAGTACTCCTTAATCACTCAAAATTCAAATTATTGGAAGCTTTTCTGACCATTCATGTATTGTTGTATATGTATTTTTAATCTCAGAGAATATGGGATAATATCTTCGCGATTGGGTTATACCGGTACCCTAGCGAACAGCCCTTCTTCTGCTATCGAGATGTTGCATCTGTCATTCGCCGCCAACCATCTGGTAGTTGAATCACAGTTCTTGGTTAGAAACACCCCAGAAGTTTGCTTCATTATACCCTTACTTAATTTACTGCCATGAGCAAAACTTTACAGCCCAGGACACGAATGTAAAATTTCGTGTCCGAATTGAGAGGCTCATGATCTCACATAAGGATTCCCTCGTCCAATCCGATGTGGTGTAACGGTTATCATTCCGCGTTTTCATCTGGAAAACGTGATCCGCGGCGACCGGGGTTCGACTCCCCGCATCGGAGATCACCGCTGTGTGATTGCTTTTTTGCGTTTGCTGCGAATTTGAACCTGTTGTTTGTGGGATCTCGCGACGCATCAAGGTAAGACATTAGATAGAGAGAGCTGAAGTGGTTGATGCTTTTTCGTGTAGGGTAGGTGATGAAAGCCAAGGCTATTTTTTTGGGATAGAAAAATAATTCGCTCTCTGGGATGTTGTCCTGATGCTACCAGGAAATCTGTTGTGATCGAGCGTATTGTGTTTGCCATTAGAATATCATATCAGCCCTGCCATGTTTTAATATCGCAAGCGCTCGTTCAAGCACAAAACCATCTTCCCCCTAAACATAGAGTCTAAAAATAGTATACATTTGCGGCACTGTGTTTTGTCAATATATGTTCACGTTAGGCACCAATGGATGAGTCGACTTGTCATCAGCTTCCATGTCCATCCAGGCTCTGAGGATGGAGCCAAGCTTTGACTTTCGCGCTGCCAAAGTGTCAACACCACGATATAAACCCATCTGCCCGGAATGTGTCGGCTGAATGGAAGCAAGTTTGGAACCATGTTGTCATAGATTGCTTCTGCGTGATGGAGACGGGACCCAAAATGGCGGCTGTGGCCAATAGTCCGTAGTCAAATGTCGCTTATGCAGCCACGCCCAATCACATGCAATGGAAAAGGGGGTGTTCAACGAATTTTGCATCATCCACTTTTTGGGCAAATAGGATTGAGGGAATATGAGTCGTCGCAGTTGAAATGAGTAAGAAATGGCCAAAAAATTTGTTGCCAACACGCAAAAAGAAAGAATCGGGGCCTGGCCGGGGATTGAACCCGGGACCTGTCACAGCTTCCCTGAGAGAACCGGATTTGGAACAACCCGAAGCGACAATCATACCACTAGACCACCAGGCCGATTGTTGGAAGTTCTGATGGAAAGAAGCCTTAAGACGGCTTCCGCCGGCAGGTGCAACAACATTCGGTCTGACCCTCTATTCTAACTGGTTTAATTGAGGACACGCCTTCGTCATGATGATTCGGTAGTGTGAGACGCTCTTCTCTCTATGACAAACATTAAAATTTACTCGCCTCCTTTCTCTTTTCTTCCAAGAATAATACTTTACACCATCTTCTCCAGCATCGCCCTCAGACGCCATTCATGTGCTATTGGAAAGGCCAGCCTGGACAATATCCTCCCTTCTCACGCCCCCGCGGTTGCACATGCCCCTAAAAATGCCATTCGCATCAAAAACCTCGAGCGGCGGCCCCAACTCCGCGATGCGACCTTGATCCATGACACAGATTCTATCGTATCCAATAATTGTCCTCAGCCGATGTGCGATGCAGAGCAGTGTCTTGCCTCTGAATCCCTCCATCATTGTGCGCTGGATCTTGAGATCCGTGGCGAAGTCCACAGAGCTGGTTGCCTCGTCGCAGATGATGATGCGCGACCCTCGCACCAGCGCTCGAGCAAGAGCCATCAGTTGGCGCTGGCCGAGCGAAAAGTTCAGGCCCTCTTCCTGCACCACGCTCTCCAGCCCGACTTTGTTGCTGCCGCGTTGGTTGTTAGCACAGCCCTCTTCGTCTGCGAGCCCCGCCTGTCTGAGCGCAGACCACATCTCCAGATCGGTGTGCTCGTTGAACGGGTCGAGGTTGGATCGCACGGTGCCCTTGAACAAGGTGGGATCCTGCGGGATAATTGCCATGCGAGATCGGAGCTCGTGCAAGCCAATCCGTGCAATGTCGACACCGTCAATCGTGATTGATCCCGCCGAGACCTCGACGATCCGGAACAGGGTTGCAAGAATACTGGATTTGCCTGCACCCGTGCGCCCAACAATACCGATCCTCTCGCCTGGAGCAACATGCATCGTGAGGCCTTTGAGCACCAGTGGCAGTCCCGCGCGATAGCGCATTTGCACCTCGTCAAAGACAATCTCTCCACGCTCAGGCCACGTGGGCCGCACCGCAGCAGACTCGATGTGCAAGGGTGCTTCCTCCTCAAGACCAGTTCCGTAATGGTGAATTCGCTCTGTGCTATTCATGTTGTTCTCCACCTCGGCCAGCTGTCGGACGGCGAATTGGAACATGCCCACGATACCCAGGATGTAGGACAGCACCACGCCACCAATACTGGGGTTGACGTTGAATCGCGACGTCACCACCAACATACCGATGATGAAAATCATCATGTTTCCAATGGCATCCAGCCGGATGCTAAGCCATCTTTGGTTCGCAAATGTCAGGAAATACGCACCGTCCATGTCATCGATTGTGCCCCGGATCACCTTGGAGAAGTGATGCTGCAGGCCGTAAGCGCGAATCGTGGCTGTTCCATAAACCGCCTCACTAAATTTGGCAAAAACAGCTGATCTCAGCACCGACTCGTGTCGCTTAATTTCAATAGCAGATCGCCTATAGTAGCTAGCCGCGAAAAGAAAAACGACAACCAGCGGGGCCAGGGCAATAGCGAAGTAGTAGTAATACGAGATGATGAGAACGAAGACGGCAATGATCATGCCCAAGGTCATGTAATACATGCGAATGGCATCCGTCAGATCGTTGTCCATGACGTCAATGTCTTTTGACAGCCGGTTGGTGATGCGACCGAGAGGCGTGGTGTCGAAGAATGACATCGGGGCTCGCAGCACCTTGACCATGGCTCGGTACAGCATGACCTTGCTCGCCTGAGTTCCAAAGATGGAGATTGACACTGAAAACAGAAACAGGAAAATAACCTGCAGAACGCCCAGTCCGGCGTAGATGCCAATCTTCAATCCAAGTTAGTCTCCGTTTCACAAAAGTCGAACACGCAATACTCACGTAAAAGCCCGAACCCTCCTCCCACTTTTGAGCAGTCCACCACGACAACCACAAGCTGGTCAGGATATTGGTCGCTTGGGATAGAATGAGAAAAACAAGCACCAAAGGAGCAATCATAATGGAACCCGCTGCCGTAAGATACGCCGCATACACTCCCCAAGACACGCCCCTCACAGCTTGGTCTTCAGTCTGCATCAAAAGTGCACCTTGCTTTTCCTCCTCTACGGGCTCTTCCTCCTTCTTACTTTCTGCTTTTACTTCAGAAACCTCGGTTTCCTTTTCTCTGTTGTCTTCCTCGTCCATGGATGTGGAGGCCATCAATTTAGCAAATTCATCATTGTGGGCCATCAGATCGTCAAAGGTGCCCACAGCCTCAATAGTGCCGTCTCGCATCCAGATAACCGAATCGCAGCGGTGAAGCACATGCAGCTGGTGTGTCGCCAGAATTCGAGATTTTCCCGCGAGAAGACCGCATACAGCCTGTTCCATAATGTGCCGTCCCACATGAGCATCGACGGCGGAGAGGGGGTCATCCATGAGGATAAGCTCGGCATCATGGCAGTAAATGGCACGGGCGACATTGATGCGCTGCTTCTGGCCCCCAGAAACCGTGATACCGCGCTCTCCAATCTCCGTCATATCGCCATCTGGCAGCGCCGCCATATCCGGTCTCAGGGCGCAAGCGTCCAATACTTTTCCGTACCAATCCGCATCAAACGGCTTTCCAAAGATGATGTTCTCACGGACAGTTGCATTTTGAATCCACGCGTACTGTGGGCAAAAGGCCCTGTTTTGGCAGCCCAGCGTCACTTGCCCATGGGTCTTGCGCATATTTCCTGCTAGTGCTTCCAACAACGACGTCTTTCCGGAACCTACAGAGCCAATAACTGCTACCAAGTCCCCACGTTTCAGTTTCAAGTTGATGTTTCGAAGCTGGAAGGGTTCCGTCGCGGTAGCAGCCCCGCTGCTCAATCGTGGTGAAGACTCTTCGGTCGAGTTGTCCGCCTGGGATGATTGAGTCCGCTCCCAAGTAAACGACGCGTCGCTGATGCTGACAGCGCTCTCGCTTTCAAGTTCATATTCGATCTCCTCGCTCGCCTCTTCCGCCAACAGAAATTCCTGGATACGTCCGACCGATACATAGGCATCGATAATTTGACCAATCACCACTGGAAGGAAGTTGAGTGGCATTCGCAAGCCGTTGAACATGGCCAGAGACGAAAAGATTGGTGCCGGCGTGAGTGCGTTGTTTGTCAAAGAGTAGGTGATGAATGACAGCATTGCAGCAAAAACGGGCATGGACATGGAAATGGCGTTGATTCCGTCTCGGATAGCCAGAATGACGCGGATTGAGTTAATCTCTCGCTTCCGAATCTCGTTGACGTGGTTCAGAAAACTCGTTTCCCATCCAAAATACTTGATGAATCGCACGGCCTGCAAAATCTCCTGGGTGAGGCTGACGCGCTGGTCCGTAATCTTGGTCACCTTGGCTCGTCTACGAAACAGAGCTCTGATTGCCTTGCCAAGGACAGGAGTGGACAGAAATAGCAATCCAACACCAGGCAGTGCGCTGTATGACAGGTTAATGAGGAGAAGTGCAAGGGTAATGAGGATGGACAATGGCGAGGCCCAGGCCATGTGGAACATGCCAGATGCCTGATCGATTCGCCAAGTATCAGTCGACATCAGGTTGACGATTCTGCCATTGCTCCATCCAGTCTCGTCCCCGTCACCCGGCCCCTTTGGCGGCTTGGGTCCGCTCAGCACTTTGGACAGAGCTCGCTTATACCACTTTTTCTCCTCTTCGCTTCCAGGTTCAATATTGCTTGGTGGTTCCAGCCCGGTTGAGCCGCCAGCCTTGGCCTTGCCCGAGATCCTCAGAGCCTTGTCAAAGATCATGGCCATTAGTACAGCGCGAGCTTGGCCTCCAATCGCGGCGCCAAAGTAGAAGAACTGGTTGATGGAAATGCTCACAAGCACTTGCATCCCGGATATGGCAAAGACCAGGCCTATGCCCTCGCCAATGTCAGGTTCGGGAGTGCCATTTCGCTGAGCATTGTACGCCTTGCTCGCAAAAGCGATGAGGTATTTGAGCACATATGGGGAGACGGCCAATAGAATGGTTGACAAGAGCTGAGAGAAAGCGCCCAGAAGGAATTCTCTCTTGAAGGTGCTGTACATGGCACGCAACAGCGGCTGTCTAGCGCCACCGGCAACGCGCTCCTTGAAGTTGGCATTGAGCTGCTTCTCTAACCTATCCACGCTGCGACTAGGGTTGACCAGCCATATGTCATTAAGCTCCAGGGGTCTTTTGTATCCAACCTAGGCAAGTCAGTCACGAGGTTGCACATAAAGGGGAAAGGGTGCTCAACACACATGCATAAGTGGTGCGATCCAGTGGAAGATCAATCCACTAAACAAGCTCGCTTTGGCCTCCTTGGAGGGCTGTCGCTCGTCAGGCACCGGTGGTTGACCTCGACTCACGATGCTCTTCAAACGGCGATGCCATGGCTTTTGCGGTTTTTCAGCATCATCAGTTTCTGCGACGACCACTTTTAGACCAGACTCGGCTTTGCCAGATGTCAACTGCTCTGGCGATGAGCGAGCGGGTCCAATATCCTCAGCGACATGGGACCCAGCATCAGCGCCCTTCTCATTACTAGCCATGGCGAAACAACAAGGAGAGACCAAGACACGGCCCAGCTACTCGGTTCGACGCCTCACCAAAGAGAGAGAAAAAGGCCGCATGCAACCCAAGGAGGCTTCTTGCACTGGGGAAAGTACCACGATTATTTTCGGGTCGTATTTTTTTCCCCTTCTCACGCAACAAACAAACTCTCGCCTATTCTGGGAGGGATCAGTCGAGAACACGCAAGCCATGGGAGGGGCCGGGATGTGGGCCTTTTCGGGCGGCAGATGTTTGCCGGGGATCAAAGATAGACGTGCGCAATTAAGCTACGGAGAAACGAATGCCTAGTGGTTGCCAATATGCACGATTCTACTCCACATCCGAGATCTGAGAATCGTGTGTGGTTGGTTTGATCCGGAATTCCGCGACAATTCGGCCCCCTCCCCCACAACCCGTAGGTACATTGAGATGGCGGAACACGCAAAAATCGATGGCTTGCTTTGAGAAATGCGTGAAATACTGTCATTGGGGTTGTTTAACCTCAGCATCATGTCTATTGGGTTGGAATTTGTCTCGTAGTTGTTTCGTTGAAAGCTGAAGTGTTTCAAATCTCAAGCCTTTTAACCCAATGCTGCTTCCAGACCATTTACAATCTGGGAACTCTGCGCTTTAGATTAGTAATTGTAGAAACATTAGAAAATTATTTTATTGAGAAACTAGAAGAACACATTTTTTGAGTATTGTGACATAAGAGTTCATTGTCTTTTCCTGTTATCAGGCTGGTTGACGAATTACCCTATACGACCTTCTCGCTTTAAAAGACCAAGCTAGGCCTAATTGAGACGAAGTATGTAACCCAAACTGGTTGTCTCACGTGACACGATGATAGCACCCACCAATCCAGAGCCAGAACACAACGCGCGACTGAACACGTGATCAATGAACACGTCCACATTGGGCTTAGTCGATGGTGCAATTTAATTAGCATCTGACCCCTTTCTAAAGAGACCCACAGTCACCGAGTAAGTCCGAAGCAATTCCCGGAGGAGATCCCGCAAGTTATGGCCCCATGTTGCTGTATTGAGATGCTCTGCGGGTCAAGTAAATTGTATGTGAGTTGTTCATCAAATGCCATATAATCAATCTCTATAGATACTCTGTGCCAACATTTCTAAATCGTGCGTCTCGTTCCATGCTCCCCTCACAAATTCACTTGGCGTCAAAGTCGTTATCGCGTCAGAGTACCCGTCCTCAACCACGCTGCTGTTTCTTGTTTCTTGTTCAAGCGCGGTGCTTTCTGCGGGCGATTCATTCTTGTCTACGGATTTGTCTTGAAAAACCTAAAGTTTGGCATCAGCATCAGCAGGATTTTGCGCGTTTGCGAATACTCACATCCGACTTGGATTGGGACGAATCTGTGACAGCCGGGCTGGGATTGCCTTCGGAAGCGTGTGGGCCGATTCCCATGGGGATATTTGCCGTGCTGTCGAGGGCCCGGGGGCTTTTTACGACTCGGTGAGCTTCAACAAGTCTCTTGAGAGGATTGAAGCCATCCATGAAGAGGTCGCGGAGACCCAAGGGAAAGTCTCCCTTTTGCGGAAGCCGTCCTTTGCTTATGCCGACATCCAATGCGAGGACCAGGCTCAGGTAAAAGCTCGGCTGCAGGGACAAGATGTCGGCCCAGTCAATGACGTATTCGCCAGTCCTGGAGAAGCTGGGGTTGTCCAGCCGAGCGAGACTGACAACGTGGCGCACAATTTTGAGGACCAAGTCCACGCCCTCGTACTGGGGCTGGTACGCCCTCATGGCAGCGATGAGAATGTTGAGCTGGTGCTGCTTGATGGCAGATTTGTTGGTGGGCTTGCTCCTCGACTCTTTGGCTGCTGTAGATAGGTTGATGTCGAGGATGTGAAGAAGAAGCGGGAGGGCAGTGCAGGCAACCGCCGATATGGGGAGCCACTTGATCAGGTCCAGATATGTCAACTCTTTGAGGCACTCAGTGACACCGCCAACTGCGCGCTGGAGGGCTTGTCGGCTTTCGTAAATTGTTGACACGCCCTTGCTTGAGCTCAGTGTATCTGGACTTCCGATGCTTGCAGCCGCTTGTGGAATGGCGTGGTAGAGAATTTCGTAGTGCGACACAATCACGCATGATGAATAGTAGTACATGCACAAAAGGTTTGTGTGCAATGTAACTGCGTCAAGCTGGTCCTTGTTTTTCCTGGTCGGGGACCTGTCCTTTTGTAGCCATGGAAACTGCACCACGGCGGATCTGTACCATTCGCTCAAGGACCGCTTGCAATTCTGAATGCAAACCTCCTCGTCCGATTCTGGAACGCTGTTGAAGACAAAGCAGTCGTCCAGCGGCGACACGATCTGGAGAATATCCGTCAAAAGAACATGTAGCTTTGCTAGCTTTGCCAAGATTTCGGCGAGCGTCCTTTTGACCTCATAATTGTACACTTTTGAACGATCAAACTCGTGCTGTAAATCTTCAGGTTCTAAAGGCGGACAGCAATCGATGTCGAAGTGGTCTCTTGTGATTTGGATCGGCCGCCGCAAGAGCAAAGCAAGTGTGCGATCTCGAATCACGCAACACCACCATAGCTTTTTGAGAAAGTTTTGTTCTCGGCATCGCTCCGGATCCCCGTACACGGGAAAGTGAGCTGGAGAAGCGTAGTAATGTGCCCCTGCCGCCTTTGCATGCTGTATTGCAAGGCTGAGCCATGTTTTCTGATCTCGGTTGGAAAGCACGGTGCAAAACGACAGTAATAATGATGCCTGGGCCAGGGCAAGTGGCGATGACTCTGTGTCAAGGTCATATAGGAGCTTTGCACGCCTATAAAACGATGCCTTTGCAACCCGAATGTTGGCATATCCTAATGCCTCGATCGTGGCTTGGGGCACCAAGTTGCATGATACGAATAGTATTGATTGGAATAATAAAACGGGTATACGCTTTCGTGTAGGTGGCCCATCAGCCTCGCTGTGGTAAAGTTCCCAGAACTCGTCTTCCTCAACTAGCGGCAATAGTGGGTGGATGTGCATAAAGTACTGCTGCACAAAATCATCTAATAATCGTCGGATGGGGATTCGCAGGCAGCCCTGGCGTTCGAGGAAGTTAACGTCTTGAGGTGGCAAGCTCGGGATTTTTTCAACTTCGAGGAATGGATAAAAGGTATAAAGAATGTCGAAAACCTCTGTCGGGTGGGAATTTCTTGTCGTATTTTGATAGGTGATAGGTAGCAACGAGAATGGACTCGTTTGAGGCGGTGAGCATGATTCTAGAGTAGGTGTTAGATGACATCACTGCCGCAAGAATAGAGGTGATGAGAACATACCATGCCTTGGTGATTCGGTCCCTTGTGTTAATTCGGGAGTTTGTTCAGTGAGTGGGCCCTTCGGCACCAAGCTACCGCCCAAATCGGATGGAGCACTTTCTCCAAGTGAATCAACATCACCCATGGATAGCTCATCAAGGGTGTCTGGGACTACAGCATCTCCTGGGGTAGCGGTAGATGCAAGAAGGGACCTCTTGCTGGTAATAGTGAGCAATGACGAGCCGCAGAAGAGTCTCGGCCAAGTTGGACATGTACATACCGTCTTGTTGCCCGCTCTGGTACCACGCAGGGTTCATTATCCAGGGAGCAGTTCATACAGGGACGGCCCCTCAGAGCGACATCGCAGCGAACCTTGCGGGTCCGACACGAGAGGCATGCCTGAGGAGCTCTCTTGCGACTCTTGGGTTGAGCCTGGAGAGTTTGGTCTAGAAATACGCGCATGGGGAACTCAAAGACGGAAGAGGAAAGACAAATTCAATAAGCCTTCTTTCTCAAGGCCGAGGATTGTGAAGGGAAAGCGAGAAGAGCTTGGGTTGAGATGGAGAGCACGACCTGCGTATGTTGCTCGGTCTGTATTTTCGGTTGGAAGCGTCTATAAAACTGGTACTTAAGCGGCTAAAATCTCATGGCTACGGCATATTTCTCCGAAATAAGAGCTAGGGTGGCAGTCTGCTGATGCTCCAACCGAATAGTTTATATGGACCGCCGCATAGTATTGTACTTTTTCTGACGAATTGTCGACCCTGCGTTCTTCAACCGAGGATTGATCGGCATAAATTCCACCTCGGCCGAAATGCGCAATTGTGGATCTGGATTACTTTCTTTTTTGGCTGACGGTATCAAGCCCATGGATTGCGATTGCATTGAAGCGGGATAAATTTCTGATAATTCTTTGGCTGCTCTTTTTTTCCCCTTGGATACGAGGTGGTGTTGGGTCTTCAGCCTGTGTACCATACGTTGCATCGAGCGCACGGCTTCACAAATACGACAATGGCAAATTTAGAAGTGAGTTGGAAGGAAGAAAAAGAAATTAAAACCAGAAAAGAAGTGAAATTTAAATTTACTACATTATTCGGCACATTAGACTATACCACAAAAGCAGAAGATTGTCGCTTTGAAATGACTAGGTGCAGCTTAGTCAAGCCATGCAAGCCCAGACCAACACACGCGCTACTATTTAAACAATGAACTCGAAATCATCCATCAACATCGGAATCTGCAAGTCATCGAATCCGTAATCCAGACCAACGGTGCCGTCAAAACCGTCGGTTATACGCAGAGCCGACGCATTATGGTCTGGCATTTCTTTTAATCCCTGAAAGTTCATGGTCTCGTCATTCAACGGCGCAAACTGGCCCGCTGATTCGGTGTTCTTGGGATTTTGATTTTGTTCTTGATTCTGATTCATGTTTTCTTGGTCTTGCGAGCTTCCGAGCAGCAGACGAGAAACGGACGGGCTCGAGGGCAACAGTGGGAAGTTGGAATTTTGCGAATAGCGTCCCAGCGAGAGGGAATGGTCGATGGTAAGAGCAACTGTAAAGTAAAGAGTTGGCTTTCGAATGAATAAGTGTCCCCAGTCGCTCAGCCTCATCGGCCCTGAACCTTTCAAAGGGAAACCCTTCATTGGGTCTAGCTGTATCGGGCTGGAGCGAGCCAATTGAAGCGCTTGCGAGGGCGGCCGTCTCGAATCCTCCACAGTGGCGTATTCGACCGTGGTTTTTATCAACTCCCATACTTCGTCCACCCCGTCGTATTGTGTTTCTAGCCCCTTCATTGCCTCCATGTAGACATTAAGCCGGCCCTGTTTCTGTGCTTTTTGAGATGGCTTGGTGGAAAGCCTGACGTCCAGTATATGCAAAACTAGCGGTAGAGCTGCATAAGCCACACTATGCGAACGTTAGATTTTCCCAGTCCAGTAGTGGCTTTTTCCCCCTTCAAATCGCACTTACATGCTGATGGGAAGGTATCTCCCGAGTTTTAGTTGTATGAGCTCCTTCAAATTTTCGGTAATCCCGGCTGCAGCATCTTCCAACTGTATCCTGCTTTGACATAATGCGCTGTCATCATGTTCCAGCCCAATTGAGCCTGTGCTCAATACGAGAGCTTCGTATTGGTACAGGGCTAGACGAGCGGAACTACAACAGGGTTAGTGATGACCAATATCAGAACAACGGGAATGGCTTACTGGTAGTAGATATACATCAGGTTCGTGTACAAAATTAGTGACTCGTTCGTACAACCAATTCCGGCTGGAGTTGGGAATCGAATGGTTGCTCTTTCAAACCAAGAATCCAGCCCCAGCTTGCATGATCCAATGGAAGACACGGCTTTGTGGAGCTTTTCCAGATTTGATGAACCCATATCAAACGGTTGACATGTGGCATACACCGTCTTGATCACATCTGTCAGTGATACTGCAAGGTCGCAGAGCATGATGAAAAGCCGAACTAGAGATCTCTTGGTTTCCGCCTCGTAAACTTGCGAGGTAGTTATCTCGCTGGCGAAGTCCTCCTCTGTCAAGGCTGTCTTTTCTGCGTCAAAGTCCGTCAGGGAGAGGTGCAATTGCCTTCGAACACCGAGAGGCAAGATGCGATCTCGAACGATACAGCACCACCATAATCGTTTTAGAGCGTTCTTGGCTTCAGGCTTTTGGTTGGGGTTGAAGTGAAACCGATGCGCACCTGCGGCCTGCGCAAGTTGAATGGCGGTCGCCAGCCAAATCGAGTTTGCCCTTCTCTGATCTCTCATTGAAGCATTGTACGTCAGTAGTAATGCACCTTGGGCATTGGAAACCTGGTCCGTTTCCTGGCAAAAGTCAAACAAGAGCTATCGTTGCGCATTAGTTTGATATTCTGTCACGACGGGATAGGCCACGAACCTTGGCGCGGCGATAGTATGTTGACCTAGCATCGCGCAATGAAGTGAATCCAAGTTGGCGGATGGTTGTAGCGGGCAAGAACTGTGCAAAGTTAGACAAAGATTGGTGACATCAAGCCGGCCAGCAACTTACACTAGATGCCGCAAATAGCATGGATTGAAAGATGAACAAAGACAGGGATGCGCGATGCTTTGATGCAGAGCAACCGGCCTGAGAGTACATCTCCCAGAACACGCACTCATCGAGGAGAGGCAACGTTGGGTGAACGTGGAGAAAGTATTCTCTCACAAACTCGTCAGTGGCTTGGCGGCCAGGGACCTTGAAGCACCCCTGTGCCTCTAGGAACTGGACATCATGTTCGGAGAGCAGTGATAGGTCTACTTTGAGGAAAGGGTAGTATGAGTAAATGACGTGCAGTTGGTCTACGTAACCCTTCCCTGATGCCGTGTCAAGTCTATGAGTGGGTCTAGCGTCCCACGCGTCTGGGGCTGACAGGTTCGTCCGTCAGTACTCGCCGGAGCTGGTGGAATCGTGGCTTTACATACCCGTGGTAAATCCTTGAGGGTCGTGATCCTTCACGTCACCTTGGATGCTGTCGAGAAGGTCTTCGTGATTGGGATTCTCAAGAAGCGGATCCATGGAGAATTCAGGACTGGTCTGATCTTGCTCTGATGATCTCTCTGACATGATCTCTTGAGCCGCTGGATTTAGTGATGGTTCTTCCAAGGAAGCATTGTCTTGCTGCTGCTGCTCAAGCTGCTGTGACGCGCTGGCTGCTTGACTGTTGGCTGCCTCCAGGTTTTCTGCTGCCTTCTTCTTTGAGGAGCGGCTTGATTGGAAATCTTTGTCAGCAAAACAAACTGTTGCTTAATTTCGAATGGATTGTTGCCTACTATTTTGACGGCCTTGGCTTCACCAGGCACTGCCGTTTGTCGAGAAAGCAGTTGGTGCATTGCCCGTCGCGGTGCACTACATCGCAGCGAACTTTTCTCGCCCGGCATGCCAGGCAAGCCTTGGAGGCTCTCCTTCGCGAATTACGGGCAGCCTGGGCTTCCGATGCGCTGTCTTGATCCTGCATTTCCAGCGAAAAATTGTTACGATCCAAGCGTCGACGACGTTTCGAAGTTGTTCGAGTGCGAAATCACGACTTCAACAGAGAACGGGGCTGCACCCACTCCTGATGGCTGGGTGGAGTCGAGAGAATCCGGAGATGCGGGGTAAGGCGGAGGGAGCGGAGGCCTCGAACAATTAATCTCTGTAAGTGCCGTCGCCATGACACGGTCGATGACCGATCTGTCAACATGCCAAGGTTTTTCTGATCCGCTAATCCCCAACTATCGACGAGCTAAACCTGAGTCGACGAGATCCCTGTCTAGTCAGGAGTGGTCTGTGTCAACTGGCCCAACGGGCCTTGGGATGCCATCCATTTACAGTCACTTGAAGCATTGAGCACGCGCATGGTGCATCGAAAATGGCTCAGCCGCGTTGCATGACAAAGGTTTCGGTACTTGCATACATATTGAGAACATGACCAAGGCAACAAAATAGAAGCAATTGCTGCTGCCGGCCTGGACAGCGCTTTGAACCTTGTAACTTCGGCAGAAAATTTCAGCCGAGGTCGAAATTGGGTGGCACTAGCGGCTTGTAACAAAAGGTGCCGTCGAGTCAGAACCAAATTGTCATGCAGGGGCGCAGGCTTAGCTCCTCTTGCTAAGGACAGGAACGCTCGATCATCGCACGACTCTTGGATTCCGGGCCAAAGTTTTTCCACACGACCATCGAGAATAGGCATCCTAATTACGTCAGTGAGCATCATTTGCAATGCCTATCATAGGCATGAGCATTGGCTTGGCATACCATAATGCAGAAACAACGGCTGACAAAGTTACTAGCAGCAGTAGTCTTTTTTGAAGGCGAGGAGCATTTAGCATACCATCCTGGCTATTTGTGGTCGTCGCGAGTGCAGAAATGGCTATCATATCTTACCCTCATCAGGAGGCTTGAAATATGAAGCTTGCTGTGTTGGCCTGGGGCACGATTCCGGCGCCAGAATATGTTGTTGAGGGACGGGACTTTTGAGCCTTGACTAATCACAGTAGAGGTTGTTGGGTCTATTATCTTAATGAACTTAGACCCAGTTTATTCTGACATTGAGATGTGCTCAATACGATGGTCAAATTTATCAGAAGCTAAATAATTGTTTCGGGAGGCGACTATGCCAGATTTTCCTTCATTTGTCCAATGATCCAGAGCAACATAACGGACACGTGGATTGATCCCACTTCCTACGATAATAGATGTGTAAACGCATTGAGAAGATTGGCGTACAATCCTATCTATCCACTCTCTTATCTTATCTAAATAATCAAGCTCTTTTATTTCTTTTTCTAATTTCTTGCGATAATATGGAGCGCTCCACAATATATTAATGCCTGCTCAAGTAAGACAGGGCTGAACCAACAGCAAAGATCAGCCAGGTCGAGACCGCAGCCACGTTCGCTTCGTCCCGCTATCTGCGACCTATCGGACTTGGACCGAACCCTGCGCAATACACCGGGCCAAGACATGGTTGATAATTTTCAAGCCTATAAAAATAGGAGGCGTGAGGTTGTAATGGGTTTCAAGGTCTATTGCCACTTGTGTTTGACAAAGCCTTCAATTTCAGTTTCACATATATATTTTTGTAACGAACAATCAGCTGAGTTACCTGTGTTGCTATATTGATTTTGCCTTTTTAGTAATCTTTCCATGGACCCTTTCACGTCGCTGCCAACTGGTTTACTCATCTAGCTAGATACTGATTCAAGAAACCTCATGCAAACTGCGCTGTAACAACCAATAAACCAGAGCAGCCATAGCAGGCCTCATTGAAGGAAGAGGTGCATTGGATAGAAATTAACTTCAAAAATTTCCGTTGCAGCCAACAAGTTCATACACTAGAGGACCCACTGCCGAAGCCCAAAACCCACACTCTAACTACCATTTTGACCATCTTCTCTGCATGCTCATGCACGCTCCGCCCTATTGATGACGTCCAATTGTATTTCATCACACGCCGGAGATTGGGCTCGAGCGGCCCTGCACAATAACAGTAATGAATATGTCTGATTGGTTGCTCCGTGGCCTGTTTTTTATCGACCCCCGTTAACCGACGCTCAGCATTACATCAAGGTGCCGAATAGCTGCTAGCGAGGTCGGTTACGGGCGGGCAACTAGAATACATCAATATACAGCCAACCAGATGCGAGTGAACATATCCACAATTGAGACGATAGAGGCAGGATCAACAGAAGACAACCAACAGCGTCTCCACACGCTGTGATTGTGACAGCGTTGGCATTAATTGCTTCCACCACGACCCCATTCACATCCCCAGGATTTGCTGAGCGACGTCGCAATGAACAATGGAGACAGACACGTGTATCTCGGGCGACAGTTGCAGCATGGGGACCTTGCCGCATGATTACGTCGTCGCTTTCCCGAGCTTCATATTAATAGGGCCATTTCCCAGATAATTGATGACCCTTGGCTATCTTGATCGCCAAGCCAGCACCACGCGCCACAATGTCTGCTCAGACCCCAACCGCTCCGACCGCATCCACAACGCCCCTGCCAGAGCGGATCCTCGAGGCCGACGACGTGAATGATGACTTTGATGCCGAATCAGCTCTAGGAGGTGATGTCGAGTCATCAACGGCGTCCATCACTTCAAGCATTCTCCAATACAGGACTATCCAGGGCAGAACCTACCATAGCGAGAGGGGAAATGCCAGCTATTGGTAACAACACTTTTGTTTATTGCGTTTCCCTGTGTATGCCGCTAATTTTCTACTTTTCTAGGGGAAGTAATGATGCACGCCAGAGTGAGGCAATGGATATTGCGTATGTGAAGGACATTTCCCTGTACCAACCATTGCCTAACGGATTGTAGCCATCACATGTGGACTCTTGCGCAAGATGGCAAACTCCATTTGGCCCCTCTTAGCGGCAATATCGAGGTGCGTTAAGTCGAAACGTTTGCGCAACAACATAAGATTAACCGCAGCCTGCGAATGTAGAAAGCTGTTGATATTGGGTGTGGAACCGGTACGGAGAATCTTCTTGAATATTTGAAAGCCACATATTAACCAAGATGCTTTCGCCTAGGGGTTTGGGCTATGTCAGTGGTCTAAATTATGTTGCCGCACCATGGTCGATTGCTGACACATGAATGACAGTGACTTTGCGGATAAATATCCCAATTGTAAAGTCATAGGCACAGAGCTCTCGCAGATTCAACCTTCGTGGGTACCTCCGAACCTGGAATTGTAAGTTGGACCAACTATCGTAGCATCTTCGTTCTCACCACCTGTCTCCAAGCCAAATTGACGACTGCATCGAAGAATGGACTTTTACACCCGCATCGCTTGATTACGTTCACATCCGTTATCTGATCGGAAGCATTCCTGATTGGACCAAGCTTTTCAAGGAAGCGTTCAAGGCTCTGAAGCCGGGCAGCTACCTGGAGAGCTTTGAGGCATCACCCAACATTGAGAGTGACGATGGAACTGTCCAGCCTGATTCAGCATGTGCTCAGTGGGGAAGCATCTTCATCAATGCCTCTAAAGTCCTTGGTCGCACTTTCACCGTCTTGGATGATGGGATCCAGCGAAAGGCCATGGAGGAGGCCGGTTTTGTTGACATTAAGCAGTGGGATTGCAAGGTAATGCATCTTCCCAGTGACATGGCTACACAGCTCTGCGCTAACACAAAATCTTCACATAGTGCCCGCTCGGACCTTGGGCCAAGGACCCCAAGTTTAAGGAGATCGGCCAGTTCAGCGAGGAATTTGCCGTTGGGGATACCGAAGGCTTTGTTCTTCTTGTCGCCAACACCTTGGGATGGTCCCACGAGCAGATCCAAGCGTACATTGGCAAATTCCGGAAAGAAATCAAGGATCCCAGGATCCATCCCTATTTCCGACTCAGGACCGTTTGGGGCCGCAAGCCCGAGTGAAGAAGAGAAATACCTGGGTTTGGAGCCGTGTGGGGGAAGGATTTGGTTCCTGTCTCCAAAAACTGAGCATCTAGCAGTTTAGACATCTCGTTGTATGGCAACTTTATCATGACATACTTACGATTTACAAATACTTTTGGCCCAGCCACGATGCAAACGTTGGGTCCAAGCGCACATCAAGAATGATGACTCCCGGACACGTCACTTTCTGGCTGTGCCCGTGGATTGCCGCCCGGCACTTCTTCACGATGGAGCGGCCCGGCGCGAACAACTCTTATGCACTTAGATGGGGCGTGTCCTATCACGGCGTGACATGTCTGGATAGCTCGCACTCGCTTAAATCGCGTGCTAGAAAAAGTCTCCGCTCAAGCTAAACCCTTCTGCATTGTGATATCCCACATTCTTTTTTCTTTCCGCTTTTAATTGCCGGAGTGATTGAAAACTGGAAAGCTGCGAGATCATGGCTGAGCTCTGTGGCTTACGGTGCGTGGGTCAGGTGCACAGAGGGTCAAAATAATCTTTCAATTAATCGGAAAATTAAAGCTTCATATTACCAGATAAGAACGGGTTTTACAGTCTTTCCACTCTTCATATCAGCAAAAGCAGACTCGAAATCCTCGGCCTAGGGTATAACTGGGTTAGCATCGCAGTGAGGATGGGTCACTTGTGCCATACCGGATAGTATTTGACCAGTTTGTCAATTGGAAACTTTCCTTCCCTGTACCACTGAATCATTCGGGGCAGATACTGGGTTTCGTTAGTGGGAAAACCAAAATGCTTGATAGTAGTGTCTCACCTCGGCAGGTATAGCATCACCTTCAATGCTTCCACGGAGACTTTTCCCGGTCTATATTCATTAGCTTCGCTCACTATGAAGATGATTCGGGGAACACAAACCTGCATAAATGTAATAATGTGGACATTGAGAAAACCATCTGGGGGTGGAACCCCGACAAAGATTAGTTGACCTCTGCTGGCTGTAAATTCCATGCCAGCCTTGAGAACGTTCATGTTTCCCGTGGTGTCTATTACCACGCTTGCGCCGTTCCCTCCTGTGATAGACATGACTTCCCTCAGTAAGTCGACTTTGTCGTCTGATGTATTGATGACATGAGTCGCTCCAAGTGACTTGGCCATCTCAAGCCTCTCGGAGAGGAGATCAACGCCGATAATGGTTGCGCAGTTGCGCAATTTCGCAGTCTGAAGTAGTTTCATTAGCTTACCATCACAATTTGATTAGTAAAATAGATAATCACCATAATGGACACAAGGCCTACGCCGCCAAGGCCTAAGACAACGACTGTGTCTTTCTCTCCAGCGTTGGCAATGTTTTCGATGGTTCCTGCACCCGTCTGGAAACCACAGCCCAGTGGTGCGAATAACTTGAGCTCTTCTTCATCTTTGACAAGAGTCGATACGTTTACAACTGAAGTCTCCTTGACGACTGCGCGTGCCGCAAAAGACGACTGTCCAAAAAAGGTCCCGCGCACACCACTTTCGGCAGTAGTGTAGACATCGGATTCTCCACCGTAGTTGATTTCTGCAAACCTGTTGCAGAAGGCCGGGTGGCTTTCGTTGCAGTGTTGGCAAGACTTGCAGTTCTGGAATGACAGCAACACCGAGTCGCCTTCCTTGGCCGCCTTCACGTTTGGCCCTGCCTTGAGCACGACGCCAGCGCCTACCAAGAGTTTTCATGAGCATTAAAATCCTGGATTGCGCAAGAATTGTAACGAACCTTCGTGGCCCAAGACCTTTGGGTAGGGAATTTGCTCAGGTGGCCAGGTCGCAAACACCAGGTCCGTGTGGCAGATGCCGACAGCGACGACTCGGATCAGCAGTTCATCAGCGCCAATGTCGCGCAATGACGTCTGTGCCATTTTCAATTGGGGCTGAACGCCTTGGGGCTCGTGCGCGACGATCGCCCGAACTGTATTAGCGGATTCGGCCATGACGGTCTGTTGGAGCCTGGTTTTTTGGGTGGTTTCTGGGGTATTCTGGGGTATAGAAAGATGAATCTGGGGAAATATGTGGAGGAAACCAATCGTATAATCGTATAAATAACTAAAAAGGACAGTCTTGAGCCCCAAGACGGCGATCCCTTCTCAAGGCAGACAGACGCGGGTTTAATGCCTCGGCCTCGGCAGAACGGGCCTAAATTTTATTCTGCCGTAGTGCACCACGCCGCCCGTTCGCTTTCGACGCCATGTGACGTGTCAATGGTGAGGGGAGGCGAGAGGGGCTCAGCGTTGGGGTCATGCAGTGGATCATCTCATCTCGGTGTGAGGCTTCACATATTTGACCGAGAAAGAATTGTCTTGAAATGACCTCGGTATTATGCCCAACTTGGATAGGAATCTATATCATGAACTGAGACAGACGGAATGTCGGTTTGCCGGGGTTGAAGTTGGTGATGTAGGCGCGGTGTAAAAAGGCTGCTACCCTCTGCGAAAGGATCCAGATAGTATACGTTATTTTATCTAAAGTCTTTTTTTTACATTATATCCACTTATTATCTAAACCATGGCTTCAAAGCTGGACTTTACCACATTCTCCAACATTATCAACGGGCAGGCCACGTCAACACAGGCCGCACACCATGGTGTCAACCCGTCCACCAATGAACCCCTCTTCCCATCTCCTCTATCTACTCGTGAAGATGTTGATGCAGCAGTGAATGCGGCACGTACCGCGTTCCGATCATGGAAGAAGACCTCTGTTGCGCTGCGAAAAGAGAAGCTTCTTGCTTTTTGTGCTGAGCTCGCAGCTCATAAAGCTGAATTCAGCCGTTTATTGACGACTGAACAAGGAAAACCAGTATGTTGAATTATAACCTTAATACTTTCATTATAACTTCACTGACGAATTGCAGACACCAGGCGCTGACCAAGAGCTTGATTTCGCAATGCATTGGATCGCTGGAACATGCCAGCTCGATATTCCTGAAGATGTAGTAGAAGATACCCCTGAGCGTTACGTCGTGACTCGATATGTTCCTCTTGGGGTAGTTGTTGGGATTGTCCCTTGGAACTGTAAGTTATACCTGGCTTACAGGTTGAAGTTCACATGGGCTGATCCATCTAGTTCCTGTCATGTTGCTCTGCGGAAAGCTCGCTCCTGCTGTTCTCACAGGAAACTGCATCATCATTAAGCCTTCGCCATTTACGCCGTACTGCGGTATCAAAATTGTCGAGCTGGCCCAGCGCTTCTTCCCACCCGGAGTCATCCAGGTCCTGGGTGGCAATGACGATCTTGGCCCTTGGCTGACGGCACATGCCGGGATTGACAAGATTAGCTTCACTGGCTCCACAGCTACCGGCAAAAGGGTCATGGAGAGCGCTAGTAAGAACTTGACCAGAGTCACTCTTGAGCTGTACGTTTTCTTCTTTCCGTGTCTCTCAACACATAGCTTATGATTCGCAGGGGAGGAAATGACGCGGCAGTCGTCTGCTCTGATGCAGATGTCGAGACCGTTGCGCCACAGATCGCCATGGCTACTTTCCTAAATTCGGGACAAATTTGCATTGCCATCAAGAGGATATACGTCCACAGCTCCATTTATGAAGCCTTCAAGGCCTGTTTCTTAAAGCATGTGTCCATGTTCCAAGTCGGCGATGGATTCCAGGAGGGAATAATGCTGGGGCCTGTTCAAAACAAGCGCCAGTTCGATTGTGTCAAGGGCTTCCTCGCAGATGTGCGCGAGAACAAGCAATCCGTTCTGACTGGCGGAGACGTGCTTTCGGCCGACAGCAAAGGCTTCTTCATCCAACCCACAGTGGTGGATAACCCGCCCGATGATAGCAAGATTGTGGTTGAGGAGCCATTTGGGCCAGTTGTGCCACTGTTGCAGTGGTCGGACACAGATGACGTCATTGATCGAGTCAACGCTACCGATCAGGGTTTGGGAGCTTCGGTCTGGACTAATGATCAAGCTCTGGCATTGAAGATTGCAGAGAATTTGGATGTCGGTAGCGTTTGGATCAATGCGCATCTGGGCATCCAGCCCACAGCCACGTTTGGGGGCCATAAGAAGAGTGGCATTGGACGCGAATGGGGATTGGACGGTCTCAGAGGATACTGCAACTCAAGGACGCTTTTCTTGAATCAAGGCAAAGAGTCGCTTCCTGTGGCTGAAGCATGAACCTATGTTAGTCTATATCCGTACTGAATGAGAAATTTTCTATGCACGCCGCCCAAATCTAACGTTTCACCATCGTAATGGCCTGATAAGCACGGCATTGCCGCTCCACTCACGCCTTGCCCAGCTTGGTTCGGGAATATTAGGGGGGATTCGTGGGGGAGATCTGCGGGGGGAAAAGTTGGGGTAATGCATTTTAAGCCGAAGAGTTCTGGGGTGCAGCAAGCTGGTCGGACACAAATAAAGGGCCATGATCCGAGCGAGAGCCACGGCGTAATTTTCAGCATATCCATCCATATCATCTCGTGAGCAGACATTTGTCCCAGTTACAAACCTCGGGTTGCGTATTGGCTGCCGCACTCTCTCTTGCCATCGTACCATGTTGGGTTCGCTAGGGCTGGAGATGGCCAAGCCATTTCAACCGGCCAAAACCTACCGAGGAGTAAATTTGCGGCAGCGCACTAATGCAACTTCGGGTTACTGAGATCTAGCGGCACCGGGCGATTTTACCCCGCACAATTGTTTAGAAAACACACAATTTAAACCGTGTGGCCGAGGAGGACGGGATAGGAATTTGCTGTATATTAAGCGTAAGGATTGCAATGCTTCAACTTGCATCATGATTCACCCTCAACGACGCTTCTCATCATGAATTTCGACCTAAATGATCCCCAAACGGCCTTGCTGACCTCGCTTTTTGCAGGTAGCTTCCTCCATGTTTTCGCATTCCGGAAAGGCGAGTGGGACTTGTTCATCCCCCAAGTCGTCTTGGCCTACGCTGTGGCGCTACCCACTCTCGCCGGATGGATTCACCATATGCAAGGAAAGACATTTGACGCCAGCTTCGTCGAAAGCCTCATCTTTGTTTCGAAACTTGGAGCCTCTCACCTCGTAGGCATTTTCGCCAGCATGACAATTTACCGCGTTTTATTCCATCGCCTGAGAAGGTTTCCTGGCCCGTTTCTTGGTCGTCTCTCGAACTTTTATCCCACATACCTTCGAGCCAAGAACCTGCATCTTTTCGAAGAAGTCGAGTCGCTTCACGATAAACACGGCGATTTTGTGAGATTGGGTATTTATAAAGATTAATTGCAACCATCTTGAGCATCTTGTAACCGAATTCTTAGGACCAAATGAATTGTCAATTATTCACCCAAAGGCAGTTGAGACAATTTATTCGGCCAGGTCTCCTTGCACCAAGGGCCCGTTCTACAACATCCTTCACCCCAGAACCCCGCTAAACATGATCCGAGACAAAACCGAGCACCACGCTCGCAGAAAGGTCTGGGACCGTGGTTTCAACGCCCAAGGTACGCAAAAATCGCTCCTCGAAATGTGACTCAATCGTTTTCTAACACAATCCCCCAGCACTGAGGGATTACGAACCTCGTGTGACCAAATACACAAGCCAATTGCTTGCTCGCCTATCAGAATCGGATGGTGTTACCGTCAACGCTGCTGATTGGTTCAACTTTTACAGCTTCGATGTCATGGGCGAGCTCGCGTTCGGGAAATCCTTCAACATGTTGAGAGATGGCGTGAAGCACTATTTTATGACTGCTCTACACGCGGCCATGACCATGAACGGCTACATTGCCCACATTTCATGGATGTATCCTTTAATCAAGCATATACCCATAGTACATGCTGAACAGGCCAAGTTTTGGGCTTGGTGCAGGCAGCAAGTCCAAGAACGCTCAAAGGTAGAGTCTTTTAGTGGTAGCGTCTTTGAAACACTGGCTGACTTCAAGGCCCCTTATAGGTGAAGCCCGAGCACCCCGATGTCTTCTCCTGGATCCTTGAAGAATACGAGCGCAACCCGAAAACGAAACAAGCCAGGATGGACCTCGATGGAGAGGCGTACTTGATCGCTGTCGCTGGAAGGTGTGTTGCGTCTATCATTTCAAGTCGAGTTTCAAAAGTCCGAGCCAATACTGACCAGTATATAGTGATACCACAGCTGCAACATTGACTGCTCTATTCTTTGAGATGGCTACCCACCAGCCACAAATGGAGAAACTCAGACTGGAAGTGAATGAATACTTTAACGGGAGAGAAGAGGCCGACGCCACATCCCTTTCCAAGCTGTCTCACCTGAATGCCGTGATTGATGAAACACTCCGGCTGCACCCACCCGTCCCTTCCGGATTGCAACGAGTTACTCCACCCGAGGGCTTGATGGTTGGAGAGACAAGGATCCCTGGAGATGTGGTGGTGCAAGTTCCTGTCCACACAATACAGCGAGGTTCGTACTGCCCTCTTGTTATCTCATCAACTTCAGATGATTCTAACTTTCAAAAAGATGAACGAAACTTTGTCAAGGCGACAGAGTTTATCCCGGAACGCTGGACCACTATGCCCGAGTTGACAAGAAATAGCTCCGTTTATGCGCCATTCTCTGTTGGTATGACTCTATTGCCGCAACTCCAGTGAAGCTCTTCGCGTAATCTAACTAAATCCCAGGCCGTTACTCTTGCGTTGGAAAGCAACTTGGTCTCATGGAGCTTCGATACGTCGTCGCCCATATTGTGAGCCGCTTTGATGTCCATTTGGCACCAGGCCAGACAAAGGAGGCATTCTTGGCGTCCAAGAGAGACACATTTACTTTGGCCCTTCCAAAGCTGGATCTGGTATTCACGGACAGGTCTCGACATCACTGATGGCTAAATGTGGGTCGAATTGGATGAGCGGGTTTGAAGAGGTCGTGACTTTGGCATTTTCTCGGGAGGAAGGCGAATAGGAATAAAGTAGCAGATACCACGTTCGGCTGAAATGATAAATATTCACGCCGTTTACACAAGTTGAGGGAGAATACTTCTGTGAAAATTGATTTAAATTAAGATACATGTATGATAATTTTAGGCAGAGGTGCAGCCCGGCTTTCCTCCTTAATAGCTCTCATCAACCACAACCAATACCTCTTCTTGGAAACTGCCACAGCGCTTCATTTACTCACCAGCATTTCAGAAAAGTTGCCATCGGCTTCAAATTTATTAACTCTATACTTGATTAAAATGCTTTCAAATCTTTGCCTTCTCACGACCAGTCTTGACGCCTTTTTGCTGCTTCAAGTCATACGACAAGACCTCTGGATAGGTGGACGCAGACGAAAACCCAGCAAATCCTGGTACACGCCAGGCCCCGCCATCCACCAAAAGCACGTGTCCATTCGTATAGTTTCCTGCCTCACTAAGAAGATAGACGGTCGCATCTGAGACCTCCTTCACGAGACCATATCTTCCCAGAGGCACTTCTTTGCCTGGGACCTCGGAGTCGCGCGCTGCGCTGCTCGTGAGCCTCTCAATCCCTTCCGTCCCTTGGATAGCACCAGGGCTTATCACGTTGGAAGTGATGCCCCGCGGCCCATACTCCAGAGCGATGGAGGCAGAGAGGGCATCGACGCCAGCTTTGGCGCACGCCGCATGCGTCTGGTACGGCATGCCGGTATAATGAAAACTGGCTGAAAGGAATAGAATGCGCCCACCTGTCGTTGGCCCTGGATTCTTGTTCTTTGCTGCAGACTCTAGTAGATAAGGTATTGTAGCCTTTGTAGTGTTATAGGAGCCGATGAGGTCTATTTCCACCACTGTTCTGAAAGCGTTGGCTGAAAGGTCATCGATCAGGGCGAGGAAGTTTCCGGCAGCCCCAGCACTTTCGATGACGATGCAGTAGTTAGTATCGAAAACTGGAACACAAGGCCCTTCTCGCTGATTTTGGGGGGTTCGTACATGACGTAGTCGATGCCGCCCAGCTCTTGGACACACTTCTTGACGGCTGCTTCCAAACTCTCTATTTTTCTGACGTCGACGTTTCCAATTCCTAAAACCACAGATCCTGACCGAACTGTGGAAATATCCCTGGCCACTTTCTCTGCCTTCTCGGCATTTCGCCCCACGATGCAGGCATTAGCACCGAGATACACCAACGCCCGCACCTGGGCCGAACAGATTGAGCCGCTTCCGCCGGTGCAAAAGACGACTCGATTAGCTGAAAGAGGCCATTAGAAAACAGACAACACCGTTTTAGAAAAAGACACTACCAAAAATATTGTCCTTCCATGTACTGGACAGAAATTCGTTTCGTGGGACAGGCATTTCAAATTAATTTGAGATGATTTTATTTTATCTCCTTTGATGAAGGCCAGAATAATAGTCTTCTTCTAATATTTAAATACAGGTTAAATTCATACAAAGAGCCGTGCTTAGAACGAAGATATCAAAACATGGGAATTTTGCCGCTGTTACTACCTCGGTATTGCCGTCTTTCGTACCATGGCAAAGCGGGCAGTTTTACAGCCGAGGCCCACTTTTACAGCCAGCCGACCAATTGAAGCTAGTAAATACCAAGACACGAATTTTCTGACAATCTTATGGATGACGAGTAATTTGAGGACAAATCAGATTGTGAAAATTAATTCATTGGTAGACAGCCAATTAATTGATTTTGGACCTTTCAGTGCCACTCTCGGTGGTTACCTCTTGCTTTGCAGCCGAGCGAGGAGCGCGGTAAAAGCGCTCTCTTTGCGTGCCCATACCAGCGTCACTTGCAGCGGGAGGTGGGGAACTGCCATATCTTGAAGAATAATGGAACGCACCATAACTTGTGCTCTGTATGTCTGCCAGAAAACGAGGTGTGATCTGCGGGGTTTCTCTCGCAGCAGAGAAGTGAGACCTCAAAATCCTGGAAATCTCCCTCGCCGACGTAAACAATGCAAGGGATGTAGTGATACTGAGTGGATTCACGGCCACGGAACAAAGAAAAATGCTACCCTTGAATGGATGGACAGTGAAGGTGCTATCTTAGACTCCATACACTGAGCCGCCAGTCCGGAGTCAGCTTGTGGTTGCCTTAGTCGGTGGCGATTCGACAATGTTTCAGAGGCCTCGTCGTATCCAGCCAGCCCTGGCCGTTGTGTCCGCTATCGGCAAGGGACTGGAGACTGGAGGGCCAGGTACGAAAGGAGGATTTGCGAGATGTTCTGTCATCAAAAGGTTGCATCTTGATCCTGATATCAATGTTTCCGAGTTGCAGGACCCAATAATCAATACGACTAGTGTGCAGAAAGTTTGGAGATCTCAGCGGGAACTAACTCTAATTACACGACATTTGACCACCCGCCGCAAATAGGGTGACTTTCGGCTGGCGGAGACGGACCCTCAAGCACAAAATCAAGGTCGATTCACGCCCCATCACTCGACAGAGCGTGGGGCCAGCAAAAATTACCCCAAAAGCGGCCTTGGTGACAATTTACAGACACCAGGGGCTGCAAAGCTGCAATGCACAGGTACCTCATGTACAGATAGTCAGGTCTTAGCCAGATTCTGGTATGATCCGAGATATTCTATCCCCATCCACGGTGCTTTGGCTTGACCGGTGCCCAAAAGAAGCCAATCAGGTTAATTGACTCATTGGGCTGGGCCTCGTTCGTGGCCGGTGGTGGGATTATTTCCGCCACCACTGCAGCCGAGTTGCCTTGCCTGAACAAGTTTTCAGCCAGCCGCACCCCGGACAAGTGTCTGCCTGTTTCGGCTCAGCGGCGCATATGCTGGGAAAGATTTTCTTCTCCGCTGAGCGTTCTTGCTTTGCGCTGAGACCTGGCGGTGAAGCTGGTGTCGCTGGTAGTTGTCCCTTTACCACTCTTCACCGGAGCCCGGAATTTCGTTCTATAGCCGCGTGACATCTGTGAGCAAGGTAAGTTTTGCCAGTGCGCCAAGACGTTTGTTCCAATCCCGGATCTCTGCTTTCTCAAGGCCCATCATCTCGGCGGCCCGGTCCACTGTTGAGTCGAGTCCTCCTGCTATCGGTACCGTGCACACACCGCACTCCAAGGGCGTTGGTTTCGTTCTGCGCGTGCCAAGACTTTTTGGACCCAAGTTTTTCTAGTATTCCCGTCTTTCCATCTGTTTCTCCCCTCCAGGGCTGAAGGTGTGGTGGTGACCAACCAATTCAGCCACGCTTCACCTTGGTCACCCATGCAGGCCTCACGTGGGCTGGGATGAGGCTTGGCCATGCCGCGCTGTCGCTGTGTATGTTCTGCGTCGTTCCCGGTCGCATCATGTTTAATTAATCTCCATCATCCCCTATGCTATTTCTTCTTGCATTGGTCATCCAAACGCAATCGCCACATTGAAATAACCACCCCGCAAGTTACCACAAATCCGACTATCGGCCTGTTCGTTTCACCCATTTGCGAGATTGCGTCATCCCTTTGTAGCCACAGCCGTCACCAACGGACCATCACATGTCCGCGAGTCATCGTCGAACTGGTGCGATGGGCAATGGGCGACGGCACAGCGGACATCGTGAGCCAGGTTGGAAGCGCAGACTCGGGGAGACATGCAAGAAAAAAGCAGTGGGCTTCGTCCAGTTCGCCGGCCTCCAGACAAGGCTCTGCATACCAATACCCCAGTTTCCTGTGTTCAATCTCTCATTCAGTCCCAAGCCCGATAAACACCGCTCCCATGGCGAAACAAGGCCAGAGCTGAAGGAAAGTCGTCGGCATGACCGTCTATCTCGACCAAAGCTTAGCGATGCCTCGCAACATCGACGGCCACTTACCTCTTCCTCTTCCTCCAACTCCGTCGGGTCCTTGAAGCCCAAGTCATCTCGTCGCCAAGCAAATCCCCATTTGAGGGGCCCAACCCGCCATTCCAAGAGCAACAAGACCTTGTATGATGGGCAAGCCTATGGGTATGGTGTTCCACACACAGGCGCCGACAATTTAGCACTTGGCTGACTCAGATGACAGTTACTATGGTCGCCACGTCGATGCCCCATCTAATTCGGACGACAGCTACGACAGCTACGATATCAATCCTAGCGAAGACGATTCTGGTCTGGAGACAGATTATAACGAAGACCTGGGCGTTGTCAACCCATCTGATTCGAACCACAATCATCATGTCCGCTCCACCAGCGTCAGATCTAATCCGGACAATAGCTACGATAGCTACGATTCCTATACCAGTGAAGACGACTCCAGTCCAGACACAGATTACGATGGAGGCCCCAATGTTGCCATTCAATCTGATTCGGAGGAAGAGTTTACCGCAAGTCTACACAGCCATCCACACGATTCGCAAAGGGTTCTGAACACAAGCCTGGACCACACGCCCGCCGATCCAAACACAGGTAGTGACAAGGACCATAGTGATGCTTTAAGCTCCTCGCATATGGCATCGAATACCGACTCTAGCGGCATTACAACCGACTCAGACTCAGACTCAGATGATCTCAGCTCCCGTGCACCCGACTCGGATAGAGGACTGAAAGAAGATGTTCGCCAACTCGCAATACATCCGCCTCAAGTTGCAAAAATAGCCCTCGGCGATAAATTGCCCAACTCACACGAGAATCAGGATATTCCTTTCAGATCTAACTCGTTCGGTTCAAGTGAAGAGAGTAATGTAGCGAGCATCCGCAGGATCGTATCTCGTTCAACCCGAGCTGCGCCCGTGGATCTCGGTGACACTAATCCAGGCTCTAACGAGTCTCAGGACGAAGATTCGGTCACAGAGCTCAGCGACGCTTCAATTGATGCGTCCTCTTCGTCCTCGGAGGATGATGATTACCCTGAACAGGGTGAAGGGCATGCGAGTCTATCTCCTAAGGCGGACCCAGAGAAACTACAAGCAGCCTCGATCATCCCCTCATTTGTCCCAACTCTAACCCCGGAGGATGTGGCCGGGCCAGGAGGCTCCAAGACAGAAGTCACAACAAGCTACGGCGCTTCTGCAACAAAGGCCCCTGAACCACAGCCGCAGCCTTATACCTCAGCCAATCTACCCAATGCTTTCCTCCCGGGATCAATTGTCTGGAGAAAAGCAAAGTGGGATCCCCATCCTTATTATATCACCAAGAACTACGTGGACAGCAAGGGAAATCGGGTCATTATGGCATGTCCCTGCACAACTCGCCCCAAGTTTTGGAGATACAAACAACAGTACGACCATCCACAGAAGAAGAAACACTTCTGCTACATCGGGGGTATCGAGGAGAAAGAGTTCGTCACTGGCGGGATCCCAAAGCCAACAGTGCCCGAACTCGATATCCAAGGCCCCCCAATGCCTTATCAGACTTACATCAAACTTGTGGAACGCGGGCCTTTCAAAAAGAAAGATTTCAGAGTCTTTGAGGATGAAGCACGCCAGGCCAGTCCTTCAAGTTTGACAAAGTTTCGCAAGATACTCCAACTACATGGTTGCAAAAAGAGTCCTCCTGGGAGCGTCCCCGTCGCGTAACCGGAAATACTCATGTAAAAATCATCGATCTGACACACGAAAATATTTAGTCCGCGGGCCCCCTCCTAGCTCCAGGCTTCGCTGCCAACGGAAATGGGAGGGAGCGCCCAAGGTCAGCCGACTAGATACGTCGTGTCAGCACAAAGGCCCTCTGGAATCTAGCTAGATTTCACTAGGGCCTTGACCAACAACTCGGATGCTCCTTTTTTTATACGACATGAGTAGCCAATCTCAGAGGTCATGGTTTTGCCAATGTCGAACATTGACATTTCCATCATTTTACCGTTGATTAGCTACGGCGGTGTTCTTCATTCGCGATGAAGGGAGAGCACCCCGTTCGTTTTGAATCATCAAAAAAGATGCAAAATATAAAAAACAGAAAGGAAAACAAACGAAAACAAATAAAAAAATGCACCCGAAACTTCCCTTGATGGCTTCACCGGCCATCAAGGATGGAACCACGAACAGCCCTTTCGTGTTTCAAGACCACAACTTGTTGTAATAACAGGCTTGGTTACACCTATGAAAGCGCAATGGGATTCTGAGCATCGCTCTGATTTTCATTTCATACACTGTGGTTTCGTTCAAACGTGAGAATTGGAGGGGTTTTGACAGAAGGGTTGGAGGCTATTATATAAATTGCACGCTCATTAAAACACCGGAGGAGTAATTTGTATTTCATTTTATCAATATGACTTTGTTTGCACACTATTATACAGTATAGATGCCTTGCATGCAACTATTGGTGAGGTGTCTATGGGGTTAACCGTCAATTATTCTGCAATGTGCTAGTCAGTATGTGGAGTGTACCAAGGAAACATGAAGGGCGAAATTGCTAAAGTAGAGGGTATTGATCTCCTTTTTTTTATTCTCATCTCACGAGTTTCGCCTAAATTGGATCCCATGAGTTATTCATCTCTGCTGTGGCTGACCATCTCACAGAATTAGCCTCCATTTTTCATTAAAGCCGCCGGTGCCAGACTTGTGATCATGCGGGTCAAGATCAGACCTCAGTGTCCCTGAAAATCGAAAGAGATCCTGGGAGGCGGCCATCATAATTCCGCCGGGGGCACTGAGCAACAAGATATGCCTAAAATTACCCTTGCTTGGCATCGTCCCACTTTTCATTGCTGCCTGTTACGACCATTTGCAGTTGCAGCCCTTCCAGTCAGAACCCACCTTGTCAGCATACAATATTAATTGTTTATGGTTGTTGCTAAAACAAGAAGTGCTATTTGTGTTAATTAAAAAATATGAATGTCGTTTTGGTTAATCGTCTAAGCCTTCGCCTGGGCAATGGCTGTGTATGTTTCGTCGGTTGTCTGGATAATGAGGGTTTTAGACGCGGGTGCATTTTGACCCAGTTTGCGGCTGACAGGATACACACTCAGCTCAATGATCTATGGTTGGTTATTTTTAGAATATAGCTAGCGCCTTGGCGAGTCAATGCCTCATGCGCTATTTAAGAAGAACAAAAAACAAGCTTATCCGTATGTCTAATGGACAACCTTGTGTCAGCCCTTTCCTTAGTACATTTCAACAAAATCACCGCTTGAATAGTTAGTCTGACTGCGCTAATTCTGAAATGGCTGACGACTCACTTCAATCGCAACCTCTGTTTTCATATCCCCATTCACAAGCTCCATCTCCGCCATTTGAATCTGTTAACACAGATGAGGACACGACAAGCACGCATCAAATTCGGCCAAGTGGCGAAAGTCGCAGGTGCAGATTTGATGAAGATTATAGTCACGAAAATGAAAGCATCAGTTGCAATATTGTCCCAAAACCTACCGGTATCCTGATTCGAAAAGCGGCGGGCCTGTCGGATTCTTCATCCTCCACAAATGAAGGCAATGGGAAAGTGCCGAAAAGTTACACTCGAAATCAGACTTTTGCCGCTTGGACTCTCGAACTACTTCTATTGCTTCTTGCAGCGCTGATTCTGATTGCTATTTGTCTTGTACTTGACAAATACAATGAGCAAGAAGTGCCAAGTTGGGAAACCATTGGCATTACCCTGAATGCATTGATTGCTATCCTCTCGACAATATTTCGCGCCATTATAGCTTTCATTGTGTATGAAATTATCGCTCAGCTCAAATGGGACTGGGTTTCAGCCTGCTTTCGCCCTCTGCAGCATATTCAACTCTTTGACAGTGCTTCAAGAGGAGTATACGGGTCTATTCGTCTTTTACCAGTCATAGCTATCCATCAGCCTCTGGTCCTGGTGGCCATAGCTGTTGCTATTACATCCTTTGGTATTGGTCCCTTTATGCAGCAGGCTATCCAGACCTATTACTGTCCACAAATAGAGCATTCTCAGGGAGCGTCAGCAGCAAGCATCACAGTGGCGAATACAATTGATGCTACAAAGCTGGTAGACCAATCATATAGACAGGCTGTTGCTCTCAAACTTGGAATGAATATAGCCATGCGGGACTCGATAGTCAATCCTTCAAATGACACTAACATAGCCTCCCTCTTTACCTGCTCATCAGGAAATTGCACGTTTCCGACTTTTACCAACGGAGACAAACAATCCGCACATGATCAGATATCGTACTCAAGTCTTGGCATGTGCAGCCGATGTATCGACGTGTACGACTTTGTTCAAGGGCCGGAACGAAGAAAAAACAAAACCGCCAATAACGATATTACATATTTTACACTCCCCGTTTATTATACCACGAGCGACTACTCTCTAGAGCAAGGCCCAATGGAATTGAGGCTTACAGATACTTCGATAGCGAACGGTATTGAGATGAGCATCCGTGAGGTGGGAAATCTCACATGGGCTCAAAAGGCTGCCTCCAACGACTTTTTGAATCGCGCTCGGTGGTCCATATCAAACTTCACTATCCTAGCTGTATCGCAAGATCCTTGTGACCATTTACCAGGTGGAAATGTGTCATGCCAATATTATTGTGAACAGGGAGATGAAGATGATGACTGCAAGCATGTTTCCACATCCTTTGGCCCAACAGATTACACCGCAGCATCTTGTATCCTATACCCTTGCATCAAATATTATACGGGCGTAGTATCGCGTGGAATATTCTCCGAGAAAACTGTGAGGGATGTTCCCTTACGGCAGCAAAATTTACCCGAACCAGTTTGGTCTGCATCCATGGACTCTTACTTATATACAGTCTGGAAAGGCGTTCAGCAACCATGCATGGTCAACGAAACTTTGTATACGACATTAAACATGTCTGATGCAAAGCTAGGACCAAATGCCACGGATACTATACAGTTCCATACCAAGAACTGGTCTGAAGAGAATGTTGACAACCCAACGAACAGCGTGAACATTACAGCACCACTGGAGTGTGTGTCTGTACTACCGAATGGCATCATTCAAGCTATCAGATCAGAAATGTATTCTTCTTTTACCACAACTTGCAAAACTAGCCCACGAGGAAATCAATTCTCCTGCTATAACGAGGATACAGAAACAACATCGAGGTATCTTGAGGCTTTTATGCACAATACTTCGACATCTGTCAACACCATCACAGAGGCGGTAGATTCCTTAGCTCTACGGTTCACAACCGAGTTGCGCAAACAAGGGAGTGGTGCCTTTTTGGGAACCCAAAGAAAGATAGAAGGAGCGACATGAAAGAACCGTGTTTGCGTTCGAGTAGTGTGGAGATGGCTTATCTTTCCAGCAATAATATTTGTCCTGTGTTCAGCACTATTGCTGGGTATTATTGCCAAAGATGCTATCTCAAAGAATAGGGTCATTTGGAAGGATTCTTTGGTTCCTCTGTTGCTCAAAGATCACCCTGGTATTGAAGATATGGAATTGGACAGAATGGATGGTGTGGCTAAAGGGCTGGAGATGAAAATCCAGAAATAGGAGCCAGAGAAGCAATCGTCAATTTGTGCCTCCAATGCAAGATTATAGCGGGTCTCCTCCGATGATAATCCCTATTCAAGACTAATGTGTCGTTATTCTCACAAGGTTGTCCCATTGTCACTCCAAGCGATTGCCAGCAACATTCCTTTGGCAGTGATTTGGCACTCCGGTAATTTATTGAGGACGTAAATTTCCTCGGTTTGTAACTTACTGGAGATTGATGCATCTCATAAAGGAAAAAAGACAAGCATGAATGATAAAATAGACTGCAAAGGAAAGCCACACGCCTCTCCAAACCTCATTACTGTTTAACCACTGTCCAATGACTTCCTTGCCCTTTTACTTTACGTTGGCTGCTCTAAGTCCATTGGTTCCAGAGCTATTTAGACCAAGATCCTTGAGCATTTCCACAACTCGCGTACAGTCCCTGATGGCATGCCAACCAAGATGCTTAAATATCATTGGTCTGCACCGCCACACTCTGGCTCCGGTAAAGGTAGCTGAAGAGCAGGACAACTCCGGATAGCTCAGTCACTTGTCACGAAAGCAGTGGTTTTTGGAAATCCAAGCTAGTCACTCAGTTTATCTGATCCAGCATAACGGCCATACCTGTTTATACCAGACAGGGTGTTTCTCAGTGTAGCCAGCCTCCTCTAGAAATGGCATTTCAAAACCAGCCCTCATATTCTGGGCCTGTTTCTTGAAAACAGGACTATAGCGCCGTGGAATTTCTATACCGAAACAAGGTGGTCTCGAAACTCATCTTCCTTCTTCTCCAGCCTAACCGTGGTGAGCGCGTTTTCCAACCTCGCCATCATCAACGGTTCAGACCCGAGAGCAATAAACATGGAGTCCGTATCGCTGCCCAGGCCAATTCTCTCGGCAGTCTGAAGACTTTCCTTGTCGAGAAACGGCGCAACGTTCGGGAAGAAGTACTGGATCGAACCGAGAAAGATTTCTACCGCGACGGGACCGATGACTCTGATCTCCTTGAGCCTTGCCAAAATTGTTGCGCGTGCTTTCTCTCCGCTCTCATCCAAGGGAAGAATCTTGGACGCATCATTGTCTATCCGGAGTCAGCATTTATTCTTCTGCTAGAAGATGCGATTTTGAAGGCTGACTGACCATATTTTTGCCCCACGTGTTCTGCTAGCTGTCCAAGGAACGTTGCCGTCTCGCCGCTGAATTGCGAATAGCCCCCTCTTTTCAACACCTCCGTCATTTCGTCCCACGACGCTTCTCGCAGGGTTTCTACCCGATGATAGCCTTCTTCGATCAAGCAGGCCAATGTCGCGGCAGCAACGTCGTGAGAAATGTGGTTGGAAGAAAGCAGGGCGTCAAAGATATGAAGCATGACCACTTCGCACGGTTCCCAGTCGTCATCGATGAGAGGCCCCAGGGGAGGTTTGCCGTATTTGTCCACAATCTGATTTATCAAGTTTTTGAAGTCGTCTTTTTTCTGCGTTGGGGAGGTTGCCGATTTCAAACTCTTTTCCATGGGAGTGAAGCTGTTTCTTCGCTTAGGGGAATGTTCCTCCTCGATAATTTTCGGGTCATCCGACTCTGGTGCTTTGCGCTTCGTCCCATGAGGCGATGTAGCATCCTCATCTTGGGATATCTCTTGGGGAGATTTAGAAGCGCGTTCCTTCTGCTCTTGGCTTCGTGTTTGGACCATTTTTATTGCAATGAAAATTATTTTGGCATGGGAAATTTTACGTCGTAGCAGTTCTGTTATAACGAATATTCCTTGGCGTGGAGCATGGTTGGTGACACCTCTATGATGTTGCGGCGTGCCGATCATGACGTAAAAGACTGGCAAACGACAACGTCACTGGGTAAAGGGTGTCAAAGCAAAGATTTAAATAGTAACCAATATGAAAGCAATTTAATCAAGCTTTTACCCAAGCTTAGTTGAACGAATTTCTGGTTTTGATGAGTTTTGGACTGCATTTTATCATATCAAGCATGGCGTGCATCTTGATTGTTTTACCAGCCACATCTCTATTTCGTGGCTTGACGAGAAGGCCAGCCCTGTGTTAGTAGCATCACAACGAAAGCAGTGAAGATGATAAGAATAGATGATTCGAATACCCAAAGGCAGCATTTTTGAGTGCATGGTGGAAAACAACTTGAATTCATCACGGGAATTATCACCTGACTACGGCTTTGATGGGCCTAATTTTCGCGCCTGGTCAATGTGCTAAAGTGTGGCGCAGCACAGCAAAGCCGGCAATTCTGTGCCGAGAGGATGAAAATGACGTTTCATCGACCGTCGAACGCGCTCTGGAGAATCCAGTTTCGAGCGCAAATGAAGAGGGACTCAAAGCCTCGTTGGAAACCTCAAGATGCCTCGGTTGTATCATACCAAGTCCAGGACGGGCTGCAAGCGCTGCCGTGCCCGTCGCGTAAAGGTGAGGTCTTGCATCATCCTCTGAGACATGCGAACTGCAACTAACTGGCGTGGTGCTTAGTGCGACGAAACCTGGCCAACATGCGTAAGACTGATGAGAGATATCCGTGGCGTTAGTTGAATCGCTAACACATCCTCCCAACATAGGGAAACTGCAATCGTCACGAGGTGCAATGTACATATGACCGCCTGGATTCGTCTGGCAACGCGACACCAGAGGCCGTGTTAGCAGTCTCGCCAGGTTCAGGAACAGGATCCAAGGAAAATGTCCGCGCGCCATCGATGGCAGAAAGCCGTCATCGCCGCCAAAGAGAGCTGCGATTAATCCTGACTTTTATATCTCAAACGGCTCACACCATCGCAGGCACTCACCTTGCGGAGCTGCTGCAAACCTGGTCCATCGAGGTGCCCAATCTAGCCCTGGATTTCGAGCCCCTGCACAATGCCATCATGGCCTTGACGAGCCACCATCTGGCACGCAAGGCCACGACACAGGACGAGTGTGACGAATACCTCACAATGAGGTCGCTGTACATGGCCTCGACTCTTCAGAAACACCGCCTGGCCGTGGTTGACTTGAACAAGGCGAATGCAGACGCCGTCAGCTTCACGACAGCGATACTCACTGTTGATGCCTTTGCGTACCTGCAAGACCGACCTCTGGAGCAGCCGGAGGCCTACGAGCCTCCACTCCAGTGGCTCCAAATATCCCGGGGCATGGGCCGTGTCTGCAAGCTGGCCATGGACCTCATTCTCGGCAATCCACACGCAAAAATATGGCCCGTCATGACGACCATGATGCCCTATCTCCAAGACGCCAACGCTTTTGGCAACGAGGCATTTGCACATCTTCTTCAGCCTCAAGAGGGAGAGATACTAGACGCAGCGGACGCAGAAGCGTACAAAAAGACGACCAGCATCCTTTCGTGGATCCTCCAGGGCCAGGAATGCGGCGAGCACATCAAGATGTTCTGCCGCAGACTGACGATATTCCCGGTGCTCATCACGGACCGCTTCGCCGGGCTAATTGAGGGGCAGGACCCGCGGGCGCTGGTGATACTGGCGCACTTCTTTGCGCTGTGTTCGTACGCCAGCGACGTCTGGTGGATCGGAGAGATGCCGCACCGCGAGATCAACTACATCCAAGCCTGCCTTGAGCCAGTGTGGCATGGCATGCTGGCATGGCCGGTGCAGGTGGCGCTAGCGCAGTCGCCGGCAAGGTCTGGGACAGGACCGCTGCAGAGCCAGATCAACGAAATAAATTAGAAGAATACGCACAGGCGCCTTGGAACCATCGTGAAAAGTCAACTCGCATTTAGTCCGTGGGCGGGGGCAGTGCAGCATATACATAGCCTCCTCTTGACTCGGCGCCTTTGCTCGATGCTGCTTGCTCGCTGTGGGGCTGGTGCTCGGTCTCGTTCAAGTTCCTTCGGCAGAGTGACATTGGCGTGTGCTATTCGAGAGCGCGAGATGGGTGGGCCCCACTGCCGCTGCTTATTCCTCGTGGTTCCGGCTGAGCCAGTCTTATGTGCCCGGCCGAGTGCCTATCGGCGTAGATTATGTATTGCATCTGACTACTTCGTATGCACCACATAACCTAAGATTACGCTGAAATGAGGATACGGACGCAACGTGTGTCTCTCGCCTTCTTTGCACATCCTGGGTAGCGCCAGAGCGCAGGGTAGCGCGTCCGACATCGCGGTTCTGATATCGCCCCGGCCTTGTAAATCAATGTCCGGGGGGAATCATTGGACAGCGTGAAACCGCTCCATTTTTGGCATGGCGGCTTCTGGGCTCTCTGGGGAAATCGCTAGCTGCACCCCGCGTCCGAGAACGGTCCGTCGATAAAGATAGCGAAAAGGTTTTATGAAGGGATAACTTCGGCTGACTCGTGGTTCGCCCAGCTCTTATCGCGCGGTGCCTGCAACACCAATGTCCGGTTTGTTGGCTGGTTCCAAACACAGTCGCGTGACAACTTTTGGCAGGCGATTGTTGGCCGATAACTCAATCACTATCATGCTGCGGATAACATTGCCGAATGTTCTCCAAAACGCTACTCTATCCCTACTCCACACCATATATCGCTGCACACTATGTCTGAGTCTTTGGAAAGTATAAATGGGGATTCGTAGATTTCCCAGTGGCTTCGGCTTCATGATGCTTATCAGGTCCTACACTCCTCAGTTCTGCTAAATCTGCCATTTATTGGTAAATCATTTACGCAATAGTTGTCATTCACTCGCAATCATGCCAGCTGCTCTGGTCCAAACACCCGTGGAGAGGTGTCTCTCAACTGCAGAGCACTCGCCAGATACGGCTGCTCAGCCAGCTACAACCATGTTCAATGCGTCTAAGCATCTCACGTACTCACCACCAGTGCGGGTTCTCAACATGGAAGACTTGGGGTTGGAAAACTCGCCCATATCTTCCGTCGCCGCCTCTGACCCCTTCCCTTTGCTCTCTTATGAAGCTGTCCTTGAGCACCGCCGCGAACTCTTCAACCCAAAAGTCATTGACAACTGCCTCCACCGCACTTTCCCCGGGTCTGTCATGCTCCGTGGCATGGCTCAGAGATACGCGCCATTCATTCAGTCTTTCTGGAACTCGCAAGAGGTCTTGAAGATTGTGAGTGACATTGCCGGTGTGGACCTTGTGCCGGCATTGAACTATGAAATATGTCACACCAACGTTCAATTGGGGTCGGCGGGCCTCGAGGGCGTGAAGGCGACCCCAGTAGTACCGCCAGTGGCGCCAGCGCCAGAGTCAGAGTCCGAGAAGCAACAAAAGCTCGATGACAAAACAGCTACGTATGAAAATCCCATTGTAGAATGGCACAAGGACTCGCATCCCTTTGTTTGTGTTGTCATGCTGTCCGACTCTCGTAATATGGAGGGAGGTGAAACGGTGTTGATGGGTGGCGACGGGAAAACAATAAGCGTTCGAGCGCCAACAATGGTGAGTTGAATTAATCCTTTTTTTTTCGACACAAATATTCAACCTTGCTGCCATAATCTAACACTCAATCAACGCAGGGAAGCGCCGTTATTCTTCAAGGACGGTACATATCCCACGTTGCCCTCCCCGTAACCAATATGCCTGAGCGAATCACCATTGTCACATCCTTCAGGCCCAGAGACCCGACGTTGACGGATGATACTACCAACGCCAACGTGCGCGTCGAGTCGCATCTCCCCGAGCTCTTCTACCAATGGACAACCTACCGCTTGGACAACCTGGCTCAGAGGGCCACCCTCATGGCAAGCGCGCTGAGAGACAAGTATGCTGAGAATGTAAAAAAGTCAGACGAGGAGGGGCAACCTGGCATGTGCCATGTCGAGACGGTCAACTTTGAGGAGATGAAGAGCTGGATTGAGGAACAGATAAAATTTCTGCAGCAGACAATTTATGAGATCCGACCGTTGGAGTTGGAGTAAAGTAATGAGCGTAGCGGTTCGTCACTCGTTTGAGCAGCGACTATTTTCATTCAATATAATTTCCAGGCTCAATAAATATTGTCTCTGTACTAGGCCAGGTACTTTGGAATGACCATGAACCAATTGCCGTGGATGCATGGACCGTTTGTTATTCACTCTCCATTTAGGATACGCTCCACAAACGCACCGCTACTTCGGTTACGATAGAGCTGCGACAACAGCCAACTTTGGTCTGATAAGAGATATGCAAGGCCTTTTTGTCGGCTCAGCCGATGCGGGGGATCCAAGAGCTTATCAGTGGCGTCACTCATGACAGCTGCGGGGTTGGGGGGTTGGTGGTTAAAAGCGAGAGCTGGGGTGCTGGTCTTTGTGTACGGATGTCGTAGTGCAAGGGAAAATCATTGAATAGCCACCCAGGAAAATCATCAGATACAAAGGGTGACAAGAAATAATCATCTTCAGGAAAACATGCGCACCATATACCCGGTCAGATCTACATGCACTTTGCCGTGGTAAAATCGGGACGAGACATACATGAAGATATCGATCTCCCATTGGTGATACGTTACGTCGGCAAGACAATCCTCATCAAGCTACCTCGAAAGATTCAAAGCCAGTTCAGGGAGACGAATGAGACCCCCTGGCTTCTGTTATCGTTATCTGGCCGTTACAACCGTTCCGCGGCCATGGATCCACTAATTGCTAGGTTGGCGGCCTATTGCAGTACAGCCATTGACGGCTGGTCATCCAAAACACGCTGGGGGCATTCACTCATCCAACCAGCGCGCGGCCATGGGTAGCATTGTCTCACTTGGGGAGCCTTGCACGCCGGTTTCGTGAACCGGGATTTGCGCATGGGTGGTCTACCGCCTGTTTCCAATCGGACGGTTTGTGATAAATAGCGCTGTGCGAACGGGACAAGGACATTGACGATTCATCCGCTCTCTCCTGCAGGATACGCCATCAGAGTTCACCGAACCCGTCCCGGAGATTGCTGAGCTCCCCCCTCGGCGGACAAGCCTAGCGGGCTGTGATTTTGCAATTGCGACTGGCCATTTCGACCGTCGCCTGATTGAACAGCTCCAGATTTACCGCCCAACTGAGAAACAAACAGGATAAATTGCATAACTTGGCATCTCCTGGTTAGGATGGAAGCTAGCGAGAAACCGCCTGGCTACGATAGGGAGAAGGCAGCTTCTGATCCTGGCGACTACAATGTTGGATCGGTCGAGGTGGTCGACAATGTCGACCATCTCAAGCGGCATTTGGGTAACCGCCAAATCCAGCTGATTGCCGTGGGCGGATCGATTGGAACGGCTCTGTTCGTGAGCATCGGCAGCGGGCTCATGGAGGGCGGCCCTGGGAGCCTGTTTCTCGCCTACACACTGTACTCGTGCATCTTGGGCCTCGTCAACAACTGCATGGCCGAGATGGCTGTGTACATGCCTGTCTCTGCCTCGTTTATACGCTTCGCTGGAAAGTGGGTCGACGAAGCATTCGGTTTCATGGCTGGCTGGAACTTCTTCCTGTACGAAGCGGCCTTGATCCCGTTTGAGATTACAGCCTTGAACTTGGTCTTGACCTTTTGGCGGGACGACATTCCCGTGTGGGCCGTCTGTCTGGGATGCATTGTTCTTTACGCGGTGCTCAACGTCTTTGCTGTCGAGTACTACGGCGAGGCAGAATTTTGGCTTGCCAGTGGCAAGTTTTTCCTCATCCTGTTGGTGTTTTCTTTTACTTTTGTCACCATGGTTGGTGGGAACCCACAACATGACGCTTATGGCTTTCGGTACTGGAAAAATCCGTAAGTTGTTTCACCTGCGTTCCTTGGATCATATACCCTTGAAGATGAAAACTTGCTGACCGAATGATTGCAGCGGTTCCTTTGCAGAGCTCATCACTACCGGCAGCCTCGGCCGCTTCGAGGGCTTTTTAGGAGCTCTTTGGTCCGCAGCTTTTACGATAGTTGGTCCAGAATACATCGCCATGGTAGCTGGAGAAACCAAGTGGCCACGCATCTATCTCAAACAGGCATTCAAAACGGTATATTGGCGGTTCGGCTTCTTCTTCATCGGCGGTGCTTTGTGCGTCGGCATCATCCTCCCCTACGACGATCCGACACTCAATGCCAATGCCGGTTCTGGCACGGCCAATGCGTCGCCTTATGTCATTGCCATGAAAAATATGAACGTCACTTTTTTGCCGCATCTAGTCAACGCATTGCTGGTGTCCAGCATTTTCTCCGCCGGCAACGCATATACATACTGCGCTATGCGATCGCTGTACGGCCTCGCCCTTGAAGGACAGGCTCCTGCCTTTTTCAAGAAATGCACCGCGAGCGGTATTCCTTACTATTGCTTTGTTGTTACCATGTTCTTCCCGCTTCTATCGCTCTTAGCGATTGGAAAAGGCACTGCTCAGGCGGTTACATGGCTGGGCGATCTGACTGAGGCCGCGCAGCTCATTGACTTCATAATCATGTGCGTCACGTACGTATTCTTCTACCGCGCTCTGGAGGCCCAGGGAATCGACCGCAACGACCTCCCTTATAAAGGTTGGGGCCAGCCATACTGTGCATACGTTGGCGGCATCTCCACGCTTGTCATTCTGGGCTGCTACGGCTATGCCACATTCCTCCCGGGCTACTGGGACATTGGCACATTTTTCTCTTACTACACAATGTTATTCCTGGCCGTGGTGACTTTTACCTTTTGGAAGGTATTCAAGCGGACAAAGTTTGTAAAGGCAGCCGAGGCAGATTTGGTATGGGACAAGCCTGTTATCGACGCATACGAGGACTCGTTTAACCACCCCCCCGAGGGCTTCTGGAATGAGATACTGCAAATGCTGAAGCTGAAGCAAAGGAAGTATCCCAATGCAGAAATCTAGAGTCTCTCTTTAAAATAGAAAGCAATCTACCATGGCTTTTCTCTCTCTCGTATTTGTCACTGCTGATGTTAAATTTTAACCCCTCGTATTTCTTGTTCTGTAATTTGAATCGTTTTTCAAAATTTGAATTAAAGTGTTATCTGTAAACTAACCGATGGAGTATATTGATCCTACTGTTTCACAGTCGATTTTTTATTACTTGCTGCCGTGGCGGTTATAAGCGTAGTTGTCGGAGAAGGTAAGCTATCAATTCTAGATTTCGAATATAGCTGCATTTAATAAGTCGAACCTCGATTTATTGTTAAAAATCTCCTAAATAAAAGATACCCTATTGAATTATAGCTTTTATCTCCGTTTCCTTGCGACTTATGTCTTTTTTATTCAAAACAGCTACCCCAACTCTCTCGTAAAGATCTGTCTCATCGACTCGGGCCATAAAATGAACCAATAGGACGAAGAATTGTCGGGTGTCTGCCTTCAGACGCTCTCGGTTCTCTCCAACAACAACACATCTCAAAGGCCGTGTCAAGTCTCGATTGGGCTCATCAAGAATCCACCCATGTTCCGACTGACCAATGATGTTTCGAACCGGCGCCTTGAGTTCAAGTTTATTGTTCTGAGCTAGCCCAGTAGAGACGGCGTCGTTGAGAGCGGCTGGCCTGGAAAATGGCGAGATTATGTCTCGAGACCAATCAACATGTCCAAATGGAATTTCCAAATAGGCAATTTCTCCATCGTAAGCCATCCACGACCATGATGGGGGATTTCTTCCTTGTTGGAAATATTTTATCCGCGCCATTGACACACCAGACCGCTGCCACAGAAGAGAGTGGTGCAGATACCTGTCAAAAACACCATGGCCCCCTGTAGTCTGAAAAGTCTCGAACAGTCTTGTCTCCAGTCCCCTGATCCCATTCGGTCTGTCAGAAATATAAGAAAACCTTAGTCGACAATATCGCTGGTAGAGATCTTGAAACAGCTTAATCTTTTTGCCACGGACAAGATCATCCACCGAACGCGGAAAATTAGCATCTCCCAGAAAACTCGCTCTTGTACTTCGCAACATGGTCAGCAAACCTTGACGGAACCTCGAGGCTGGGTGGTAAGTGGTCATACTTGTTGGCCTTCGTCATAGTTTCGCATCTCACTCCCTTCCCGCACTCCCAATAAGTTTGCCTCTCAGCAAAGTAAATTGTACGTCGTGACAAGGCCCGCTCCTGCAAAACCCAGCCTCTTGTATTGAGCTCGCTCTCTTCTACGTCAGTTTTGAAATTGTCAATAGGATTGCACACATAATATTTCGGAGCGTCTTCTTCAGGGCCGTATCGCATTGTGACGCAAATTCTATCCGGTCGAGGTTTGAGAAAGTGATCGCTGGTCCCCTTAGCACAGGTAGCCGCAATGGTGCAATATGCCGAGCTGAATACCCGCTCCATCAGTCTGGACTCGGCTTCCCAATCGTCTGCATCTTCCTGGATAATGCAAAAAGAGTCAATCCACAGGTAGCGTAGTCCGAGACCCCGGGTTATGTGGACAGCATCTTGAAACAGGTTAGGCAGCTCTTGAATCTCGACTCCTTCCCTCATGTTGTCAATGTTAGACGCGTAGGTGCAGAAAACTTTGCTGTCCCCTGGCGGCCCCCAACGATGGGATAGTGCCACATATTTGCCTGGCCCTGTATGGCCGCGGCCGTTAATAATTAACCGGATATTACTAGCATTACCGTCACCCACGTCGAGAAGTCGAGTAGGTAGGAAACTGAGAGATGGACTACAGCACTCATGCGTAGCGTCGCAATCCCGAACCCACTCTCTCAGTAGCCTAAGATGCACTAGATCTCCAGCCTCGGGTAATTGTGTGAAACCGAGGGGTATGTTTTTGATCTTGGCATCTACACAGGTGTCAGCTGCAATTCCCAAAGACATTACGAACCACCATATCTCAGATGATGGTGTACAGTACCTAGCATTGAATAAATACCAGCTGCCGGCTGTTCCGTATTCGCGTTGATGGTCAAAATCGAGCTGGCCCGAACAAAATGAACCCTGTTGTTCTTTCCTGTTGCTCGTTGATTCGTTGACTGATATAGTAGTTGACAAAGTGAGCATCCGTCTATCTGAGCTTTTTTGGCTAGCTCTATTGGCGTGTCCGAAAAATTACAGTCTGAAGACCAGAGTTTCAGGCCATAACAACGGTTGCATAATTGAGATTCCTTGCCGGGTCTGAAATATCTCATCGTCAAGTCGGCAAAGAACGCCTTGGCAAATTGATCATCGGGTTCGTAACCCCAGCTATCGTTTAGCTGACATTGTTAGTCATCGGGCGGATTTCAAAAAGGAAGTGCATAAATACGGGCTATATTTTCGAATAAACATGTCAGTCGTTCTCACCACGAGTTACTAAGGAGCTGTGATGAATCTTTCGAATGAACCTACCGTCTACGCGAATAGTTAATATGGGGTCAAACCAAAATTTAAGACGCGGAAGTCACTTGCAAACTATCATTGGATAAATTAGTTTATATTTAGATGATGCTGATAACCAAAACATGAATCCTACCCTGTCCTTTGTAGTCTGGTGTTCTACCGGTTATTTACAGGCTTGTGATTGAAAGGTTGGCAAGAAACTCACACTCTGTGTTTTTCAGACTCGAGTTAGACGCGCATCAGTTTACCAAAGGCTACCTTACCCGATCTAGCGGATGGAGCTGGCTCTGCTGAGGTTCATCCTCGTCTGGGGGGCCTTCAAGATTCGAGGTTAGTTCTCCAACAAACGAAATTTCGCCCGCCTCCACCTCTTCTATAATACCTCTGAAGGCGTCTATCAATTGAGATGCTGTTCCCCGATAATTCAAGCTTTCCTGACGGTTCAGATCAACAGTTGGGGCGAGCGAAATGTTGATGGAGGGCAGGGTTGGGTCCTGAGACTCCAAGTCATTTGCTTCTGCCGACTTTTTGTCAATATGCACTACTAGAAGCTTCGCCTCGATCAGATCGACAAGCCGCCGCAGCACCGTGTCATTCGTGCAACGTGAATCCCTTTCTTGGATATGCCTGATCCAGCGTTGAACATTCCGATGGACCGCCGGAGTTTGGCCATCCATTTCGTAGAATGTGCGCCCATGAGACCCAGAGAATCTCTCCAACCCGTCATTGCCATAAAGAAGCCATATTACAAACTCCAAAAATACACAACCAAGAGGCCATATGTCGAGTATTCTCGATTTCGGATCCGAACTTCTGACCTCAGGAGCCTCGTACATAACGGTAGATGCCTGAGGTTTTGTTTTGTCGCGATGATTGGTTGCCTGTTGGTGAATCCGTGCTAACCCGACGTCGGTTATCACCAGCTTAGTATCGGTGATAGGGCCTTCTTATTGGCCAAAACAAAGTATGTTCTGTGGCTTTATATCGCAATGACGGCAGTTCTGCTCGTGCATTTCGTAAACAGCTTCAACCAGGCCGGTGAGCTGCCTCAGAAGCCACATGATGAAATCTGGCTCAACACTTGGGTTCATGGATGCCCAAAACTGAGATAGATCTCCCCTATGAGCCCAAGGAAACATCAAATAAACTTCTTTTCCTATTGTGTATATAGCAATCGGCTTGATCAGATGGTCTGTGGTAATCTTTTGCGCTAATTTCAAGGCGTCAATTTCGCCCTCAAGCACAGTTGCAGACTGCTTCAGGCGTTTGATTGCCACTCTGTAATGACCATCTCGGTCCGGAACCTGACACATTGTTATTATCAGTCGCGACATTCAGAATTGTACTCTTACAACATTCCCTGTAATATGACCTCTATGAACTAGGCACTCCTCCACTGCATAACTGCAGTGTGTGTCTTCTCGATCACCCTTCTCTTGCTTGAGAAAGGGTAGGCGGATATCGTCTGGAAATTCATGGTTCAAATCATCTTCCTTAAAGACCGGGGGGATAAAAGGCCACTGCCATGACATATAAAAGTGCATAGGATCCGTTTTGTTCCAACAGCTGGAGTTGAAAGCGGAACCAGTCAGGTCCGACCGTTTGACTGGAAGCATGTCGTCTCGGAAATCAGCTCCATAGAAGTTTTCAATTCGTTCCACTGCTTTGGACTCATCGCAGCTAAAAACCAAGATTGCGAACACCTTGATCGCTGATCCGCAAATATAGTCAACCAATGTTCGTATTTCGATCCTCGTCTTCAGGACTAATTTGTTGGCGCCCAACATGTCTTCAACATTGTCTCTTGTGATGACTTCTCTTATAATAGGTTCCGCAACAAACTGCTTTTTTGGCGAATCACTTGTGCTATTCATTGCGTTCATAAGTTCATCCTGCATAATTGCACATGTAGTCGTCGATGACAACGGTTTTCTTTGATCCAAATCCATCAACAATGGCACATCGACTCGTTCCGTAGGCTGGCAGCCTTCCCTAAATGCATGCAGCGATGTCTTCTCCAAATTTCTCCCAGTTTTCGATGTTGGCACTTTCTGAAAATGCTTTGTGGCCCCTTCTATCATCTGACTTGGTCAATTGGATCCAGGGACTAAAAAGACTAAAGTCACATACCGTCGCTACTAGCTTGAGGATCCAAGAAAAGAAGATCCCAAAAACTAAAATAATCGAAAAAGAAAAAAGAAAGGGATGCCTTCGACCGAATCCGGGGTACTCAGCCTTCCTTAAAGCAGCACACGCGGCTCTGATGGGTATCGCTTTCCCCTCATCATTCCCTCCATTAGTGCAAACTTGACCGGTTTCGCGAGGCCGCATCCAAAATGGACAGACTTTGTTTGAAGCGGCCAATGGATCATGCGCGAGTGTATGCAGTTGAGAATTCCGGTCGCATCAGGTGCAAGAATTGCCTCAGCCTTGATTGAATATGCAAATTGCGTTTTTTTCTTACACACCAATACGAACGCCAGATTGTGGCCCAAGAAATAAAGCAAGCAACGGGGCATCTGAAAAGGTATGCATGGAGATTATCTATTGAAATTCGTATTGTTGATTTTTATGCCCAATGCAGTAGTCTAGTAGCCTATATCAATCCCAAGTCTAGGGGTCGCCGTAGATTTCGTTGGATCTTCGCAGATGAAACTAGGAAAATGTGATAGAATGATGGGAGGATAGCCCCCACACATGTTTCCAGCGGCCTGATTACCGACTTCGGCTGGATAAATAGGTGCATCATTGTGCATCAAGTTGCACCGTTGTGTACACAGTAATCACTGCAACCACTCTAGCTGCAGCTACACATTCAAGCCCGTCTCCTTTGATTGGTTAATTGCAAAGTTTCGGGGCGTCAGCAAACCAAACATTGCCTGATGATGACGCAATACCAAAGCAGGGTAACATTTTCCCTATCCGATGCTGGGTGGTGTTTGAACCCAGCTGTCCATGGCTGATTATGGCTGCATCCTCGGTGCGAAAGCGTTTACAGGGGGGGGTAGAAGGTCGGCTGACAATTTACTTGCCCACCATCTACCAATCCCAAGGCAACGAGTCATCATGCACTTCTTGGTCTCGTTGTGTTTGCCTAGTGGCTGCCTGAGCTGCCTAGGCTGCCTAGGCTGTCTAGGGCGCGACCCATCCAGGTTGCGCAGAGCCGCCTGACTGAGAAATGATAAAGTAAAGCTGGCACAGATGATTTTCTGTATGTTGGATGTTCTACATAGGAAATAATCTTTCTACGACGGTGTAAAATGATGTCTTTGTTCAACCAGCTGGAGGCCGGGAAGCGCACCTGCGACATCACCCGAAACGCGTATATCTCGCCGGAAACGATTTGTTCAGCAATTACGCTCGAAAATATCAAAAATGAGCTGCCCCGTAGTCGGTGGAATCAATTATTCTGGAGCGACATCCTCGAGCATAAAATCGACGAAGCCAGAAATGTCATTGCACTCCTTGTATATACCGGCGAGAAGGACTGCTTGCGGGCCCTATTGCGGGATGATGATATAAACGATAGGGACCTTCCACTCTCTCAACAGAATGAAAAAACAATCCATGGCATCGTCTTAAAGTCTCATACCCGCGATAAAACATTTAAAACATTTGCATCTTGGGAACAGGGGAAAATTCACAATCTGCTTGAGAGGCAGTGGTTGTTCTTAACACCCAACGTAGACTTCACGGGGCCTGAAGCACAAGAAATTTTGCTGGACGCGAGATGTGCTTTGCATTTCAATTGCAAAGAGATTGATTCTACGGGCTACAGCCGGGTGTATAAATGTTCAGTCGAACACGCGCACCAAGCCAATGTTGGTCAAGACGTAAGTTTGAACTTTCTTCCCTCCCTCCCCGTGAAGAAATGCTGAAACCGATGTCAAGCAAAATAATGAGTACGCCAACGAAGACTTTTTTGCTGTCAAAACAATTGAAAATCGGAATGCTTTTGATCAGGAAACGGGGAATCTGAAAAAGATTCAACAGATTGACAACCCTCATCTCATCAAGCACCTGGCCACGTGCGAACAAGCCTTGTTCATAATATTTCCCTGGGCCAGCGGGGGCAACTTACGTCAACTGTGGAAACGCAAGGATCCCACACAGCAAGGCCAAGGAGTATTCATGTGGTCGTTGAAGCAAATGGCTGGTCTCGCCGGCGCGTTGGAATGTCTTCATGATGACAGCATCAATTGTCGGCACGGAGATCTCAAGCCCGCCAATATTCTCAATTTCCCCCAAGAGGATGACTTTGGTACATTGAAGATTGCCGATCTCGGTGTATCAAGAGTTCACATTCACAGGACCATGTCGCGGCAAGGTCCTACTGGCACCAAAGCTTCCACCCGAGTGTATGAAGCTCCGGAGGCGAATCCTCAGTACCCCAACGATGGCGAACCCAGGTCCCGCACGTATGATTCTTGGTCCATGGGCTGCATCATGTTGGAATTTCTCGTGTGGTTGCTTCACGGGTTTCAAACGCTTGAAGACTTCTATAGAAACCGAAGGTCCGAGGACAAGAGTTTCTACAACATCTCAAATACATCAGGCAAGCATGGAACATGGGGCTGTAGCACGCCGCAGAGGGACCCTGTTGTTGATACAGTAATTGAACAGGTAAAAAAGGATGAACGTTGCGTCGGGACCGCGTTGGAAGAGGTTGTCGACATGATCGACAAACACCTCCTCGTCATCGAACCCAAGGACCGCAAAAAAGCTACAGATATACACAAAGGTCTCGAGGCGATTGTCGACTGTGTGGAAAATGGACAACTGGGCCTGGTGAACCCCGCCACTTCTGGTTCCTCCACCCTCACGTTTTGGTGAATTTCAGCCAATAAATACGTTGATTTTTTTTGCTTCTTTACTTTGCAGAGGGTATGCGCGTATAAATTGCTCTTTCGGGCGCAGAAGGGGATGGAATAATATGAGCGAACGGTGATTGGAGGTATGATTGGATGTCAGCGGAAGTACGGCATGGTGAGGATGCAGTGAGGTGGATATCTAATGCCAAATACCCCAGGTTTACCACATGGGGTAGGGAGCTGGGCCAGGGGTTCGGGATGTCGAGTCCTCAAATTTTTTATCTTTTTGGTGTCGATCGGAGGTGCATAGATGTAGCTATCGCATTGTTGAAGAAATTTGTTTAAAAAGCTGTCAACCTGTCTGTTTAAGAGAGGTCTCTTGCCTTTGCCCTCTCACCTTGATGGAATACAACAGCAAATGCCTAAATGTAAATTTAGCTCATCAATGATAACAAGGCAGTTGTCGACTAGCTCAAGGCGTAAAATGAAGACAATCCGGGGACTGGAGGTGGCTGAGCGGGTCATCGGAACAGGCATTTTCTCTGATTGTCTTGATCCACGATGAAACAGCGTGGCAGAGCTAAGGGGGGCGGTGCCATATATAGCTGAATATTCTGATTGAGGCACAATTTTCGGTCGCTCCTCGCTCCTCGCTCGCTCTGGGGCTGAGCATCGGTCTCGCTCAAGCCCCATTTTTCATCCAAAGGATCGCTCGCACAGCTCCACTCTGCACGCACCAGCCAATCACACACCAGCTATCAGCCCTATTTGGGACAGATCGGCTCGGTCTCGTTCAAATGGCGATCAAAACGTAGATAGGAAAATGCCGAAGGGCTGAAAGGCCTCTGAGGAGGCTGAAGAGACTTGAGGTATAAGTAATCACCAAGACTCTCGAATCACCCCACCATCTTTCATTGTCTCATCATCCAATCAGCATCTCATTGCGTCGCATCTTCTTCCATCTCAACCTCTCAAGTCAATCAGCCCCACACCCAACCTATCACCCCGACAGTCTACATCAAAACACCATGTCTGCCATTACTACCGCTCAACTCGTCATCTATCTCCTCCTCACCCCTCTCTTATGCTTTATTCTGTACAAGCATGGCAGAAAGGGTCTCGCTGGATGGGGATACCTCTTCGTTTTCTTCACTCTCCGCATTGTCGGAGGCGGAATGTCGATAGCCGGATCCAAAGCTGCCAGCATCGTCGCCAGCATCGGCGTGTCCCCCCTGCTCCTAGCCGCAGTTGGTGTTCTTCAAGAAGCGTAGGTACCCGTGATTCGCAGCACCAATGGCACTCGTGGCTAATCAATACTCAGACGATCGTATCGAAACCGCCAACAGGACGAAAAGATTGAGCGCATCAAGATGCTTGCTTTTCATCTTCTCATCACCGTGGGCGTTGCCTTGCTTGCTTCAGGAGCAGCAGGCGCCCAGAGCAGCCACCCAACCTCCAAGGACCTCACCCATGTCAAGATAGGTGTTGCTCTTCTGACTGTTGCCTGGGTATTTGAGACGGCCTGGTCCCTCCTATCCCTACGATCCCACGCTCCAGTCCAAGGCACCAGGACCCAGCGACTTGCTGCTACTGTATGTACCATACGTCTATTACAACCCCGCTTTCACTCACTGACAAACTCATAGCTTCTCTACACTGTTGTTTTCTGCAACGTCTTTATTGGTGTCCGTGTCATCTACACATTGATCGCCATGACTACGAACAGCGCAAAGCTGAACCCCAACACCGGTCTCCTCAGCATCCGAGTCGTTCTATCACTTTTGCCGGAACTCATCGCTACTGTGGCTTTTCTTGGAGCTGGCTTTTACACCAAGGACATCAAGAAGGTTGCAGCGGAAGATGCCGACTACAGCTCCCCTGAACATGTGCTGAAGGAGAGCATGCCCACCAGCATTGCTTAGATGATTTTCGTGGCCTTTTCTTTCTGTGGTAAATAGCGAACACTGTAACTTCTTCATTTACGATGCCACGGTCTTTCTTTTCGGGCAACGTCTGGATTTATACCCTTCCAATTCATGTGTCCGACGTCCATGTACATAAAAAGTGTCAATCATACATCTATTTGTGCTGCATCCATCTGATCAAGGTCGACAAGTTATTTATTCATATGAGCGAGGTTACAGAGTTTTTGAGCTCAGCATCGGGCCAAAAGAAGCTCAAGGTGCTGCCATATCACGATCTAGTCTATTTTGGTGCAACTACGCTCAAAGCGTATCCAATCTTGATTTGACTGCACATGAGTGACTGTGTGTATAGCCTTGTGCTCCCCATCGCTCAAGGCCATTACAGATCCTTGTTTCCGATTGAGGCGGATGTAGCGAGAGACAAAACAACGAACTCCTTGCCACTAGGGATCTAGAGGAAAAGTTCAACGGTTAGATTAGATTTTGAATGAAAGGTACAGCATCAATTACCTCGACATCGCCGCAAACGATAGTGCCGTCCTCGTCATCCTCGTTGCACTTACCAGCGGTGCCTGCATCAATCTTTGTTAGTATTGTAGAATAGATTTGGGACAACAGTCAACATACAGCCTTTTCCAACGATGATGAGATCAGACAGTCTGTCAACCGTGCTGGCACAACAGTAGGTCTTGCGACCCGAGTCACACGAATAGGCAGTAGAAAAGCCGGAGAGGAGGAGAGCGGCGCCGAGGATGGTGTTTACAGTCTTCATGGTAGTAGATCAGTATAGATTTCTTCTCGTAGGGTGTTCGATGGAATAAATTGGACAACATCTAGGAGGGCGAGCTCGGGGTTTTTATAAAATGGTACACAGAAACCCAGTAGTGAGATATGGAGTACATTCTGGTAGAGTATCGGATGCTGATTGAATGTTAGCGGTCAAACACATACACGTTCAGGTACATAAAAACCAGCTTTTCAATTCTGGTTTGACACAGAAATAGCCCAGTGCATTCCGACTCTTGTCATAAGTGGGTGGCAACAGTGAAATCCCGTCCGAGCTGAGCCGGAACCTGAACCGGATAGAATTGCCACCCTAAACTTGCTCATCGGGCCGAGACCTGGACGTCTGCCACTCGATCTAAACTGAAACACCCATGAGTTACGTCACGGAATCACAATTCGGTGTGCACTTCCGCGTATTACATATACCAAGAGAGCTGCGGCTTCGCTATCATCGCGATGCGATAATCCCCGAACAGTTTATGGACTCGACATTGAGTAAATATCACCGCGAAAAGTTTAATAGTGGATTAAAAATGCTTCAGCGATCGCAACATTCCCATCACAATGTTTATGACATCATCACAAACATGTATAGATGGAGCGCTCTGCATGGCCCCACTTGGTGTCGTGCCGTGTCTTGATGTTACAGGAAACAGCACGACATGATGCAAAGACTCATCCATGAAGAACGGGGAAGCTCCGCAACGCATTTTGGTCCCCAGAAGTCGATCTTTTTCGAGATCGGGAACCGCCAGAGCGCGGAGTTCTAAGTAGAGCGAATCCACCCACCGATACTTCAGGCAGCTATCGAATATAGCACCCTAGGCCATACGTGCATTTGTACATGCGGGTCCAGTAGGCTCAGAATAGGACATCGGCGTCTTTCCGGGTGATGGCCGAGACCAACCGGCAAAGGCATGTCACAGGACATGCATGCGAAGCCCAGCCCGTCACTCAAGACTGGGTGATGCGAAACGTGTCATTGCAAGATGTGTATCTATGAAGGATTGCTCCCTTGGTCTATTCCGGAGCAGCGCCCTGCAGAGGCTGATGCCTGCTCAGTAACACAAGCCACCACTCAGTTGCTGCCCCGGCGATCGGTTTTGCGTATTATATCCCGGTTCTCTGGATATCTTGTTCGTCTATACTTCTCACATGATACACATCACATCCCATTATCCTACCATCTGTCGTATCTGTATGATCTTTACCAATACTCACTTACTTCTACTTGCGGGCGCTCTTACCCTATCCCTTAGCAGCAGTAACAAGAGGTTGGTAAACCAACCGGGCGTCCTTCCGGGGTCGCCCCTGGAGTTGGCCTTTTTGCCGTGATTGGTTTTAGTCCCACTAATCCTGTCAGTTTCAACATTCTCTTTTTTTTGTTTTTACATTCTAAATTATTAATTAGGCTTATTACTTGTTTTTTTTTAACTAAAGGGCATAATTCTGCCTGGCGTTCCCCACAGTAGCAACCAACACAATAATGAGTGCAACAAACCTCACCAGCCGTGTTGGTTCCCATTGGTCGCAAACATGAGTAAGCGCTACAGGAAAGTCAGCGCGGCGGTGAAGTTGCCACCGTGAAAACCACACATCAACCACCCTCATTGGCAGCGCAGCTCCATCTCAAAGCACCTCTCATAATGTCAACGCCATCCACATTAGAATCTCTCCCTTCCGAACTAGCTTTGTACATCTTCAAGAATCTCGACACAAATGACCTGGCAAACTTGATGCCCGTGTGCAAGCGCATCAATAGGCTGGCGCAGCCCTTGCTGTGGTCCAGCATCGAGTTGCACAAGGAGGGTTATCACGAGTCCTTTGTAGAACTTAAGCATCCGCACCCCTTCATAGCTACGCCACAGAGATGCCAACTTCCAAATGTAACAACTTCCTGGGATGAGGACGAGCTGGCCGGGAAGCTGTTTATTATCTTGAAATCTTTGGAAACCAACAACAAAGACCGTCTGCGGCATGTCGCAGAGCGAGTGGTGAATCTGTGTACCATCGTGGATCCGAGTGCGGGACACCCCTCGGATCTCACCATGACAGCGGACATTGCATTGCAGTGCTGGAACGTTATGACATATTTCACAAACCTAACATCTTTGGAGCTGCACGGCATTTGCGTGAGCGACGAGGGTGACGATCACGAAATGCCTCCCATTGCCGCCCCTCCAATCCCTAATCTCCGGTTTGCAAAACTCTCCGGCTACATACCCGCCGCTTTCGCAGCCTGGATTTTGCAATCCGGCGCGACGCTCGAGCGGCTGGAACTCCAGCTTTTGGACCGGCCCATCACCAGCCGCTGCTGCTACGATCTCGACTTCAACGCCCTGCCCCACGAGAATCTTCGCATCGGGGAGAAGGGAGAGGATGGCGAGGACGTGCAATCCGACTATGGCAGCCTCTACGAGGAGAGGCTTGTTCCGCGACCACTGAGCGGCTTCCTGCCGATCAGTATGGCCGACATCTTGCCGAACCTTAAGCATTTGTATCTCGGTCGGCCTTCCAAATGGGACCATAATGGATTGTGGGACCAGTATGAAGATTACGCCTTGTCCTCGCGCGCCGACGCAGCCAGCCTTGCCGACTGGCGGAAACTCTTGCTGGCGTCAAGCAAAACGCTTCAAGTGCTGGTGCTGGAGCAAAGGCCAGGCGCATCCGAGATCGAGACTGACAGAGGGGACTCGGACGACTTCATGATGCACCAGGTTGAAAGGGGCACAGGAATTGAAAGCGCGGCCCTCGTGGACATGGCCACGGAGGTTCTGCTCAAAAAGGGGGCCTTCCCCAACCTGACGGAGGTCCATCTTTACGGGATCCCTACATGCCGAACAACCAACGCCAGCCCCTCAAACGACCTGCCCGGGGGTCGGCTCATGTTGTTCCTAAAGGCCGCGGCATTCGGTGCGAGGCAAGACTGGGCAGATGGTTCCGTTACGACGACACCTCAGGCATGGTGACACCCACACACCATGAACATTACCATTCCTTGGGGGACGAAGGACACACGAAATGTGATGCTCTTCTGGCATCTGTTTAATGGCCACGTTTAACGTGGAGGCTGTGATTAACTGAGAAGCTTAAATTAGACGGGCCCACAAGCAGGAAATAGAATATAGGGATACGGTTTCCCGCACATGTCAACTACGTCATGTTTTCCCAGGTTGCGGCGAGTCAAGTTGGCTGTTCTCACCGCAAGTCTAATCAGTAGCAGCAATTAATACAACAACTTCCGAGATAAGGCATGAATATGAAGGTCTTTTTTTTCAGAGACTGGCACGATTATTTTGGTCACGACTTGGGTCGTTTTATTATTTTGCTTTGTTTTTTTATTTTCATTTCTCTTTAGGCAGTATTAGGGGCAATTGCCCAGTGCCTTTTTGATTTCGCACTCGTCCTTCTAGGAACGAGCGTCTTGGGCATCTTTTGATTTTCTTTTCAATGGCAAACGAAAGTACATCAAGATCATTCAAAAAACTTCATTTTAAAGTGGCTCCCAGGAATTGGTCCAAGTCAGTTGCATGCAGAAAAGTAGCAAGTGAGCGGAACCAACTCGTATTGTTTTCTTCTCGTTCTTCTTTTGGGAGGATTTTGATCCACTTGCCTAGAAGACTGGGGGGTTGAGTTGCCACTCTAAGGTATAACAAAAAATATACAGGAGTAAAAAAAGAGACATACGACATACGAACGTGGTGGGGGTGCCGAATGGGCCGTGAATAAGCTAGGGTGTAACTTTGGGTATCTATCGTCAAAACGCAATTGTCGAAAGAATGTAGACGAGCTTTTCTTGCAGGAACGCAACAGTGGGCTCTTCGACTAGATTCCCAGGGGTTCTAGGCCTGACCTAACCCGAGGCCAAGACGAGCCAGCACCGCAGTTCACGTACAGCCCCTTAAGGAGGGTTTTTGCCGGTTCGGAAACCATGAAATGCTGATGGAGCGAGAGAGTGTAGTTGGAGAGAATCGGGATTCGCCGGGTCATGGTTTCTTTTTGTACATGACGTGCGCTGCTGCCCGCCGCTGGGAGCCGTCGAGAGAGAACCACAAGAGCGTCGGAATTAGACGTAGTTGAGCATGAACCAGGCGGCGAGGCCTCCGTACACGCCGAGGGAGGTGGACACGAAGGAGCTGGCAGCGGAGTCGGACGAGGTGGACTGAGCGCTGGCCGAGGTGGTTGTGGCGCTGAGCTGGACGGCCTCGGCGGTGGCAGCGACGGTCCCGGTGGCTGTGGCCGTGGCGAAGCCGGTCGAGGTGGAGTCGTCGTTTTGGAGGATGGGCTCGCCTATGAGCAGCTTGGCGCCGTGGACGAGGAACTCGGAGGCCGGGTCGGGGCACGACTGCTGGAACGACAGGGCGATGTCGCCGACGGTGCTCGTGTAGTTAAAGGTGTGCTTGGAGCCGATCTGGAGCACCTTGTAGGTGGGCAGCAGCTGGCCGACCCAGACGGCCGTGGAGCCCAGCGTCACGGTCAGCTGGCACAGGGCCGACGACTTGAGGCCCGACTTGGGCGCCTTGCCGGAGCGCGGGTTGAAGCCCTCGCCGGGGTTGGAGATTTCGAGGTTGACGGCGATGTGGATGGCGTCTCCATCCTTGCTGTTGGCCGGGAACTTTGCGGGGACGCTGAAGAGGGCGGTTCCTGAAGATGAGGCTGCTAGGCGGCTATTGCATTGCCAAGATGCCCAAGGTTAACGTTGCTGTGCTTTTCTTCTTCTTTTTGCTCTTCTTTTCGTTTTAAGCATTTCGCCTCGCGGGAGTTCCACACTCACATGTTGTCATCCAAGTAGCTTGCACCCTGGCCTAGTGCGGCATTGGAAAGATCTAGCGTCGCACTGTCCTGGGCGGCTCCCATCGAGGACAGGAAAGCCAGCCCCAGTGCGAAAACGCTGAGTTGCTTCATTTTCTTTTTTTCGAAGGGGAAAAAAAAAAGAAAGAAAGATCTACAGACAGTAAGGACAGAATACGAAGTGCAAAGTATGCAAGACGGTTGATCGTCAGAAAAATACGGGAAACGCTTCTATCTTTAAGACGGCTTCATGGCTGCAGGTCCCAGGATCGTGCCTGGATCCAAGGTCGAATCACAGCGGCGGGCTCGATGCAATTTCCGTCCTTAGCGAGTACGAAGGTACTTGGGATGCCAATGCTACCTCGAGGATACTTTGAGTTTGGGGAAGGCCACTGGGCGAACCTTTTCCTCATTACAATATTCGTACAACCCCTGAGCCGTGGGCCTGGTGTGACACCCGTTTCGCAGGGGAGCCCCGGCGCAGGGCCCACGATGCTAAACGGTTTCGGGTCGGAATCGTCCAGAGCCGTGTCCGAATGCGGTTGCTCCTCCAGATATTTTTATTTTGATCATCAATTCATCAGTCCCTCGCCCTCGGGGTGCTGCTGTCAAGCCAGCGTCCCCCAGACCACTGCCGCTGCGCGCTGGCGTTTGGGCTGCTCAAAAGGCGCGCCACCGCCAGACCGTCTCGGCCGGAATGGATCGCAATCTTATTCTTCATGCATTTCTTGCAGGCAGCCCATTTATTCGAAACGGTCGCCTGGGTGGCGGACGAACATGGCACCCATGCTCGGACCCCCGCCCATCTGTCAACGGCTTCATCCGATGATTGGGCCCACGCGCTTTTATGAGCGTGGTTTCATCCAGTCTTGTCCCAGGGAATTCACCACCAATGGGCCGCTGCCACCGTGCCAGCGCAAGGACTTGGCAGGGCAGGGCAGCGAAAAACCTGGAGACTGGCGCACCCGGGACCAAAAAAAGACAAAAAAGTCTGATCAATCGTGGTTGCGGCTCGTGGGAGGTCGAGCCGGAAGCCTATTTTCGCGGAATCATATGGCGCAGCTCCCCTTTGGCCACAGCATGAAGTTGCCTGCACCGTGGTCGAGCCCGAGCACCTTTTTGCCAAGCCAGGCGGGATTTGATGAGCTTTTATGCTGCCCGGTCGTATTCGAGGCATTTTTACGGTGCTGGAGAGGATGCAAACACGAACAGAGACGTGCTCAGGCGCGTACCCGGACTGCAATGCCGAACCAGGCTCGGTCACGCGAGCAGTTGGGTCAGCATTCTATCGGAGGATATCCCTGGCATTGTCTGCAGGGGCGCCATCTGCCGGCGTGCAGCCAGCAACGAGAGCGAGACGGCAGCCACTCCGCGCAAAGCATGCACTCTTGTTGATCGTTGCCTCGTCAGCTGCGATATGTTTCTAGCAGCTGCACTAGCACAGCTAGTCACTGTATAAAAAAAGTCCCGAGGGTAGACTAAATTAGTTTCATAGGCACATGATCTTGAAGCGCAGCTAGTCACACAGCTACCCGCGCTTCGATAATCGCCGATCGGTTTTTAACCGCCACCAGTAAGATGACATCAGGTGACCAACGAGTCGGGAATTCGAACCTGTGGTCATTTTTGGTCCCTAGAATATTTTTGAGACTGCGAGATGAGACCAGTTGCACCACGTCCAACATCCAAAACGAGTCTAGAATCGAGACAATCGGGCGGCGGGTAGCCTTACCCTAAAGCCGACGAGGTTTCAAACCCTGGCCCCAAAAGGAATCAGGATTTAGCCGAATGGTGCCATCTTTTCTTGCACATGAAGGTGATAGGAATCGAGCCGCCGTCGCAGGCCAGCTCGTGGTCGCAGCCAAGTCAAGTGTACTTTTGTATACTTGCTCCTTCAAATTCGCCGGTCTGGTTAGTGCGCCAGCGGTATCTTCCGAGTGGAAGGTCAACTGCAAGCCACCAATTACAATTACGGATTCGAGGTCGATTTACAGCCTTTTTTCTTTTTCTTCTCATTATCATTCTCATTGTTGTTATTTTTTCAACTCATTGTACACACGAAAAAGCAAGATCTCGTGCGTGCACAGGAATATCGTCAGCATTTTGGCCCTCACCACAGGCTCGATAGCCACCCCTTTGCTTTCGCAATCACCTTGAAACCTAAAAACTTGTCTGCCAAGATGACAGCAACCACGGTTGTCATGATACTGGACTTGACCAAGCGCTTGACCCTCTTCTTGGTGCCAATGACCTGGTCTTGCATGGTCTCGCCCCGCCGGAACCCGATGGTGTTCTTGACCAGCATCTTCTGCTTGTTGCCAATGTCGAATGGCGGGTAGCGGAAGGCCATGAGCTTGTCGAGCCAAGTCGGGGGCTCCACAATGGTCCTGAGGTGAGTAAAGGCTCGGAACCCGTGCGTTCCGTGATAGTAGCCCATGCCAGAGTCGCCCACGCCTCCAAAAGGGGCGCCTGGGACGCCATGGTGAGCAATGACATCGTTGACGGTGACGCCTCCTGAGATGGTGTTTTGGATGACTAAGAAGCAACTGTTAGTAAATTCCCTTAGAGTTTTGGTCGCAAGGCCGCGCGGACTAACCGTGGTCAACTTCGGATCGATCATTGCTGAAAATATACAGAGCTAGGGGGTGAGGCAGACTGGCATTGTATTTTTTTTAGCAGGCCGTCATGAGAAATTTCAACACTGGGGGGGTATGCTCACGATGTGATTGTCTTGATTGCTTCATGGTATGTTGCCCTGACGACTGGGCAAATTGGACCAAAGAGCTCCTCGCTGAGCAAAGAATCTGATTTGATGTTAGCCGCCCCGGATCAACATTCCATCACAGCTGGCAACTGCTGGCTCGTATCGCCCCCTTTAGTTGGCTTACGTATCCCTCAGTTTCCAGCAGTCAAGGTTCAGCTACAAAACCGGCTTACCTTCCATGGTCACATTGGCTACAACAGCCGAGGACAGTAGATTCTCTTCCTCGATCGACTCGGAAGCTAGATGGACCTCTCCGTCCGTTGCATCCAGCAGACCCTTGAGCCGCTGGTAGTTTCGGCTGTTCACAATCTTGCACCGCTGCCCCTCCTCGTTGGAGGCGAAGCTCTTTGACCAAAACACCAGCCTCTCGACAAACTCGTCGTAGATGGCAGGGTCGGCGAAAACGTGGTTGACGGTGAGGCAGATCTGGCCGCTGTTGAGGTACTTCGCCCACGCAACACGCTTCGCGGCCATGTCGATGTCGGCGCTGGGCGTGACGACGGCGGGCCCCTGACCACCGAGCTCGAGAACTGTGGGCGTCAGGTGCTTCGCGGCGGCCTCGGTGATGAACTTGGCCACCTTTGTGGAGCCGGTGAAGAAGATGTGGTTGAACTTGAGCGTCAGGAGGCTCGACGTCTCCTCGGGTCCTCCCTTGACGACTCGGACGGCCTCCGGGTCGAGGTACTGCGCAACCAAGTCTCCCATGAGGTCCTGCGAGGCCACAGCCAGCTCGGAGGGCTTGATCACGACGCAGTTGCCGGCCGCGATGGCGGCAACGACGGGCAGCATGGTCAGAAGGAAGGGGAAGTTCCAGGCGCCAATGACGAGGACAACTCCCAGCGGCTCCTTTCGAACGCGAGCCTTCCCCAGGGTTCCGTAGATGGGGCCCGCCTCCTTGATGGGCTCGTCGGCCGTCAACTCCTCCAGGTGCGACAGGTGGTAAAGGGTGTCGGTCTTGAGGTGGCGCAGCTCGCAGAACCAGCTCTCCAGGTCATGGCGCCTGAGGTCCTTGGAGAGAGCGTCCGAAATGGCCTTTTCGCTGTCTTCAAACATCCACCAAAGCTGCTTCAGCTGCCACTTGCGCCACTGGAGCGACTTGGTCTTGCCCGTCGCAAACGTCTGCGTGAGGCTGGCGTAGGCCTCATCCCGCTCGGCAGCCGACGTGTACGGCCGGGCGCCGGTCACATTGATCTGAGCATCGGACATGATTGCGAGGAACTATATCCGACCGAAAAATTGTGCCAAAAAGCCGGTCAATGCCCGGGTGCTTTTTGCTGTATTTTATGACAATGCTGTCGTGTCATGCCACGCACTCGCGGTATCCAGTTCGCCCGATGCGGTGGTTTCGCCGCAAGACGCTGTGGGGCGAGCCGAGGCACAAAGAAGCTTTGTAATTAAAAGACGTCGCCCGGATGGTGGAAGGAGTTGGTTATCTGGTTTCATGGTGGCAATTGTGCCCGCGTTTGCATTATGGGGCTGCGTGGATGGATTTAATTTTTTCCCGTGGGCGAGGGCTCCCGGGTTTGCATCTCGGTGAAGCCACTGTCGTCATTGTCTCACAAGTACGGCATCGACTTCGAATAAGCTCATAGGGCTGGGACCCACCGGGAACCTCACCGCAAGACGTGCTCAGCGCTACGAGCCGCCAGCGTCCGAGAGGTTGCTGCGCTGGTAGGCCGGGAGCATGTCTCGCAGTGGGCTGGGCTGCCCTGTTAAAAAGGCGCACCCGAGACGGCCTCAGTCTCCGAGATTGTCTCCAGCACGGATGTCGGACAATAAATGATAAATCCGCCGTGGGTTCCCATTTGCTCTGACGCAGCTCATTGGGCCAACAGACAATCAAAATTCCCCGTGCCGAAAATTCACCAGCATGTGATGCATCATCCATGAGCTCTGTCCAGGAGAGAGAGAGAGAGAGAGCCTCGGTCCCCGTTTATATCTACCCACTTAGTTCTTTGTGTGCGTGTGCCGTGCGGCGTTGGTTCGACCCACCCATCTTGCCGGGGGCATCACCGAGCTGCTTAAGCTACATGCACTCTTCTCGGAGATAAGACACTTGAATCGAATGTCTGATAAGTGTCCCGAGACACTAGCTACTCACGGCAGATGGTACCAATCGTTGCCACCATTGTGTGATGTCTATATCGTATCTAATCGCCAAGATGGCGGGGCCACTCGTTCACCACAGACCGAGTTGACTCCATAACGCCGGGAAGCGTGCAGATGACGAATAATAATGGCATACAGCCGCACCTGGTTATGCCCGGTATCCACTTGCCGAATTTTAGAGTTCTTAGTCATTACCAGGGAGGCTTCAATTCCATCATTGGGCTCGACTACAACACGACACGGGGTCATGTCATACACCTATTGGATGCACTATCTGGATGAATCGCCTCTTTGTCCAGATGCATTTGGTTTCGTTTCCCTGCATCCAATATCCACTGTTCAGTTTTTAAGTTCATGTTGAGAAGGCCAAGCGCAGGCATGGCATTTACCAAGCAGAGTACCAACTGCCCTTCAAAATTTGACGCCATGCACACATTTCCTTCCAACCCCCATTCCCATTATTCCCGAATGTGCGTCAATTCAGAGAGATTCCATCAGGGCGGATCACATCCTAGCAAATCAAGACACAAACCTGAAACTCCGTTATGGTTACCCGAATACCACGGCAACTCTGCCGTGATAGGAAAGCTTTTGGGTTCTGCACTCCACACAAGCCTGCATCAACAGATCTGGGGAAAGATCGATTGCAACCCTCCATTAGGCAGGGTGACTGGGTGCTCTTCGCTTCCGTGGAGCTCCGCGGCAACATTCGAAAAGCAAAAATTTTCGCAAAACCTTGTAGAGACGGATGCAACGGGCGAGAATTAAGTCTAAGCTATACCCCCAGAACAGCTCCGCAGCAGATTCACGGCTGACGATGCCGAAATCGGTATCGGGTTCGGGCTTCACTCTTAATCTTTACATTTTGGTTGGATCTACAAGATTTCATCATCGTTGTACGTAGTGCATCCACTTTTTTTCCGTCAAAAAAAAAATGCCGTACCGAGGGATTAGCCGGATATAAAGTAGTGCCACAAACCCTGATCGTATTGCCGAAAGTTAATTCACCACGATGCGTAAGACGACGACTAGCTTGAGGTCCCTGGGCGAAGGGCCAAGATAAATAGGAGCCATTTCTTTCTTATCATTACCATTACCCCGATCCAGACTCTTAAAAACGCGCTCTCAAGCATATCCATCAACACTTGCGGGACAACCCAGCCCTGTCCCCGTTCCAATGGCCAACCGTGTTGAACCTGCTCCGGATCTGAAAATCCCATCTTCACAACAAGTAGTCGACGTATTTGTGATCAATAGCACAACCGAGATATGCATGCCGTTGGGATGCTTTGTAAAAAATCCCATGCCGGGCAACGAGTTGCTGGAATGCCCTTCTCTCGTATTTCTTGTCCAACACCCTTCGGGCAAAAAAATCCTATTTGACCTGGGGGTTCGAAAAGATACGGAGGCTCTCTCGCCATCCACCCAACAACGCACAACAGGCATGCATATGAAAGCGGAGAAGGACGTCGCTGAAATCCTTCAAGTGGATGGCGGGGTTCAGCTCGACGAGATCGATAGCATTATTTTGAGGTGAGGACAGGAACATGAACCCAGAAAAGCATGGCTGACGAAGCTATGCAGTCACTGGCACGCTGACCACATAGGGAATCCGTCTACTTTCCCATCCAAGACGGAGCTCGTTGTGGGCCCTTGCTTCAAGGGTGCGTTCCTCCCAGGATACCCTGCCAACCCTTTCGGGTTGATTCTCGAGAGCGACTATGAGTATGTCGAAGTCTTCCTTTCGTGGTTTCAACAAAACACCCTGGAAAAACTAACACAAAACACAGAGGGCGCGAAATCCGAGAAATAGAGTTCTCAGAGGGTTTCAAGATTGGCGGATTCCGCGCCGTTGACTTTTTTAGTGATGGGAGCTTCTATTTGCTTGAGGCACCGGGTGTAAGTGCACCCCAGGACACAGAATCAAACGGCAGAAAGCTAATCCAGTTTTTTTTCAGCATGCTGCTGGGCACATGTGCGCCCTAGCACGCACCACCCCCTCGACTTTCATCTTCATGGGTGCTGATGGCTGCCACCACGGCGGTTCTTTGAGGCCCAACAAATATCTGCCTCTGCCGGATCAGGTTTCACCTTCTCCCTTCACCACTCCCCCACACCTAGACGGCACCTTCTGCCCTGGCTCTCTGCTGGAGTCCATTCATCCAAAGAAAAGCCGCACGGAGCCATACTACAGCGAACTGTCGGAATCACAAGGCCGCGATCTGTACGAAGCAGAGCGAACCCTTCACAAGATGATCTCTTTTGACGCAAATGAGGATGTGTTTGTGGTGTGTGCTCATGACAGGAGCATTATGAACGTGGTTGATTTCTTTCCCAAGAAAGCTAACAACTGGAAAGACAAGGGATGGAAAGAAGCCAGTCGATGGAGGTTCCTTGAAGATTTCAAAACGGCTGCTACTCGGAGATGACCTGCGTTTGTTCGGCTTCGAACAAGCATTAGGTTCTATATGATACATCCTCCTCTAAAGAGAGGGGCTTTTTTCCGTCGAGAAGGATGTCGCTCATCGTGGACAGCTTCGGCAGACTACTGGCCTGGCCTCTGTGATAACGGACTGGTCCAACAACAGGCCTGTTTCGGGATTGCTTCGGGTCCTAAATCACATACAAATATAACAAACAACGAACGGTATAAGGTCTATCCAACAACTACAGACTACGCCGCCGCTGCTGGTCAGCTATATCTGCTGACGGTGGCCAAGACCGCCGAGCTGCGAAAAGCTTCGAATCTTGGAAAAGAAGGACCAGAGGCCACAGCTAGCAACAGAAGCGATATGAGAGATCCAGTTAAATTCCTCCTCAATAGACAAATCAAGGTCTCCAACGTAGCCTATGCCCCCATGACCAGTGATAAAATATAACTGCCAGTCAACACAAGACCAGAATACAATGCGAATGAATGTGTGCAATCAGACAGGCTTTCCCGCCCACCCTTTCGACAGTGATTGACATAACGCGGCCGCCAATACCGAAAAGCCAAGCTTTCCGCGATGCATCGTGAAAGAGAACATAGGTGGGATTTTCAGGTCGCACAACAAGCATCTAAAATAAGTGGGTATGGAGAGGGATGATGCAAATGCCAACGGATGACTTGGTGCTTTCTCTTCAGGTAAGGGATGATTGATCGTCGATCTCACGAAACGCGGCTGCCACGTGGGCTTATGATCACACCCTGGCTATTGTCTACTGCAACTCGACCACGGACCAGGTACAATCCTGGGCGATAGAGCTACAGTGTCATTAAGTTCGACCAGTCACGGTGCAGAAGAGCCATGCATGCAGCAGCTGTCGATCTCTGAAGCATACAGCAGAATCACTTGCATAGAAGAGAGGCTTGGCATTTTAGATACTTCACTTGGATACGTTCACATGTGATTGGGAAATGGGATTGCAAAGAAAGAATATAATTCAGTATTAATAATATGTACCTCGGAATAATACCCAGCTATTGGATATATTCAACTGCAACTGCAAACACAGCTTCATCAAAGTGGGAAGGCATAGCCTCGTGAGTGACACCAGCCGCAACCGCTCATGCTACTGCTGGTGCTGCCGCTCTGTGGAGATGGAGGGCAGGATTTACTCGCAGCAGGTACCGGACCACTTCTTACCGGCGGGGCAAGCGCAGGTCTTGGAGTTGGGGAAGTAGACCATGGTCTTCTTGGTGCAGATGCAAGACTTGACGCGGCCGTTGTAAGTGGCGTCACTGCCGCAGTCCTGGACGCAGACGCCCTCGTAGCGAACCTGGCCGTAGGCGCACTTGGCAACGCAAGCACCCTTCATGAGCTCCTTGCCAGTAGGGCAGGCGCACTTGCCAGAGTAGTCACGGGTCATGCCACCAGAGCACTTGGCGACGCAGGCACCCTTCATGAGCTCCTGACCGGTGGGGCAGACGCACTTTCCAGAGTAATCGCGGGTCATGCCAGAGGCACACTTGGCAACGCAGCTACCCTTGAGCATCTCATAGCCGGAAGAGCAGACGCACTTTCCATTGTAGTCACGGGTCATGTAAGAGCCGCACTTGGCAACGCAAGCACCCTTCATGAGTTCCTGACCGGTGGGGCAGACGCACTTGCCAGAGTAATCGCGAGAAGCGCCGGTAGCGCACTTGGCAACGCAAGCACCCTTCATGAGTTCCTGACCGGTGGGGCAGACGCACTTGCCAGAGTAGTCACGGGTCATACCGGAAGCGCACTTGGAGACACAGCTGCCCTTAAGCATCTCGTAACCAGAAGAGCAGACGCACTTGCCGTTGTAATCGCGGGTCATGTAGGTACCGCACTTAGCAACGCAGGCACCCTTCATGACTTCGTAGCCGGAGGGGCAGACGCACTTGGTCTTGTCACCGTTGAGGACGTATCCCTTGGAGGAGTCGCATGTAGGGACGACGGGGGAGCTGTCGCCGTAGCCATAGCTGCGGGCCTCGACACCGTTGGCAGCGGCAGGGGCAGCGGCCAGAGCAGATCCAACCGCCAGGAGGGCGTGGATGGAAAGGTACTTGAAAAGCATGATGAATCGAATTCCAGACGTGTTCGTAATGGGAGGTAAGTCGTTGATTAACGAAAGGACAGGTTTAAAACCCAAGAGGTAAGCGAGAGAAGAAAGGCCGGGTTGGCTTGTTGATGGAGAGCTGTGTCTGGTTCTTCTTGGTCTGGAGGCGAGACGACGGGACTTTATATATTGGAATTGACGCTGCAAACATGCCCGACCTTCCACAGAACGGCCAAGTCCTAGACGGTTGCTAGCAAAAGCAATGGCGGGCTAAAGCGAAGCCTCCGTGGGCTAGACCTGATGGTAACAGCTGCTAGGAGGCGCCACAACCCTAGCCTACTCCGTATACGAGGTGGCCACCAACCAAGGTGGAAAGTTGGGCGCGAAAGAGCCGCCCTGGCTTCGAGACAGCGATAACTTTGGTGCGTTGGATTTGCGGATGCCTGCATTGTTCATTTCCACACGCATGCGGTGGTTGCATGTCCATCTGTTGATTGTATTCAGCTATTCCATCGCTGACCTCTCGGCGACGAACCGAATACGCGACGCTCCTCCAGCAAGTCAAACTGGAATAAGCTCCCATGGACAGTCTGCCCTACCGGCGGGCCCCGAAGGCGGCCGACATCCGAGACCCCACGCAGCTGAGAGCGACAGACCTCATTGGACGACTACTACCGCCTTAGGGGGGGAGCGGATGAAAGGGCAGCAGTCAGGGGAAGGCCGCAAGCGAGGGCCCGGCCGGCGAGGAAGCCGAACCGACAGCGACAACCCGCCCCATTGGGCGCGCTCCGAGAGCCCGTGGCGCGGGGACAGCAGCAGGTGGCTTGTCACTTGGGCGCCACAATGGGGCTCGCCTGCCGGTTGATTGGGGCGGGACCCAAGAGCCGATTCAGCCCAGGCGCCATGCTGAACCGCCTGACTAGAGTGCCCCTGAGTTCTTGTCAGCGTGGCGCCCACGCTATTTCCACCGCGCTGGCCCCCCTAAACCCCGCAGACCAAAGATAGCTAACCGCCCCCTTATTTCACACGGCGCTGAGCCGCCCGTCACCAGCAACACCACCAACTGCACAATAGCCGTGGCGCTAGCCATCCATGCACTGTTGTTTGTTGTTTCTCTATGCAGGTACACGCTGGTGCAGCACCGGTAGATTGGTGGCTTCATTTGGCTTTTATGCGCATCCCTGGTTGGCACTCTGCAGGGCAATCGAGAATCCCGAAATGTCCGCAGCTGATAGCATGTGTCACCACCAACAACAGAACAAACAAAAAAAAAACACCTCGCAGCTCAATTAGGGCGGGAAAATCTCTTCCAGTCAGCTGAGGAAGGGCGAATTTCCCTAATCCAATAATCGAGAGCGCTATAATTTCATCTCATATTGCATCCCGACGTTCCGGAAAAGTCAACACAGGCCACCCGGAGCAGATGGTTGTGTGTGGACAAAATGCTCCGAATACAGGGTAGTCCCACGAGCCTAGCGCGCATGATGGTTGATTGCTCTTAGAGTCCAATATTCTTCTCAGCTCTGCCGCCACGAACGGCACGATTCCCCACCCTGCTAATGCGCATGTGCTGGCTCTTGCCAAGGTCTCTCAGTAATTCTGGCACTGTGATAGAAATGGGTAAACAATCACATTGGCTTCATTTTGTGGCTAAGAATAGGTGGCCAGAGCGTTTTTTTTCTTTTCCCCAGCCCCTCCCCCTGCTGCTGATCCGATCTCGACCTTTGGTTTTTAGTGTATTTGCTTTTTTCTTTTATCATGCGGGTGCTCGAGTCGGAATCGCTTTCGCCCGGTGCCGAGTGAGTCGCGACTCAGGCAGCCGAGTCCTACTTAGTCATGCCAACGTCGGAAGAGAGCCACTCGGTCAAACTAGCGTGCTTCGAGGAGAGTCAAGACATCTTGTGGCCACCGCTGTCCGGGCTTGTCTCAACGTGGAGCGTCTGATTTCGGGTTTCAAGACACCGCATTTTCATCGGTTCCAAGGGACCACATAATATGCATATATTCTAGTATAATACATATGAACAAAGTTTGGCGGGCCTGAAGCACTGCCACAATCCATAGGTTTTACCGCGTATTTCTTGACCAAACTCGCGCTTCGTACATTACCCTATATACAAAAGGAATTGAATACCACGAAACCATGGCCCTGTTCCCCATAAGCAACATCCGATTGTTTGTCGTTGGCAACGTACTGGTCTAAACATGCTTCCTGAAGTGATATTTAACCCATTTCCTGTTTCTGTGCATGTGGCCGCTCACGAGGGGGCTGGGTTTATCCTGATGACTGGAATATCAGATGAAGATGTTGCTGTCACCACCAATGAATAAGCTGGGTTTGTGCCATAGGGAATCACGGCCAGCTCCAACGTGGTACAATCCTTGCATGCTTGCTTAAAAATTTGGAGCGAACTACCGTTTTCTATGTATGGTTGGAAGACGGTGGCAAAAACAGAACCTTGAACCGGCAAGATGCAAGACAGCAACCTCGAGGTGCCATTGCTTATCGAGCAGGACAGCCTCAAAGAAAGCCATTACTGGGTTAGTATTGGAGTCAGCAGCGGATATTTGGGGCCTTGCGTTTGTTGTGACTATTTTATGCTCTATCTTGATGGCACTGTCTGAGCCATGGCCGGGTGGTAGATGCAAGGACAACCTGAGACGGTCCCTGGACGGTCGCAAGATCGAAAACTACTGTGTGTGATCAGGGTCATCCAGGCTGGATTTGCGAGCACAGTTTTGGACATGGTTGTTGCCTTCGGCTTCCTTACTGTTGCCGTTTGGTTTTTGTGATGACGCTAAGATGGACTTGTTAGAATCCGGCTGGCTTTGTGGACTACTGTGCACTCGAAGAGGACAAGGAGTGACCGTTTTTCCCCAAAACGGAATCACAATTGTCATGGACTTGACCAAGGTTGTGCTGTGATTCGAGTCAGCCCTAATGCAGCCAAACCAAACGGTGGCATGGCATTGCTAAAACCGTACCGTTTCGATACATCTGCCGGCCTTGCAGTGCTGGTTGTACGCGCGCGCTCGCCCAACGAGGCAAGCAGCACAGCCGTTGCGGCGACGGCCGACTTCATTGTGAGAGAGTTTGCAGCCCAACGGAAAGAATCAAGATGGATGGATCTGCTCTAGCAATGAGCTAGCAGCCACTTAGTACGCAAGCGTTTTTTTTCTTGTTTCATTTTTCTGTTTTACCAAAACAGTCTTCCGTTGCGCGGCTTTACTTAGCGTTGTGACGCCGTCGAGATTTCCCCTCTGGTCAGCGTAGTGTTCCCCGCCTTTTTCTCCGATACAGCATAGTATGGTCGCGAACACTACAAGAGTCTTGATCAATCCAAACTAGTTCCAATGGGTAGTGCACGACACGGACTGAGGTAAGAAAGGCGCACCATTGATATGCTTAGCAATCGAGCTGGATGCTAATGTTGTTGGTAAAATTTAGCCCCAGGCGCTAATCAGTAGTAAACCTTGATTTGCTTACCTATTGAACCACCCTAACGACGCTGATGATGGTCCGTCGGGTGGATCGTGCGCAGTTGCAATCCAGACGAGACTTTTCCCAATGAGATTGTTTGGTTAAATGATCCAGTCGGGGGATGAAGCGTTTCTGTCTTTGAGAAGAGGTTTGTGTACATGGTCACTTTTACAATTGAAGGGGCGCATCCAGTCAAGGCTCTTGTCAAAAAACTCTCGTACTTCTATGGTATCAGTTGTAGGAAAAAATTGGCAAATAATGGTTTGTGCGTAGATAGCGCTTTTATTGTGTGCAGATTAGCATGGCTCTTTAACCATACGAATACCTCGAACTAACTTGAGTGGCAGAGAATGAGAAACATCCCACAATGTCCATCTCTGATGTAGACGTGAAGGGTTCTGGAAGGAAATGAATCAATCTAACCATAAGTCTCCGAATCCTCTAACCCTATTCGGAGAGAAACATTTGGATTCTAGCTCGAATGAATTCTTGATCCTCCGCAGGGTCCCATTCACCACCAGCCAGATGCCCCCATACACTCTCAATAACCTCCAACTCGCCATATCTCAGGTACTTCAGTTCTTCGATGCTATCATCTGGAGGAAAGTATAAATCCGTTCGGCTTGGCATAAGCAGCACTCGGGCCTTGATGCTTCGCAGGGCTGCTTCCAGATTACCACGATCGGGTCCTTGAGTGGAAATGTCGCCCTGTCGCCAGCATTCCATCATGCACATAAGGTCGTTCCCATCCAGCGCTCCCATCCCCTGATCCCAGAACTTGGTGAGATAGTCTTCCACATCCTCACAGCCCAGCCTCTTCCACTGCTCTTGGCGAAACCAGCCTGAGCTCAGCGCCCAGGTCGAGTACGCTCTCGCAAAGGCCCGCGTCCCGACCGTCGCGGGCTTCGTGTACAACCCGCCGTGCCAATCAATGCTGCTTTCAAGAGCAGCTTTGGGCCCCTCGAGAAACGACTTGTTGTGCCAGCTGGTTCGCGCAGAGCTGGCCAAAACGACAAGCCGCTTGGCGAAGTCGGGGTACATGGTCGCCATGTAGTAGCCTTGCTGTCCGGCCATGGAAAACCCAATGTAGGCCTCAAGCTGATGTATTCCTAGGGCTCGGCATAGCGCATATTGCAGCTGGATGTTTTCCTCATAAGAGGTTTGGGGAAAATTGCTGTCTCGGAGGTGGCCAGGGGCGTTGGATGGAGAAGAAGACTCACCACCGCCGAGAAGACCACAGACCACGACGAAATAGCCCTTCAACGTAGCCTTGTCTCCATTGTAGAGAAAGGATAAGGTAGTCTTCAACGCCCCGCTGAAGCAGGTGGGGATGAGAATGGCGGGATTAGCAATGGAACCGTACGTTTGGTAGGCCAGAGTGAGATATTCATTCTTGGACGGCCCAAGGGCGTCGAGATTAGGTGAGTCACCTGCAGTAAAATATTTCGCACAAGATGCCATGGTAATCGAGCCGGGATGTTTGGAGTGAAGCAATTAGGTGATCCAGTCAAACGGCGCGTCGCACAACCACATCTATAAATTCTCGCATCACCGATTGCATGCGTTTGAGCAGCGTCTGAATCCCCTGATTTCCGAGCTGTGTAACATCTTGAGATTATTAATGTGAGCCCCAATCCTGCATGCTCGCTACAAATCATTTGCTTCCGTGGCTTTTACGATTCTTGTGTGCTCTCTCTTATTGGATCTTCAAAGGTTGCTCGACGACCAGATAAGATTGATGATCCTGTCGCGCACGTGTTGGTAGGGTGGGTACGATTGGCATCAAACAGCGAGAAGGTGGAGATTTTGCAGACTCCATGGAGGTTTGATGGCATAAGCATGTCTCAAATCAACCCTGTGAGTGGAGCACTGTTACTGATCCACGGAGGAGAGCTTTCGTAAGCATACAAAATGTCAGTATTTATGACGGCCGTAGAGTGAAACAACGGAGATAGGTTTCAAGGGGCACGAGAAGTTACGAGGTGAGATTGTAGTTGTGTGCAGCAACAAGGGCGATTAATTTGCCTCTCCAACTTGAATCCAGGTTGCACCCACGATAATCCGATAATCCTGTCAATAGATTAGATCCTTCTTAGCCTAAAATTATCGCAATGCTTCCATCACGTGATACAAACTCTCAAGCTCATCTGAGCATGACTGGTCTGGTGGTCTAGTGGTATGATTCTCGCTTAGGGAAAACCCTACAGCATAGTTTGCGAGAGGTCCCGGGTTCAATCCCCGGCCAGACCCTTCTTTTTGCCTTTTGCAGTAATTGTTTACTTTTTGTGGGTTTCTAATTGGTCGGCCGGCTGTGGGACCAAGGCCGAGGTGAGCATGATCCTCCACCAGAAATTTTCGCTCACAGGTTTGGCCACCCTACATCGAGTTGCCTTTTTTAATCGATATCTAGGGTGGTTGGCGGAAACTGTTATACATCAAAATCAATCAAAAGTTTTCTCAAACAAGTCAATGTGATTTCCTCAAAGGGCGCTATTTCTTATCAAGACATCACTTTCGATTGGTCAATCCAAGTTGTTGCCTTCTTGTTCTTCCAAAACCCCCTTGATCGTGCGCATTCTCATTCTGACTGCCCGGCTTGGACTGCGCCCATTTGCTTAATTCTCTAGTACGCTCGCACTAAACTCAACGACAAGTCATAGATAACCTTTCTTCCGGCTGTCTCGCAAACGCTGCTCGCATGTCAACAGCTCCCTACCTCTTGCGTCATCGCGGCTTGGATCGGATAGATAAGCAGAGAGTTGGGAGATGAGGTCCCAGATGCATAACTTTATCTCGTCAAGAACGATCAGCCGGTAGTTAAGCCGACATTATCTGTGCGTTCGTGGGCCTGGGCGGCTTAACTCTTGCTGTATCAGAGACAGGACACTATTCTCATGACCCTTTTTGGCGGCGAGACTAGCCTCTTATGGCTTAGCTCGCATTCACCTCCCTCTTTTGAAAAGTGTTATGAATGGCTCTGCACGGATATTACAGGTTTCTGGGATGGTTATCTCTGGGGTGGTTTACCCAACCCTCCCGAGCGGTAGGAGCCGGCTAATATTATCCACTTTGCGGAGCTAGCGTCGCGTTCACCATCCAAACCAGTATCCCCGACACACCAGTTTTGAGTGCTTGCTTCACCGGGCTTAGCGCATCTGACATTGCATTGTTCAGTGCCTTGTCAACATTGTCAACTGCTCCCTATAGTAAAGACCGAAAATGTTAGGTATGTCCGAAATGCGAAATGGCCGAGTCGATATCGACAGAGGAGAATGGTTGAGCTTAGCTTCATCTTGTATATAAGATGTAGATGAGAACCTTCATGGTGGAAGTCTCTATCATCAGCAGCAACTTGAATCATCACATCATCTTCTCATCTTCAATCTGCTTCTCACAAGAACTTACACCAAAAACAACCACTTTTCTGCATCTACAACATCCATCACAATGTCTAAGGGCGAGGTCATTGACATGTCTCTGTTCTTCGGAACTCCTGAGCAGAAGCAAGAGTTCTGCACCACTCTCCTTGCTGGCCTGAAGAAGAAGGGAGGTGTGAAGCTTCAGAACCATGGAATCCCTGAAAAAGACATTCTCCAACTGTTTGACTACGTATGACTCCGAAAATGCAACCCGAGAAGGAGGCTGCTGACAGCGACTCAATAGACCCGCAAGTTCTTCAACCTGTCATATGACGACAAGATGAAGGCCAAGCACCCCCCCAAGGCCAACCCCAACCGTGGTTACAGCTACGTTGGTCAGGAGAACGTCGCAAAAATTAGTGGCTACGAAAAGGGACTTGGCCCCGGCACGACCCGCGACATCAAGGTGAGCCCCCGCGCGAAGACAACCAATGGCGATTGAGCTGACATGCAGCATCAAGGAAACCTTTGACATGGGAGGCGCCAACGACACGCTTGTGGACAACCTCTGGGTCCCGGAAGAGAACCTTCCCGGCTTCCGTGGCTTCATGGAGTCCTTCTACGAGAAGGCCTTTGAGACCGAGATGCACATTCTCTCTGCGCTCGCCATCGCCCTCGGGGTCTCGGAGGAGCACCTCCGAGCGCTGCACAACAAGGCCGAGAACGAGTTCCGCATCCTGCACTACCCTGCCATCCCTTCCTCTGAGCTGCGGGACGGCAGCGCCACCCGCATCGCCGAGCACACAGACTTTGGCACCATCACGATGCTCTTCCAGGACTCTGTCGGCGGCCTCCAGGTCGAGGACCAGGAGCAGCTCGGCACCTTCAGGAACATTGAGTCGGAGAAGCCCACCGACATCATCCTCAACATTGGCGACTCGCTCCAGCGCCTGACCAACGACACCTTCAAGGCCGCCTGCCACCGCGTCACGTATCCTCCCTCCATCAAGGCTGACGGCGACCATGTCATCCCCGAGCGCTACTCGATTGCCTACTTTGCCAAGCCCAACCGACACGCCTCGCTTCTTCCTCTCAAGGAGTTTATCACTCCCTCAACTCCCTGCAGCTACGATGACATCACTGCCTGGGAATGGAACAACCTTAGAATTGCCAAGTTGTACTAAATGGGATGGATGGAAATTGAGCTTCGGGACTAGAATGAGCGGCCTAGTGCACCCGACGATACGGGCTTCTTGATGTATGATAAAACGTGCCCAATGAATTGATTATACTGTTTTTTTCTCCAATTGCTTTCCATTCAATTGATTGCGTGCTCCGTGACACTTGCGTAATTATGATTGGAGACACAACGTGTGACTGGCCTCAACTTGCATGTAAGTTCGCGCACCCAAATCTGATGCAAGTTGATAACCAAGCATACCGCGTCCCCGGTCTGACCGAGAACTACTGATACGCGCACTAGTTTAGCTGAGACTCGGGCAAGTCTTGCTGCTCCGAATCAGGAAGGCCGCGGAAACCTTCTCGTTCAGCGCAGGGCGCTAGCGCCAACTTGGAAAATCCCCACATGGTTTGCTCATGTGAAGTTGTGGGGATGAAATAAGCCGCTGGGGCCGACAGCAGCCATTCTAACCTGCCAATTCTGATTAAAACAAGGATCCAGTCCACCCCTTGTAGGAAGGAACAATGTCTCTGCTCCCTCCACACGGCTGTATGTCAGAGAAGATCACACAGTTGTGATTGGCTCATTTGGTCCAAGCCGCTGGAGGTTCGTGCAGCCATGGACCAAGTTCGTGGGTCGGAACCCAATCGGTCCATGGGTGGCTGCAATACCTGCCGCAAACGCCACCTCAAGTGCGACCAGACGGTGCCAATTTGCAATCGATGCCAGTTCTCTGGCCTGGCGTGCGAGGCCTACTCGCCCTCGTTTCGATGGATTGTCTCGACGGGGGTGGAGACGGATGAGAGGGTGCCGCAGACTAGCGAGGATGGCCCCGAGCAACACTCGAGACGGCAGCTGTACACTGGTAAGTAAAATGCGAGCTGAAACGCAGAGGTGGGTGCTCGAAGATGGCTGACGGAAAGAGCGCAGATAAGAGCCGGATATCAATGTGCTCGGCGTTGGTGGCCGATGTCCCGTCGACGGTGGGTGCAGCCCTGACCGAGGTCGAGGACCGGTCCAAGACGTTCCTGGATGAGCAAACGGATAGCTTTGCCGTTGGGCCCTTTGCTGTATTTAAGCCGAGCGTTGCGACGCCCGCGTCGGCCGCGACGCAGCTCTCGGGCTCGGAAACCATCACCAACAACGACGCCATGGGATCCGAGGGCCACCAGCACGACGGCGCGGCAGGCCCCGGTCCCAGCGGCGCGCCCTCGCCCATCTACTTCCTCGACTCGCTGCAGTGGGCAGACCTCTTCACGTGGGACCCGGGCCTGTGGGGCGATGATCCCATCCTCAAGATGGTCGGCGGGCCTTCTCAGCCCGGTGCGGCCGCCGTCGCGGCGGATGCGTGGAGGCGCCAGGTCGGCAACTCGCGCGACCCGCCACACGGCCACGGCCACGACGTGCTGCACCAGCTGCTGCATCACGATGCCAGCTCCGAGGATACCCTCTGGCCAGAGGTGGATCTGCTCGTGGATGCCCCGCTCCTCCTCAGCCACTTCAACGACCATGTCATCAGCCAGATGGGGTCGCTGCCCGTCCTCGACAAGTCGCCGTGGAAGATTCTCAATCTGCAGTCTGCCATGATGACCATGAGCCAGCTCACGGTGCTCAAGACGGAGAGGAGCACGATAAAGCATGCCAGTCTCTCCAATTTTTTTGCCCTGATTGCCGTGTCTGCGTTTCACCTCTCAGTCAGCTCCGGCGCTTATGAAGGGTCGGCCACACCGCGGGATCATTGGGACGCTCTTTCAATTCGAACCTACAGAGCTGCCAAGCAGCACCTCAAGATCAGTCTCGAAAGGGAGTCTGGGTCTCCAGAAAAAGCCAGGTACAAAGAGCAACTCATGGCTCTCCACGCAGTGCTCGCAACAGCTGTAAGTCTTGGCGTCTCACACGAATGTGTTGTGTTGAAATAATATTGACAAAGTTACAGTTCCTCTCGGGAAACCAAAGGGACGCACGGAGATACCTTACAGAACAGGAAAAGCTCATCAGGAGGAGAGGCTTGCTCAAGCAGACAGTCTCTCGACGGGCTCGATTGCTTCACCACATCTATGCTTGGATGCGCATCGTGTCTGAAAGCACGCACGTTCTCCATCAAGACACTCCGACCGAAGAAGATCCCAACTTTGACAGCTCTAGGCCAACGGCCGAGGAAGAGGCATTGAGAGAAAGACAGGTGCAGAGTGGCCGGGGTCGCGGGAATGCCAAAGTCACCCTTGACAACTTCCTCAGACTTGATCCGCACCAGTCTGACTGGGACGTGAATATCAACAGCCAAAAAGACCCAGGCTGTAGCGTTCGTGATATCCATCTCGCTGATCCACGACAAGGTCTGGATAGCATGTTCATGCGGATATATGGCGTACCTGAGACGTGGTTGAGTTTGGTATCGCAGACAACTCGGCTCGCCAATGTAATGGACAGACTCACCGCTGGCAAGGGGCACACTGATGTTGACGCTGCTTCCTCCATGCAACTTAGAGCTGCCAGGCTGGAGGATGCCATATGCACGTTTGCATCCCGTGCGCACACACACCCTCACTCGGTCGGTGGTGGCAGCGACTCGGGGAGTGAAATGGGAGGCAGCGGAAGAGAAATGACGCCTCACTTTCACATGCTGCGCGCTCTCAGCTCCGCCCTGGTGATATTCTTTTATCGACGTATTCGTAATATTAATCCCTGGATCCTGCAGACGACAGTCACCAACGTCATCGACTCGCTCTACGCCTTCAACGCGGCCCTTGAGCAGTACGGGGTTCCGGGCCCGGGGACCGCGTGGCCGGCCTTCATCGCTGGCGCGGAGGCCACGGCGAGCGAACACCGGCAGCAAATCATCTCATGGCTGGACAAGGCCTTTTTGAAGTCTGGCTTTATGAGCTACAGGGTTTCCGGGGAGATACTGACAGAGGTTTGGAGGCGGAGGGACGAGAGCGCCAGTCGTGGCCCCGGGTATGAAGGGCATGGCTTGACGGCGGCGTCCTTGACGTGGGTAGATATATGCAGAGATATGCATTGCTGGCCGATGCTGTGCTGAATGCTGTGATGAGATGTTGTACATAACGAATAGACGCGATAGAATATGATATGATTACGAAACAGAGTTTTTAAGTATTGATGCATTGTATTCGCTTGACTTTTTCTATTCATGATCTAATAAAATATGAGTCTAAATCTATACGTAAGTCATAACAAGTAGCCATCGGAGTCTGCAGAGCTCATCGTAAAGTTTTGGAAGTCTATTTAAGCAACCAAGATGGCTTGTTCGTGGGCGCATCGCTCGCAAAGACACTCAAACTGGAACAGATCCTGAAGTGTTCTCTGCCGTTCCCAAAGTTGCACATGTGTAGCCAAATTGATATAGCTGATGAGACATTCCTCTCCGGCCGCGATGTCGCGATATGCCGTGTAAACCATGCGTCCTTGGCTATCGGGACTGTGCGTGATCTGGGTAATGGTCTATTAGCAGTTGATTTCGTAAAAGCTGGTCTTGGATTACTCACATTTGGAAGACAAGAGTGATTCACCATGGCCGCTCTCGGATACACGGCCATGCCGTAGGCCAATCCTGGTTCGGGCAAGGGGTTTGGGGGCGGATACATTGTCATGTCTGCAGGACAAAGCCAGAAGCTGTTCATTTCTTCTTGGCAAATGAGGGTTATCAATTCTGGAGCAGATGGAAGTTGGCCCAGCGTCGCATCATTGCAGAGATATGTTTGAACCAATCTCATGAAATCCTGCAGCTTATCCTGTGTCCACATGCCTTCTTTCCCGCGAAGCGCATCGACGGATTCCCAGCCCCGCTTGAACGTAGTCTCCCATGGGTACTGCATTTGTTGATTGAGCGAATCGATAGAGGTCTCGAGGTGCCGACCCGCAAGCAGGCGGACAATGAGCCAAAGCATGGCAAAATCGTTTTCACCCTCGACCTTGCGGATGGTCTCGGCGGTTTGCTTGAGCCAACCACACTCGAAGCCATGGCGTGCCTGATCCGCAGCCTTGCACGTTTCGGTGCACCATATGACCTCGGCTGCGCAGGTCTGAAGGCAGCGAGAGCCTTGAGCCTGAGGGACGCGCTGGCGGCACATGAGATTGCTACACACTAGCGGCTCCATGGATTGCGCTTCCTCTAACGTCGGCACCATGGCAAAGGGGACATCTCTCATTAGGACAGTGCCGGCAGGTACCGGGGCAGATAGTTGTAGCTGTCTCCCTTTGCAGGGGTCATAGCTTTCGACAAGGTGAGGGTGAATGTAAATGTCGGCATCCTGTGGGTTTCTGGTGTTGGAAAATTCTGGCGACCTACGACCTGGCGTTTTTGCGCTTCTTAAATGCCGAGTTTCCATAGTTTCAGAGTGAACTAAGAGAATTGACTTTAGCAAAACTTTGGTTGAGGACTGGGAAGGTATGCTTGGACTGAATCTTGCAAAATGAAGACCGGAAATTTTTTGTCAGGCAAAGAACATTCGAATCCACCGAGACCAACCCTTCCCCCCCCTAACCGAATAGACGAATCTTGAACTACCGATAAGAAGGGTCCGGTAACTGACACAACGCGGCACGTGGCAATCGTGAAAAGGCTTAAACTGATGGAGTCCATCTGAATCGAGGTAGCCTCAATGGTGTTTGGCGGAACGCTATGCTTCATTGGTGAGACAGGCCCACCAAATGGCTGAGTCTAGAACGTCCCAGTTCCAATCGCGTGGGCACGTTTTTGTGCAACGTTCTAGACCGAAAGCATACTAACGAGCGGTCAGGTCGATGGGGGACTCAGCGAAAATACGCGAGTTGCTCTTGCTCCGGCCAATCGCGTGCGACTTGGATGAAATGGGCAAGCTTGCACCCGTAAAGGCGACTGTCCTGTGATTGAACAATGGCGGCGATATGCTATCCTGAATTGATACTATAAACGCTGCCGGGGGCCAGAAAGCTGGGCCAAATTATTGGAATACGCGAGAAATGACCGGGCCGCCCTGGTTACAAACCATTCTTGGTGATGGTTGGGGTATTGATTGTGTTGGGAATTGATATCAAACCCATCACCTCATCATCAAACACAGCCAGAAAACAATGCCACGTGGTTCGATAAAAAGAAAAATCTTCAAGACTCAAGATATTGGAACGTCAATGTGATGAATTGTCTTCTATTCGAGTTGGAAATGGGATAAAAATGGTTCTAGAAAGACTGGCTCTGGCCACTTTTTTTGCTCGAGAAAATATTTCCCAACGGATTCTCCGAGAACAAGGGCTTGTAAATACCCAGAGAAGTGTCCTTCTCCACCACATATTTATCCATCTCGACACCGATGTATGACTTGCCATTATACCCAATATACCTACCAAAGCTAAATGTCTGATTCTTCCAGCCTGAAGCGGGTGTGCCGTCCCTGACTGCCCGGCTCGGCGCTATGTAGGCAAGGATAGAACCGGCTGAAGATGGAGGTCGTGGTAATATGTAAAGTGTTTCTGGGAGGTAGAATGCTAATGCAATTAACAAGTCAACAACAAGTACTGTTATCGTGATGATGAATGCAGCATTGTCCATAAAGATGCGGGTCTCCTCGGTGGACCTTGTCCCCATAATTGACGTTTCACTCTCCGTATTGCTTAGAATATTCGTGACATTGCTCATGAAAGCGGGAAAAAGCCGAGAGTATATCCTTCTCAAGGTTGGGATTAACACCTCTGGATCCGGAACAGCAAAGTCGGGATCTGTAAAATTGCGTGACCCTATATCCATGGACATGTACTGTGCAATCCAAGATCTGATACTGGAGACGTTCCGCCATTGTTCGTCTGTCGGCGCGGCTGCAACGTTGTACACGGCCAAAAAGAGATTTATCTCTCTGGTTGCGTTGGAATAGTCCAAACTGGATTTCAGGTCGCTCACACGCTGGTACCCGGCCACGTAGCCATCCCTATCGACTCTGGTATCAAACATTGCTGTTCGAAATAGAGGTTGGCATTCGGCATAGCTTGTAAGGATGGTGCTGTTTAGTTTTAAGCCTTGAGGGGCTCTGGCCCAACCAAAGGTGACGTTAGGGCCGCAAATTGATGGTTCGTCCCTGGCATAAGTCAAGAAGGAGTAAGCGGAACTCATCATTGACGCTTTCTCATCTTCATCGAACCCGTTGCCAGATCTACGCAAGATAAATTCCGACAACACTTCTCTGACTGGGTCGATGCAAGATAAATTGCCTTGGTTTGGCGAGCCAGAGTAGGGGTCGGGCCACAAGGTATGGGATGATGCTGAATGTGGTGTACATTCCAGATCAATCCCAAAGCCTCTGGTTCGTACTGTATACTCATCACCAGCTCTCTTATCGTCTGCCCCGATGGCCTTTACTGGCTGAAAGTAGTACTCGGTTGAAACCCAAGGAGGCAATTGCGTATTCTCCGTCATGTTGGAGTAAATCGTGAACATGAAGCTCTTCTGATTGGGTAAAAATGTGCTTTGCTCGACAAGATAAAAAATGGTAGATGAATTGAACCGCGATTGATACAGAGGCTGGAATTCTTGATCAAAATCAACCATCACTGGCCGTTCATTGAATAGCGCACTAAGCCCAATGGCCAGTATATTTGCAAGGAATGCTGCGAGGCAAAGGAGGGATAGTAGGAGCTTTCGAGAGCTGATTGTTTTGAGAAGAGTGAGTTGGGGCGGTACCGAGGTATAAGTGGCGTCTATGGACCGATTTGCTGGGGCTCGCCCCTTCCAAAGGTCCTTGAAGGGTTGAAAAATACACATTGTTCGCGCGAGAAGTACCCAAAACGGTTCAACAGCTGTGGAGAATGTTGTTGGGATGTAGTTTTCCAGTAGCTGCAGGACCTCGAAATTCTCTGAAGGGCGTGGCAGGCCTGTTGAAGATCAGCTGGCAATTGTATGACTGCTATCCTTGGCATACTCACCGTTATGCTTTTGTTCCATGCGCTTGAAATATGACACCACCACAATAGCGGCAACGAGAGCTAGAGCGAGAACAACGCCTGTAACCCTTCTTAGGATCCAAGGCTTGATGGGTTTATAGTAGGGCTTTGCAGCTCTGTTTTCCTCCTCATCGGCAACCATGATACTTCCCTGGGCTATTATAAGCTTGTTGCGCCTCAACACGCCATCAGAAGCCACCCGAAGTGTTAGGTTCCCCAGAGCTTGATTCATGAGCTTTTCGTCTGCTGTATCCAGACATTGAAATATCTTTGCGGTCTCGAGATTATCGTGGGCCATATCAATCAGGTCCCCGATCGATGAAGGGATCTTGTCCAAAGCGCAGGCCGAGGGTTTGATGTAATAGGACAGGTACCCCAACACCAAGGCGGTAAGGAGAAGCAGGACTTCTGACGCAATTGCGAAAGGTCTACTGACAACAATACTCGTCAAGAGCATGGTTGAGTTCGCCGTATCGTCCAGCCCTGTTGTTTGGTTTGTTAGACGAGTGGAAACGGCAAGACCGAAAAGCTGCTGAATCGTGTCTTGAAACAGAGCATGCTGCTCAGACTGGTTGTAGAACGCAGACATGCTGTAATTGCGGCCAAGAAGCGCGTAACGGAATATAAGCTCCATCGGAGCACCCCCTGTCATCTGGGGTTCAAGATGGGGGAAGACAGTTTCTGCATAATCCTGAGACAGAGGCCATGTTGAATCGGCTTCGTTGTCAGTGATCATGCTATCCATTGGTAATGCGGATGTGAAAGCGGTGTCATTAAACTCAGCTGAGGTTAATCTAGTTTGCTTTGAGACTGGCTCTATAGTGTCATGATAAGGCTGTAGCGTTTTAGAATCGACGGTGACTACGACTTGCTGTTTATAGTAGGATAGTTCGCATTGTATTCCGGATATGTTGAAACCCGACACTAGTGTTGCATTTTTCGGGTTTAGTATTCTTTCGGACCAATAGATGACTGCAGAGTACGACGTGTTGGAATAGTACCGATCCTTGTTGTCATAGGTTTGCTTGGCGGGATCGTTGAAACAAATCCAATCTTGAAGCCCGGTATACTTCTCCTCTGTGTTGTCCGCATAGATCAATTCTGGGGTTGGCTGGGCGGCAACAAATGTTGTGTTTGTCATGCAACCCCCGGAACCAGTGAGCTTATAGGTAAACTCGCTACCGTGAAGCTCCAGAAACTCGGACTCGATGGGTGAGCAATCCGCTTCGCTCCAAAGCTTGGTTGTCTCAGCCGTCCAATTTGTGTTGGCCGTGGACAAGGAGGGACGCTGTTCAAGATAGAATGGGAGAAGAGCGTATTTGGCTGTCGTAAAAGCAGGATATGATTGATTAAGCATTGCAATCGAATACGAGAACTGAAGAAAGGTTTCCGATCGAAGTTGTTTATCCAGTGGAAGGAGTTGTGACCTTCCTGTCACCATTGTCGGTGTCGTCTGCGAGAGTGTGGTGCTGCCGAACAATGCAGCTTGCAAGGGTGTTAAAACCCATAGTATAAGAACCGCGGCAGCCCCGGAAGAGAAAGCTGGCCAATGCCTACCGACAGCATGCTGTTAGAATAGCTTGATTGTATACGGAGTCATTGAAGAGACTTACTTCAACTTTGCGGCCCGAACAGGCGCGTAAGGGAGCAGGTCGGAGGAGTAGTCCAGTAGGATTGAATCCCTGGCAATCGCCCCATCGGGCTTGGACAATTCAATCCAGGGCTGTACACGCTTGACATCCAAATCGATCCAGCTCCAAAGAAGACTAAAGAAAGTAGCGATGATGGTCGGTGCGTAGTTGTAGGCGAATGATATGTGACCGGGGACATGATCGGCAGATGGATAAAATGCGAGGCCACCCTGCCTCTGGCTGCGCTGAGCAAGACTCTCAATACAAGCGAACAGAAGCAGCGACAGCACCAAGGTGGGGAGGAGCACGGGCTTTGTGAGTGATAGTGGTCTCCAGTCCCCAGATGCTGATTTGGCTGGCTCTTGTTCACCGTTAGAGGCGTTTTTCGGCCGCGTAGGGCCCCCTCTCGGGTCTGGAAGCAGAGCTGAGTCTTCCATCATGTCGCGTCGAACCAGGTCTAGTCCAGCCAAGGTGGACCCTACGGCTCGCTCTGGCTGAAACTGACAAGGACATAACAGAGCTTGACCTGTCGACAGAGTGACGAACGGGCAGTTTTAAACCTTGTTTTTCTTCCCGCATATTCCACGTTTCAACCCTGTGGATCGAGGGGCTACGTTGGTTGGGCTGTGCTATGAAAGTCGTCCTACCTTCGCTGGCCTTGGCTGCACAGCAGTGCCTCAGCTTTTCTGCACTCGACGAATCACAACCATGTCCCGCCCGTGACCTGCATCTGACTAACGCATGAATTTTTCAGCCTCATGTGCAAGGTAATTTTAGACTTCCACTGCGCCAACTCCGCCCGTGTCATTGCGTTGACGGTTAGCTGACGCTGCACCACAGGGTTTTGCCGTTTTTGTGACGGAATGTTTCGGTGTGATTGACCTAAAAGCTCCCTCATATTCGTCTTCTTCTTTTTCCTTTTTTTTTCCTTTATTTTTGCAGAGTTGTGATGCATCTCACCGCCAACTAATAAATGGTCGGTGCCAATTGTTCAGCAACTTACTCCGGGTCCAGGGAATATCCTGACCAGTCCGAAAAGTGGATCTCTCAAATGGCCAGCGCATACGGCTGGGTTTCAGAGGAAAAATATTGAAAAATGTACTCTAGTAACTTGGCGTGATTTTGGCTCGTTAAGAGAGGGTGCGGCTTGATGAGATCAAGGACTAAGTGACAAACCGAGCCTTGTATAGGCCTTTAATTTCCATGACATAATTATCTTGCCATCGAGACTTGATTTTGGGCAACAAGCATTCCTTCGTATATTATTCCAGTCCATGCTTTACCTTGATATTCAATAATTCTAACATGCAGTTGAAAGTGTATCCCCGTAGTCAATCTCTGCTTCTTGAATTCTTCATAAATAGATTCTTTAGTTGGTTAGCTAGATCTGATGTTGGTGTTAATGAATGGCTGGTTGCCACCAATCTTTGTTTAATCTGATATTGCTGGAGAAGTATACGCATTCGAGGTCTGAACTTTGTACCGCGCATACCTCCTGGGAATGGAATTGGAGCCTGACAATTTTTAATTGAAGATCTATCATGTTATCCATTATGGGTTTAGAAAATGCGAGAGCATAGAATTGAGACACGGAACATATCACCGCGGTAGAATAGATTGACGCAAGACATAATGGTATTAGAAGCTATTTATTTTTGGTTTGCATATCTGTCATTTGTGACTTGTACAGTATCTCCTACTAGTTCTGCAGGGGTAAGGTTAGGGACGAGTCTCGATCAAATATACCTCATCATGGAGTACCAGTTAACTTACAACAGGTGTGAGTACGCCGTCAAAATTCGCAATGCCCTCGTCGAGGTTGATGCTGGCGGGCGTGGGACCAGAGGATTCCGCCTCTAGTACAGCATCGAGGGTAGCATCAGTGAGTGTGATATCAAAGGCTGATCGACTGAATGCTTGCTGTCCCCATCGGAATCTGCCGTCGATATTTCCAAGGACGTCATCGAGATTCAGCTGCGATTCCTGGTAGCTTCCATCTGCTTTCGCGCACTCCGCCCTGAGAATGGTCCCCTCGAGGCGGATGTTTCTAGAAGAGTCTGAAAATGACATGTTTAATCGATTTTGAGAGTGGTGAATGATTTGATGCTAATTAGTGGGGTGAATCTGTCAAAGGAGGGTAACAGCGCAGGTATTTATAATTGGCGAGGGGCATGCCTCTTAACCCATTCTTTAAATTCGAGCTAACTGAAGATCGTAGCTTGACTAACTTTGGATTCCATCTGATTGACCATGACAGGAATCCCATGCCAGTGACTGACTATTCAAGCTCTGAACGATTTGCAGCCTCTTCACAAATGGAGATGACGTGTTGCGCTAGTGGCGAACTCTGCAGGTGCGCCTCGGTTGGACCCCTAAAATACTTCCTGGATCGGCCGTCATATCATGCAACTTGGAGCATGGCGTGAATTTATAAACATGGATCAAAGGGTATTGAGTATTGAATCGACATTTTGAAGGGCTGCACGGGCGGCCAAGTATCAAATGGCATGGGTGTGACTTCGGCTTTGAGCCAATGTTTGCTATTGCTGAGGCGAACTCTGAATCTACACTAATTCTTACAAGCTTCTGTTCATCAAAAGTATTTGAATGCGGGTAAAACGAACTTTATCTTGAGCTGAGTGGTCAGTAACTGGTACCTCATTGGCCACGACCATCAATAGCTGGTTGCAGTGAACTGGATCTGAAGCAGTCGATGAGTAAGTTTTATTTATCCTTGTGCGAGTATCTAGTATGAAGCGCAGATGCTCAGCAAGACGGGATATGTGATCAATAGATACAAAATCGCCTTCTTCTTGGTTGTGGAACAGGAATAGAAAAAAGTTCGTGCTTGATATGAGTAAAGACAAACTTCTTGTTCAACCTTTGTCCGGCATGAAACAGAGTAACCATGTCCTCTTCTGAAGGTTCGAATCGGTAACTTAGGTGAATGAGCACGTGTGAATGATTCCAAAACCGAACCAAATAAGATTTACGCGATAAATAGGATTTGCATCGTGTGCCACGTGGCAATATCAGGGCCAGCTCTGGGCCTATAAGTTCAAGTCAATCATTTAGCTTTGAAAAGAATGCACTTTGAATTGAATGTGAGATGCCGCCACTGGATACCCTATATGAGTGGAACGAAGCACTTCGACCTTGTGGAGGCGGTAAAAGTCGCCAGCCTGGATAGAATGGTTCACTGAAGACGTGCCATTATCCATTGGTAGGCATCTCTTGACGGCAAACGAAGCTCATGTTCAATTTTCGGTAAACTTATCTACCTTTGCCTGGGGTCTTACCATGGAGAAGTCGCCAGCATTTGTGAAAGTCTTGGTTTATCTTAACGATAATGCTTTCCCTACTGGGTCGGAAAGGTTCAAATTCCGTCGATTTCTAGTTGGTGATCTCTAACAGGCGATATGTCGTGACCATCTGGCATCCTCGTGTTGTCTGAGAACCTAAATAGCTAGTGGATATAAATTTCCCCCAAGGACGAAATGACTGAGCTGAAGCAGTGACTCGCACATACTACTCGTCAAAACCATGCTGATATGCCCATATATGCGCCCAGGGATGGTAGTTTGACCCCAAATAATGTAAAGCTCAAAGGACACTCCAATTTCCTGGATAACCCATACGCTTGTGAAGTATACCAGCTTTAGCATAGACACTAGTGCCGTGAAGCCAGGTCATGGCCCAGGCGGGAGGTCAAAATATCGAAATTCATGATCTGCGGGTGTTGCAAATCTCTCTTGATTTTGAACCCTCATCGCTTGGCAAAAGGTCTGGCTTTATGAGAAGCGATATTTGATTGATGAGGCGACCAGCGGCTTCTGCTTGGTCGGAAGGATCAGGACCGAGCGAGGAATGGACCATCTGAGCTCACGAGTAGATATCTCTCATTATATTAGTTTGGTGCAAGCATTCTTGGCGATCGTCCTATTTGATACAGATTTGGTCTATCTAGATTGTTCATGTCTCAGTTGTGTTTCGTAGGCATTGGAGGCTTGGTCGAGACTATTTGTAGTCGGGAAGGACGTTCCATTACAAGCCATAGACGTAGTGTGATTCGGATCACACTAAGTGCAACTTAGTGTCGCCTATGGTGATGCTTCCTCGAGAAGATAAACATGCGCGGTACCACCTTTGAGACCAGTATCCGGCTCAAGAGTGACTACCCGAAACAAGCAATTGTTTTGTAGTTGGTTGTATGTAAACGCCATTTTAGCACGCGTGCGGGGAGCATATGGCTTTTTTTTTTTCAGTACATATTTTATTGTTGTTTCTTTAGAGGTGTAGTATTGCTCCTTAAAATTATCAAGGCTTTGAGAAAATACCGACCCGGCATTCTCATAAAATTCTATCAATCAAAATTAGTTAAAACTGGAACGTACTTGTGGCCCATAGAGTGCATTTAGTCGCCTAAAAGTAAATGGAACACAGCTGGGAGGGAGGCAAAGGACATTGAAATTTACCCCTGTGACCTTTTCGCGGAGCTATGTTGAAATCTGCCTTGTCTTCGGCCCCCAAAATTTCTGAATAGACGGACCAACGGCTGTGTGGCGGCCTCTCCGAAGCGTGGTTTCGCTGGGAGTTACCGGGATGCGCGAAACTAACGCGTTACAACCAACACAAGCAACACAGCCAACACAGCCAATTGCGGCACCACGCGCACTTCAACCTACCACCTCATGCAGGATATAGGGGCTCGGAAATGACCGCGGCGAGTTGTCTTGAATTACCCTTTCTTGCTATCTGGATCATGCAATTGCGGTCGGGTTGTGGTCATGTGCGAAACACCGCTGCACAATTGCTATCAGGGTTAGCATTGCATCTGAAACAGCCCTAGCTATCTCCCCTGCACCTGAAAGCAAAGAGTCAGAAAATCAGCCAATAAGCTGCAACTCCGTTGGGCACTGCCAGGCAGCAACGGAGTTCCGCGAGGTTCGACATGTGTCTATCTTTAAACCCATAGACCTATTTTATGACCTGGGTCATCCTTGTTATGTGTTCAGTCCCAAATGCACAAGTCTCTCTTCCCAACACCCATAATTGATGCATGGGCTATTTTGAAATGCCCAAACCTCAAGCCACGCGACCCCGCGGCCGCCCAAGCAAGTTCAGGTCCTTGTCTTTCTTACCCGAGAACCCGCATCTGTCAGATGTCACTGTTCTTTACGACGAGCTGGGCTATTCTGAGTCAAAGCGTCCTCGACATGTCAATTTCTACGACGACTTGAATATGTACCTCAATGATTTCAAGTCACTCAATCGATCTTATGATTGGGAGAGACTGGACTTACAGAACCAGCGCTATAGAGATATGTTGATTGAGATGACTAAAGGTTTCCTAGATAAGGATGGGAGAGGTCACCGGTATTGGCCCAGCGTTGCTCCCGATGGCTCAAAGCTTCCAATTCGATACTCGGAACACCAGTCTAAGTTAGCAATCACCTGTCTGTTGTACTGGAAAGTTAGGAGAGATTAACCATGATTTCAATAGAATTACGGAAAAGGTTTTACATTTGTTCTTGATCCTTAATTGGGATTTGAATAGAAGAATGTACCAGTCTGCGGACCAGGGCATTCCCCAGGAGCAGCCAGTCATCAGCTCCGATGAGAGCCCTCAACTTGATAGTGAACTGCGGGATAATTCGCAAGCACATCATATTGCAAGTGTTGAGATGGAACAACCTGGGTCAAGCCTTGTTTAGTAAGTTGTAGCCCTTCAACCTTGGTGCATTAATTGTCCTCACATGTCCGTCCGATCAGCAAGCAAACCTTATCAAGAGCCCATACTAAGGTTCGTTCTCGCCGTTCTCTTCAGCCATCTATTGAAGAAGTGACCGATGAGGATTTTGCCCTCCATTATAACATGGAAAGGAATGGCCCCGTATGGGGTGCTTCAGGCTATTCCCGCGACGCATCATCGAGCCCAGATGAATTAGCACCGCATGTATGTTGAAACTTTCGACATTTCTGAGATATGCAAGACTGACGTGCTTCAGAGTCCCCATGGACAAATATTTTCAGCTCAGACTCAAACAGGCGAGCAGGCGGCGAGGAACCGCCGCAAAGGTAAACAAGTGATCAGGTCTAAGCAGGCTCAGTCTGCTCACAAAAAAAGACCTCATTTGGCGGCCTTCCCATCAAACCGAGTCCCCGAAGGTTCTCAAGCTACATCATCCACCAGTGGTGCGGCCACTTCACAACGTGCTATGGGACCACAAGCACCTCACAATCCACAGCGGCGACGTTCCAATAATATTTACCCCTCTTCACCGCGTAGACCCCTTTCTGCCCGTAGGATGGAAAGGTCAGCACCCATACCCCAAGAAGTTTCTGACTTATCTCGAGGAAGTTTGATCTACAGTGTGTTCACACAACTTTGGTCCAATGAAGTATGGAATCCTAAAGATGCCGACTTCATGTCGCTTGGCCAGCTGCAAAAGGCAGTACCTATCACGGTTGGATACGGTGGTTTGAGTTTTGTTTTGTTTTGCTGGGGGCAGCAAAAAAGCCGAGCTTTCCGTCACATCAAGCCGAATGGATCTCCTCCAATAATGAAACAGACGATTTTGAACCATGATGAGGCCGCATTTCAGGCTATGAGATGCCGTTTCAATGGATGGATGGATATTATTAGTGCTAAACACAACCCTGATGAGCATTTTATATTTGAGTTGGCTATCGCCCCAATCGGTTGGTGATTTGATGGCTGACAGAGCAGATGACGTCTTGAAATCCCTCGACGTTGGGGAAAAAAAAAACCAAGGTGGAAAGTATCGCTGCGACAAAATTTGCTATTTAACTTGATTTTGGTAGTTTTTCTCCTTTCTTCCCTTTAGTTAGTTTTTGTTTTTCTTTCCAGATAGAAATTAGAGTAAAGATAGATAACAGCTGATAGAGTGCATCGGATTAGACATTGGCGGAATTAATTAGATTTGAACAAACACAAAATAGAAAGTAATGGAGAAAGAAATCAGGAATCGGGATATGAAATAATAAACTTGGATATAATTATTTTGGTACTAGGCAATGAATATTCACATACAGCAAGATTTTTTCGCCTGCAACCAAGATGTGAAATCATTAGCTCTACTGATGTCCAGTGAGGTGACTTGGCCAAACTTGCTTTGAAGTGGCACGGTGGTCGAGAGGTGGTCGAACATAAAGGATGACTGGGATTAGCTGAAGAAGGTTACGGAAGAAGGTGATCAAGATCAGAAAGAACCCGCTAGGTACCTTTGTTTGTATTTGACCCTGACTTGGGCCCTACCAAGTCAAAATTTTGGAACACTTTTTATCGTCTGGACAAGTCTCCGTCAGGTCTAACAAACATAGAAAGAGGGAAGAAAGGAAATAACATAAAGGCTAACGCATAATTATGTTAAAGGATGAACTTCAAAACAAAACCAATTGACGCCCCAGCTACGATTGGACCAGTTATAGCCATGTTGGTCTCGGTGAAACATCCCAAAGGAAAGCAAAAAATGTTTGAATTTAACACATTGATTAGTATTCAATCTATCCTGGCTTTGAAGGGAAGCTCCTCTGATGAGAAAGAAACAATATATATTAACATAGAATCAAGGACAGTGCAATGCATACGATAAGGCGCATACCTAGCCTTTGACAATAATCGAGGTTCACCCATACGGCGTAGTGAATTTTAATTTTCTTGGAGCTTAATAGAGCTTTCATCAGCATCCAAGCTTTCAAGAAGTATTGCAAGACACTGAAAAAGGGTAACAGAACCAGAGTTCGCCAAAGCTTCAATCTGGCAAATTTCTATCCCTAATTCAATGATGAAGAGTTGGGCCGGCTATGAAAAAGAAGAAGTTCCTTTCTTCTTTCTTCATCACTGTCAAAACCCCCAACCCTGGAAGTAGTGCCATACTAAGCCTGCGCCAACAAGCCTGCTTGATACCAACCGATGTTCCTTGAGACCTGCAGGTTAAGAACAAAGAGTAAGTTGTATCCCTCAGCAGCGACAGATGTCAATGGCTGACTGGCTACATCACTCGTGTAGAAATCCACAACTCAACGTCATCGTCCGCCCACATACACGAACACCGTCTCCCACTACCCTCATATCTCGCTGCCCTTATCTATCATTGCCATCGTTTCTCACTAGTGCCAAACCTCTCGACGAAAGACTTTTGCGAAACATGTTCATTGCTGCAGTAGAGCTCCTACCTGATTCTTATACTACAAGGACATCCCAGGCTACCACATACGACCATAGCTCTCAGAAAATACGGGATCCCGTCCGCTCTCCCATAGTCAAGCTGAGAAGCGGTGAATTAGTACTCGGGTCGGTGACGACCGGGGAATCCTCGCTGTTGTATGTTTTTTGCCCCAATTCTTTTTGAATTCCTCGCCTTCGATTTTTGTGTGGGTTCCTTCCCAATTGTGGAAATTGGGCCATGGGCCAATCACAATTGGTGGGGTCATGGGGCCACATCCTCAACAGCTCCACAAAGATGAGTAGCCTAATCAATAAGGAAGGTAGCGAAAGGCAAGAGCCTCGATGCTAGCCTTGAGAAGCTTAGATGGATTTGGTATTAAAAGGATCTGTCGCATCGACGGCCGCGGCAAAAGCGAAGTGAACGCTCCGCTAAAGCATAGTGCAATGATGACCTAATGTCCCGTTTGACAGGATCTTATAATGCTAAAGGTCTTTGTTTGCATTAATTATATTACTCAAGAGATAGTCTAGATAAAAGGAAAAAAAGGCGCAAGGGTTTACTGATCCAAATAATACCACAGCTTATTACATTTGTAGGATAGTAATCGTGTATTTGTAATAGCTGGAGGTTGCTAGAAGCTGCCGCTAGCCGCTCTGGCTTGCAGCTGCGAACCGCTCTTACAGGGGTTGAGCTGCCTTGTGGCTGCTAGCAGCACCTGTTTAGTATCAATACAACATGCCTATTACAATCATTCAACTCATAATAAATCGTGGAGAGGGATGTATAGATGCTTAATATCGTATTTTGGTTAATATATTGGTTCTGATAGAATGTTCTGCAGTTTATCCAAATGCCTAGGAGCGGAAATTCATACAATATGGGTCAATCGGTCAAAGCCATTAGGAAAACACTTCAATTAACCACCCGAACGTTGCTCTATGAGTCCGACTATCCTAAGATATTCTTCTCCAAGAGGGAATGGCTCAGGCGACTCGCCTTCAGTTGCGGAGTTTTCGAACGCTAAAGTGCCGAAATCAACCTTGGTTGGCGTCAAGATGGCCTGGAGCTGGGGGATTGGGATAGGATGGAATTGTGGGTCATTTGAATGTGGATCAAAGTCCTCACACCACATTGGATCTTCGGTCCTTGGTTCCCGGATGAGTGAGGTCTGAGAATGAAGGGTTATACATTCAGAGGATGTTGCTGACTCGGGAGAACCTTCATTCACTGACAACTCTGGTGTATGTACGGAAAGTACCATGTCAGACGGCAGAATGGGAAATGAATGACTAGCCAACTCGCCGTCACCGCTGAGACCGTGACTTATTCCAGAGTAGCCTTGATTTACCCTTGTCTGAAATTTGTCGGCAACAAAATTCAAGAGTTCACCGAAATTTTCATCACCAACGTTTGGCGTGCACTTGAGCTGGCGAAATGCTGGGGCAATTTCTGGGCTCTCTTGGGTCCAGAATTCGCAGATCAAGCCAGCAGCCTCTGACACAACAGAGCCGATGTAAGGGCTTGGAGGCTGTTGGTGATTGGGGAAGAGGATGCGCCAAAGTTCATACCACTGCTCATCACGCGGTAGCTTGTGATTGACGCGATGCCTGGATAGTTTCTGCAGTTTTTCATCCTCGGTTTGTGTTTGAGGATTAAATTCGGAAGTTAACAAACAGCTCTGATCGAACTCCTCAGATGCTTGGGGGTATGATGGGAAGTGGCTCTGAGCATGCCGGCGTAGGACGTGTTGCCGGACGTCTCGAAGACGAGTCAACTTGCAAGTCATACAGTCCATATTGTGTACAGGAGCCCACTTATAGTAGGGACATGCATATTTTGGTGCTTCAGCCTCTTGGGTATGACCTTTTTGACCCTCTTCCGAATCGGAGTTGTATTTTTCTGCTGCTCGTCGATTCTTAGGTTTGACAATCCCCCTGCCCTGAGACATCTGTTTTTTCACGCGCGCCCCCGGAGGGAGAGACTTGAAGGCTGACTTCTCACATGGCAAGTATTCTATGTGCTTTTTAGGCTCTGTCACGTGATATTGATGTTTTGTGAGGAGAGAAATTGGTGATAGTGCCTGGATTTTGCCGTTGTCGCATTTGACCTCTGGCCCAAACATCCTGACAATGCTGGTTTGCCGGTTTCAAGGAAGCCAAGAGGCTGTATCTCGATGAAGAACGATGAGGTGACAAAAATTATTGTTGAAACATATGATAATATCGTTTGGTGCTTCCGTGGACTCATGGGTTGATTGATAAGAAGCGAGGCACAGGTTTAAGGAGAAGTTTATGGTGGTCATGTCCCTAAGCCCTCTACTTCAAGCAATTCAACAATGGCGACGAGAATGCACAGGAAGAAATCGAGTGGCTCTGAAGCTGGCCGAGTTCGGCCTGACCTGCGGGGGAAAAAAACGCCATTGTCAAATTTGTGGAAGCGGGACGGGCCAGCTGACCATCGAGACACGCATACGCGAAGGGGGGTGCGCACAAATGTGCGGACACGCCGTAACACGCTGAAAAAAAGGACCATAGAACTATCTCACATTGGTGGTCCGCGGCAGCGACTGGAAACGCTACAGCCGGTGCACATATGGCACAGTGAACGGGCAGGGTCTAGTTGCTCTTGACTTGGTGAGTTGAGGCCGTTTGCGCGTTATTTATCATCGAGATGAAAAGCTGGCCATATGAAGATGAAAATTAGAGAGGTAGGTAATTGTATTGCTGGGTCTTCCAACCGGGAATAGAGACGGGTGGGCCAGGCGGGACACGCGCGAGGCTCGGGGCAAGTGTGCCAGCCGACACAGACATTTACCTCAACCAACAACCTGTTCCTCCTCTCGCGCGTGCTGACACACACATGTTGGGCTAAATGTATACAGCTATATTTGATGCAGCTCCAGGCTTTCGGGCACCAGGCTTCTAGACAGACAGTACAATGTTGGATGATGTATCCCTGCATCTTGACAGCATCCATAACCTGAGTGTGATTAATTGACGCGCTCGCTATGCCTAACGAATGACTTCGGAACTCCCTGATTGGAAACACTATGCTAGCGTAGGCTCCGAGGCTGCTGTCCCAGTGCCAAGTCCATCACTGACAATCTCGAGTTAGCGGTAGCCTGGCTTGAGCTGCAGGTAGACAATGGCAGCGATGATGAGCCAGCATTCACCAATATGCCCAATGCCAGATTTGGAAGAATATTCGAGCAGAAATTCTGTTCTCATCAAAAAAGCCTCTGATGGTCCAGCAAGGGCCGACGAGAATCCCGTTCCAACCGATTTGATGAGGCTTTCGTCGCAGCTTCAGGGGCGTAGCGAACAGTGCTCATGCAGGCTGTGCGCAATTAACACCGTGATTAGGCCTATTCGGTCTTCCACGGCGCTCAAAAAAAGTGTGCATTGCTTCTAGCAAAGGGGCCACACCGGTCGCCCATGCATGCGACCGCATCCTGCCAACCTCATATGATGCTCCTTGGCTGGCTTTTTCCACTTGCCAGAAGCTTGCCTTCAAGGTTTCCACGTGCATTAAATTAAACCGTGTCCTCAGCCAATCCCATTTTATGAAGCCAACTGGCTACTGTAAGGGACAGCCTTTGATGGAGAAGTGGAGGTTAGAAATGCGAAGTCTGGTCTCCGTAGTTGACCGCCGCTAGCAGCTCAACTATCATAAAAAAGCCCGCTTCATCTCCAAGAAAAAAACCGTCAGCTCTCAAGAAAGTCATTAGACGAGCGAGAAATAGATCAAATAGACACCCACTTCCCATCTTTTGTCACTTCTCCTTCCGCGTCATCGGATCTCTTGGTTTGGGTTTAGCGGTACACAATTTTTGATGACCTTTAGCAGGTGCATCTTTTACACCACCACAATTTTTCGTCTCAAGCTACTATATCACGCACTAGTCTTGTTAATCGACATGTTATTGGCACAGTCCAAACAAATTATGCCTATGTGCAGGGACATGGGCAGAACCCGCCCGCTGCCCTCATCAAAAACGCCCTGCCAATTGTCAGAGTGGCATTTACATTTACACTAGTCCCCACACACCGGGAGGTTGATAGCATTCGACGTCCCAACGCCGCCAGCCACAACTACACAAACGTGTTCTCAGGCGATGCAGACAAATGCAATGATAGGGCTCTCTTCGATGTCTTGTCGATAATCCTTGACCAGCCGCCAGTATGAAGGATGAGCTTCTCATTGGCAGACTTGTCGCGTATGATACGCCAAGAATATCACATTTGTGCACCTTCCGCTCACCTGGTATAATAAGGAAATCCTCCGGGACATCACATTCAGTTTCGGAACATTGCCTCTCGCACCTCAGCAAAGACCAGTCTTAAAAGTGCAGCACTGCTTTCTGTGAACTTCCCAGCTTACATTCACCTAAGCCTACAATTATTTTTGCACGCCATGTATAACCCAAACGACCAATTTGATTTGCCCTCAAACGCGCCCAGGTCACAACCCCAGTCTCAACCCCCGTCTCAGCCGGCTGTGAGCTATGGCGTGAGCCAGAACACAACAGGTAAGCCTACCAGCAATAGTTCAAGCCATGGGTATCTTGGTTTTAGACTCTTCAAAGTGCTAATCCTTCGGGTTTTCAAGGAGTGGAAAGGATAATTACTGTGGAGACTTCCGTGGCTGGCATGGGATCACCATTTGCCCATCCACTTAACCGCACCCTGGATCAGGTCAACCATAATCAAGTCAGCCAGGTTTCGGGCTCTGAAGCTACCCCATTCCTCCGCGAATCCAGCGCTGTGGCTGGCTCTCCTTACAGTGCCTCTTACGGCCTTTATCCCAATCATGCTGCCTGTGCGATGTCGAATGCGCGCCGGCCAAGTACAAACCAGAAGGGGGTGAAGAGTGGCAGGGTTACAAAACCTGGCTCTACACAGTGGAAAAGGGGGGATCAGCTCCAGCGGAGAGATAAAGACCCCTGCAGCCCCAACGTCGCCAATGATGGTCATGGCGGAGCTGAACAAGTCCGTACCCCTGAAGAGAGCGATGTGAAAGACCAAAACGAGATGATTTGGGCATGTCCCTTCGCCATAGCTGACCCCATGGCCCACATAGACTGCTGGACAGCTGTGTGTCGACGGTTTACTGATATAATACAGCATATTAAACGGAAACATACGAAAGATTCCAATTTATACTGTCCACGTTGTTACAAAGACTTTAAAACCGAGGACTCGACAAAACAGCACTTTGAAGTTTGCAATGACCTCAAACCTCAGAGGTTTGACCCCATAAATAATGAGGAGCTGGACAGTATCACACACAAATCCAAGTTTACGGTCCCTCTCAACGACAAGGACAGGTGGTCTGCCATATGGAGCCGGATCTGCCCCGGCCAACAGATCCCGTGCCCACCATACACCACCCGCTCTGACTATATTGACAGTCTCATCCGCCGCCGCACAGAGCCGTCGCTCACTGCAGCGGTGCCAGGGATTCTGGGCTCATTTTTTATTGCTCTCGAACACGCTAAAATGACGGAACTGGTGCGGAGAATCCTCACTATTGACTTCAATCAGCATGATGGCATGCACTACAGAGTTGGGTATGCCCACTCCATCGTGGGAATGATGTCGCGCGAGAACGAACCAAATTGCTTTGTTCCCCAGCACGGTTCAGTGGACATTGAAAGTAACCTCACAACCACCCCCCTCACTCATCAGAGCGACTGGGGCCCAACGTTGTCGCCACAGAGCACTCTTATTGACCCCATGATGGGTCTCAGCCACAACGACAACAGCGTCGAGACTGAGTTCGATTCTTGTGCTAGTCAATTTGGCCATACCACCAACACGTTGCAACCACTTTCTTGTCGTGTTTCCGAGGATGAGACCGGCTGTACGGATTCATTTGACGACGAGGGGTGGTCTCATCAAGACTAACTTGACCCCGTTGCGTGGCTTGACGATGTTGGCAAATTCTCCGCGTCCGTACTTTGGCGAGCGAAATGGATTAAAAGTTCCAATACCCTCATAACAGACCCTAGCGCTTGGAAGTCCCCCGGCATTACACTCTTTTATCATTTTCTAGATTTTTTTCTCAGTCTCAACCCATGAGGGTTATGGGCATTACAGTCCTTCATAGCCCTGCAAGTCTATTCTTACTCGCAAGGCTTGAATGCATTATGAAGCTACTTTCAATTAGTTGCACCCCTAGTTTAAATCGCCACTCTTTAGGGGCTGGTTATTTCCTTCTCAATATGAATCTCTTAATTTTGCAGAATCCTCATTTGCCAACCGCACTCCATCACCTAACCACCACACTCGTCTTCTTTCCATAGACACCCTAAAACTAAGATACATTCCGTTGAATACGTTACCGTAATTGCCTATCGCATATAGTAATGTACTTCCAGATATATGTCCAACATTTATTCATCCCCGATGTCCTCATATAGCTCCCTTTGCTCGAACATCTTCTCCAATAAGATCTTGAGGACTAACCTGCGAAAGGGTACAAATGCTGTTCTTTCCGAAACCTTGTGGTTTTTAATCAAACCACGAGTCATCAGGTAATTCGAAACTAGGTCCCCGCCATTCGCAATCCAAAAGTCCTGAACTATGCAAACCTGCTTTTCAAAGCCATATTCTAGGTAAGGCGACCCCATGGGCTTGTCACCGGGAAAGAGAATATCCCAGGCAAGGTACCATCGCGCGCTCTCTGTGCCTTCGTACGTGGCGCACTCCTCAATCTCATCCTTCTGAGCTTTATCCAAGCCGGGGGGTTTCTGCCAGGCGCCAGGCTTGCAAATTCCAGCGCGAGCGTGGTGGTCTCGGACGATCAAGCTGTCAAATTTCTGAAAGCAAGTTGGACAAGTAGGAGGAACTGCATGAGAGCGGCATAGGTGGTTTGCGACGTCTCCGAAATGCCGAAGATGGTTGGTTTGAAGGCATTTCTGATACCTCGGTGGGTCAAACCTATAAAAAGGACAGGCCATTGCAAAATAGCCGTTTGCGGGAGAGCAGGATGCATCATTTGGACTACTCTTTCGATTTTTCTCGGAAGGCGTGTTTTGGGAGCACAGGGTCGTTTCCTTGCTCATGTTTTGCGCGTGGATGCTCTCATCTGGCGGAATGGTATATCGTACGGTGTTGACCAACACCCAAATTATTTTAAGTAAAAGCTGCAACAGTTCCGGAATTACACTATGAAGTTGTTGGATCTCTCTTTGGGGGCAACTTTCGTCAAAAGATTGCTCTTCGGACAAGGATACATCATCATTGTCGGTGCCCGGGTCTGCCTCGGCCACTTCCAATCCCTGGACAGGCTTTTCGGGAAAACAAGAGGGCACTTGACAATTCGTGTCCTCCGGCAATGAACCTATGATGTGTTAATTTATATGAAGTTACAAATAAAGAACCGTCTTACAAATCAACCGTGAAGCAGCCGATGACATGTTCTGCAGTTTCATGCTGGAACCGAACGAGATTTCAAGAAATGGTGGGTTTGGGTACAATGATGAGACGTAATTATTATCTCAACGAAAACGAACATGCAGTAATGTGCTCTCTTTTATAACCATGTTCTGTTACCCCACAGGAAGATATTATAACAAAAGTAGTAACATTTCAGCGACGAAAACCGCACAGCCGTGCGATGGCGTGGGTGGCGAATCAGATATCAGCAATTCTTGAAATACAGTTCTCTTTCAACCCCACCAGCCCAATTATAAACCCAAATTTTGCCGAGGTGCAACCCGAAAAAACCACCCAACAGCTGGGCGCCTCAGTCAAGTTGCAGTGGTCGCATTGTTGTTGGGCATCGGCTACACTTTCGGCCTCCACTGCCCAATCGATAACGCCGGAAAATATTAGACCCGTTGAGCTGATGGCCACAATCAAAATTGTGGCAGGAGGCGCACCCTTGAAAGGACTGTAAACCAATCAAAAAGGTCTTGTGATGATTGCGCTGTCTCAACAGGGTCAGCGCAAGGCAAACATCATAATTCATCTGGCCAAGACACGCCGCCGGGAGTTGTCATCGGCTCCACGCAAAGAGGGGCCAGCCGAATTAATATCCCGCAAAGTGCACGTTGCTTGAACTCACCGCTTCAGACGTGTCTGCAGTTGAGATGCCGCTCAGTCTCACTGCGTTGACTAGCCTCACCCGCCAGGTTTTGCCTTGCTCAATCACAATGCCGGCAATACCGTGCTCCTGCTCAAAGGAAGAGACTTATGAGACCATGCTTGTGCAATTCCATGCTGAATTCAACCGACGTGCCCACAAATAAACCTTGAGTCCTTTTACGAATGGCATGTATCAGTGAAAAAGTTGAGGCCTTCCATAGCTGAATCATAAAGCCATCACATATAATCACCTAGCCTATCCACTGGGGAATAGTGGGATCACCTAGCTCTTTTTCTTCAAAGATCGAGCCTGAGAATTCATTCAATAGAAATATAGGAATTAAAATATGTGAATTACGGCTAATCGCTATACGTAAGAAAGCCTTTGTATTATATTTAGCACTCCCCGTCACAGCAGTTGGATGTGCTCTGTTGCCGGTCCCTTGCCTCACAATCCCTATTCATAAGCTCACTTTCCATAGACACTGAAGGCGGGTTGTTCACTGGCGTCCTTTCATTTGAGCCGAAATAGGGCCTCAGGGATGGCAAACATACAATTACAATTCCCAGGTTGCACTCGACTATAGCCCAAAACACTATTTAAACAATGAGTTCATAGTTATTGATGCAAATCACGATGAAAAGAAAGACTTGGGACGTACTAACTGCACTCAAAGGTACATCTCCTTCGCCCCTTGCCGATTGGTGCACAACTACTAATCGAATAATTGCAAATGCAATCGTAATTAGACCAAGAAGAAATATGAGATATAACCCGATTTGAATTGATCTTCGAACGTTGAGTTGGGGAATAATAAGCCATGGTAAGAGGAAGACTTGACGTATTGTTAAAGCCCGATCCCTTTGCGAGACAGTATGCTACACTTACCAAAGATATCGCCTGCGGTGCTCAGGCCCCAGCAAATATCAAAGATTAATTTTCCGTTCATCTCTCCGCATGAACCTTCGTAAGGAGTTGCCCTATTAAAGACAGTCAGCTCCTAATTGCTTTGAGAACGGCATGATTTCTTTTCTTCGAAGCTTTTCAGCACATATGGAGCAACCTCTCCACTTACCACAATGTCTCAATGGGACGGCACAGACAATATATAACAGCCATGGATGCAAAAAAAGCAATGGCTATATAGATAATAGTAGCCCACACCAGTATTCTCCGCTTTTGCATAAACTGTGGATACAGCTGTAGATACATGGCAAGCAAAGTTCCCCGACAGAGATAGAGCGTTAGATGAAAGGGGATGAGACCAAACCAATACATCTGGAACAAGTACGTCAGTGGGATAGAACCTGTACCTGAATTAAATGTGCTTACCTTTACAATAACTAGTACATCTTCAGGCCTACCATGGAATCCTTGCATCGCAATTGATACCTGCTTCTCAAGCCCGCCGAGCTTGAGCATAACCATTGTGATGACAGTGCTGGTAGACCCACAAACCCAGGCTGCAATCATGATTAAATCGCTTGTCAATACCCTTCGATGCTGAATGTTTAAGCGCAAATGAATACGGGCGATAATAACGACAGTGGCAACAACTATAAGAAACCAACCCGCAGCCTAAGGGCAAAGGTGCTTGTTAATTCAACCAGCTGAAACCCCATTCGAGTGAACGTACCTGAATAGGGACCGGCCCTATCCCATATGATATGTTGGGCTCCGGGTGTGTCATTTCAGTGACGTTGGTGACAGCATGGAATCTCTCGGTGGCAATCGCGCGGGCATCTTGTCGCAGTAGCTTGGCCTCGACGTGCTTGCACGGTTGCTGCTAAGCCATGATAGCTCGTGTGTGGGCGACTGAGGACAGAAAGGTGTCCATTGCCATCGACGGCGTCATGTCAAAGTAAAAATAAAGGGCGGAGGATCTGCCCTTCGTATCATGTGAAAGATTGATGGCTTGAAATGACGTGGCTGCAATCAGTTTCCGCTACCGGACCAAACTTAGGCAATATTACCGACAGAGAACATGGGAAATCAAGCGAATAGAGTGGTATTGGTCCGATTTCGTCCTTGTTTTCGCGTCTTAGCTTGGTTTTGGATTTGAACTAGCTCAGTTTGTCCCCGCCACCTCTGCAAGGGTGAAGCTAATCGCGTTATCTTGGGGAATACACTTTCTCCATCCCCCAAACTTACGGGTGTGGCGTCGAATCTTATTTCATTCCTCACATAAAATGGGTCCAATAGGTACTCAGATAATCGTACTCAGGGTCAGACCCCAAGACACCTAAGGAATTGAATTGATCTGTGTCTTCCTCATTACATCGCTCGACGGTGCTTGATCGGCTTGAACTCATAAATAATCCACCATACGTCCTTGGCTTGTCGTTTTGTCATCATCTGTGGATCGCACTACACGATAACCATCGAACGACTGCTGCCATAGACATCTGATTGCAAAGTGTTGCCCCTCACTAACTGACCTGTTCTCCATTCTATGGCCCTGTATCCACTCATATAGTTTAATTGCCATGCCAACACAGCATTCGTCATAAACCTCTCATAGGCGACCGATCATGTATTGAAACCCTGTTAGTTGCAAGACACCAATCAGATGGGGATTTTTCTTATCCAGCATCATCACCGTGAGTCTTACCAGTTCCACGCGCTCATAGGTTAGCCAAGCGTGGTTCAATTTCTGAAGATGTGTTCCAAGAAAGTCGTGACAGGTCAATGGGATGGGGTCTCTTCCCAATTTCCTACCATTAAGCGACTTCTTAGCGGGTCCAAATCATTTGGTTGAATGTGGTCAGGAGTATTCAGCATTCAGCTCATTGTACGGCAACATCCGGATTTGAAGGTTTTGTGATGTGCTGGACTAGAGCCCTTGCAGCCGTCTTTCGTATGTATCTGTGTTATGGGTGGAAGATCCTACTACTCTTCAAGGCTTTCAAATACATCGGAATAACAGCGAGCGGCGAAAGGCAGAAAAGCTTGACTTTTAAAACAGCGACGGGACTTGAAAACACACAAGTTGTGATGGTTTTTTTTCTCCTTCAGAGACTGGGAGGAAAACTTGGCAACAAACGCCGAAATAATCGTCACAGGAATCCTGCCATTCTACCACCATCCTCGCTACTCTCCACTTGACCATAGCGTCCCCCGAATCTTACCTAAAATTAGGCGCAGGCCACCTTCGAACTTCCACCCCGATTGTTCATCCCAAGTGACAACTCCAGTCGCCCGTTGTCCCCAACGAGCATGGTACTGCTTTGACTATTGAACACTTCCTGCCCGTCATGGGAGACTTGTAGGGAATGAAGCGATAGGTTCCGTGCTAAACACGCCTAGCCAACTAGAGCAACTATAGATAGCCCGGTACTGATGCCCTTGTTCGTGTCGGGGCCTTCATAGCCGATCACCGATATCTTGTGGATGGTTTGCGGTACCCTTTATTCGCAAGGAAGTACATCCGTTGATCAAAGTCCGTGCGCTTAACCTTTGTATGTGATACTCGTGTCCCATTGTGTTCCTAGAATACCTGTTGTGATGGCCGTGAGTGCACAACGCTTGGAATCGGACAAAGCATTCGAGCTGTTGTTGATTAAAGCTTTGTTTCATCGCAAAGGTACAAATAATTCTGTTGGAAATATCTCATATTTCGTTCTTTTTTATTCCGCTAGTTCGGTTTCTTCTCGCCTTCTTCCCACCACCAATTCTGACACCCACCTTGGTCACCCCAGCTAGGCCCTGAAGCATCATGAGGGAAGTTCATGAAGAAAATGAAGGTGAAGCAAGTAAGTGGATTTTCACAGATCAAATAAGTGTATTTATTAGTGTTTCATGAATGCTCACGGTTCAAACACTCAAGGTACGGACACAGAGACGGTTCTTTCCGAGATCGTCGTAGCACACAACCTGACAAGTGCGGCCCCTCACCCACGCCGCAGCTCTCCCGTTGCCGCCATCCCGTTTGCACGTCGTTCGAGGAATCACAGGGGCCGGGTGGAAAGTGGTAAAACCAAGAATAGACCAAGGCGGCGGCGGCGGACCACTCATAGGCGCAAAGGATAGAGAAGAAGCATCAACAAGAATAATTAGGCGTGGGCCTGTCCCTTCGCGACCGCTGATCCCCACACCCACCACACTTGCTTGATAATCAGGCCTCGAGGATAGCATAGTTTGGTGGATCACATGACGAGAATTCACACGATAGAACAGTCCGATAGACTCTGTCCAAACTGTTACTTGCACTTTCAGTCTGATGCAGCAAGGGAAAGACTCTGAAAACTGTCAACACAAAACGCCCCAGAAGCCCAAACTCATTAATGGTGAGAAGATGCGTGCAATCATGTATGATGCTACGTTAACTGAGGAAGAGAACTGGTTTAAATTGTGGAAGCACCTCTTTCCTGATTCAATGGCGCCTCGTTCACCCTACAGTAAAGCAGCTGTCGGCTATTCTGAGCCGAACAAGGCGTTTGAGGCGGCGCTGCCGGGCCATTTTTGGGATTCTTTTGGGTTCGTCCCCAGCCAGGACCAGTTGTCCCGATTTTCCGGCATGGTGCTCGCCACAATCCCTCGGGACATGTACAGAGCATTTGACCATGCGAACTCGAGCGCCCTGGGTGCAGTTTCCGGCCAAAACGAACAGGTTTCCACCCTTCAACAGCACGGTCCAATGGAGGCTCCAAGCAACCTCGTAAGTTCCCACTTTACTAATCCGAGACTGCCAAATGAGATCATGCCATGGCAGACTGCTCAGGAGAGCCACAACTGCGATGGACTTCAGGGTGAATGTGACCCTTTTGTCGCTCCGTTTGGTCAGCAAGTCGGGAATCTGGAGGCGCCCTACTACCTTGAACGCGAAGATCAGACGCACTTTACTGATCCGTTTCACTTTGATGATTTTCTTGGCAATGGATGACTTTGGCCAGGGTGGCGGGTTCTTAAGGCCACCCACAGTGTAGAGCGAGAGAGGACATCAAATGGTTGATTGGGCATTCCAGATCAACTTCCACACTCGGCATTTCTCATTTTCGTCATTCTTTGACGATGCAAGGGAAATTTCAATCGTTTATTTTGCCTTAGCTACAAAATCAAATAAATCATCATGCTTGTCGTGTTTTTAACACTTTGAAACGATTCACCTTTGGCCAGATGTTGAGCTGAAAATTTGATGGCGCGGGCTCCTTCTCAGCAAAGATGGCAGTAACATGGTTACGCGTGTTATGGACGCACCAAGAACCAGAGATGCGGGTAAAAGAAGATGCGGGCGCCGCATCAATGGTCCAAGGAACATGATGCCGAAGCAGGTTCCGACCGGAGGGAAATGAGACGATTTTCGAATTTATGGAGCCGATGTGGGGGCGCATTTGGAGGCTCAGCCGGGAACTTGCGGGGATACGGGGTTACGGGGTAGAAATTATTGGCAGCTGTGCAGAATGTGGGGAAGTCATTCTCCCCTCCTCCGTTCATCCGAAGCACCATGGATAATATCCGCGGCTGTATCGAGGACCAATAATAGTTCAATGACATAGCAATCTCGCCATTATGGAATCTACTTATATTCGTCGCACCACCTGCGCATAGTCGCATTAATCAATCTGCCCGAATTCACATCACCATTCCCATCGTCTTTACACCCGCCCTCTTCCGCTTGCACGCCGCAGCTACAATTCTATCACTATGAGTTCCTCAATGCAAACTGTGTGCCGCACCCTTCGCGGATCAGTAACTTCTCAGTCCCCAAGACTCGGCGCTAGCCAACTGAGACAATTGAGCACCCTTCATTCTGACGGCTCAAACGACCGAAGCGGTGCGGTCCGCGACGCCATCATGGACAAGTTGTGGGTATCGCAGGTCTACCCTCCTGTTGATGCTAAGAAGCGTGTCTCCACTGCCGCTAGCGTTTCCTCCAATGCCGTCTTCGGAAGCCGTGACCCTCCATTGGGTACAGCTGCTTTCGACCCTGCACTTGCACCTCGCTGGTCTGAACAAACTAGCTCGCCAAACTAAGACCGAAGGTTGTACACGAAACATCATCATTTGAACATCATTTTCAGCGATCAATATACCTTCGAACCACTTGAACGGGACGGTTTTGTTTGATAAATGGCTTGCTAGACCTGCCTGTTTCAGGGGACCACTAGCACAGCAAGGCGCAACGAGCAACAGGAGGACATGATTTAAAGATTCCAGAGGGATGGTACTTAAGAGGCATAGCCACCGCTAAACTCTTTATTGCTCATGACTCTATGAACGATACAACCATATTGTGAATCCAACAAACCAAGCGATGAACCCAGAGGCCGACAATATGGGACTTGGACGTATTCTTGTTTTCGAAGGGAGAAAGGAAGACGTTCATTCTCGATGGTCATCAAGTAGGATTCGGAATACCTAGCCAAAGAGCCGGCCAAACGGATACAGTGGGAAAATAGTGGCCAAGATAACTCGAAGGGCACATGTAACTTGGACAGCCCTTTGAACCGGCTTCGCTATTTTAGCCACAACTTGTAAATTACCCACGACCAACAGAGTTGTTGTCATCATGACTACAAGGATATCAATATAGCCCATCACTAAAAAAAGAATTTTCAAATACCGTTTGTACAAAACCAAGTGCCACCGACACCCAAGGAAACGCACTTTTTTTTGGTTGTCTAGATGGAGTATTTAGGCCCAAATAGGCATCTTCCCGTTGGGGCCTTTGAGAAGTCACGAAACTACTAGTAGTAACTAAGGGAAGATTCACGGCTCCATAGATGAAAAAGTTGATTCCAGCCTGGCAACAAACTGTCACATTTTAGGTCTATCATATTTCATCTCAACGCCACGAAACGCCGGATAGCAAGAAGCCGGACCTAACAGTAAGAGATCAGTAGCATCATCATCGGCACAGTCATTTCCGAAGATAACAGTCACTAACAGTCACTACTGAATTCATCCATAAAAGCCTGACCTACGGTCAGTTAGATAGAAGAAATCAAGCTCTTCCATGACATTCATTTTTCCCCCTCATCTTGTGATACAAACGACAGGCCGACCGGACGTCAGCCTGCTCTGACGCCGAGATCGGCTTACCCTTGCGAGTGGGTCTGAACATGCGAAATTCATCATCGCCACAGTGGTAGACGGTGACAGATTTGCGACGCGGAGTTCTGCAAGTTAATATATCCCAAACTGGAGATTCCTATTAGGAAAACTTTTCTCCTAGTACTCTCTTGGTTCTCTCTTATAGCTCTCTTACTTTCCCCTTCATTATGCCAGGACTTGAGCAAACTGCGATGCCTCCGCAGATAGCCACACGGGTGGTCACGTGTTAGACCCACCCACAGATGAGCATCTCTCCTTCTCAAAATCAACAGGACAAGCCATTACAGCCTTGTTGTAGTTGATAAGGGATCCATAAACCTTAAAGCGTAAGCTGAATGCACATGTATTTTGGTCAGTGTCGACTTTCACGACACCATGACCTTCACCATACCATCGACGCTGCCTTCAGACGAGTCCCACTTACCCGTCACCATATATTACGGAGAAGTACCACAAGCACCTGTTGGTTGGAAAATAAAGATGCAGTTGAGTTTAAGGTCTATATGTTACAAGGTATTGGGGTCGGTGCACATGAACCGCGCCGGCCATAGGCTTCACTCATTGTTGTCAGTTATTGGGTCCGCCATACTCTCCAACCACAAGGATTGGATCAGCGTCGCTGCTCCCTTCGGCGGTCAATCAACCGTTGTAGCCTGAGGGCAGTGTGGGAATGCCAAGCCCGGGGATAAAAATGTCGAAAGACTTATGACATCGTCGCTGCGGGTTAGGCATTATTATAATTTCGACTAATGCCCCGAGGCATATCCGCACCATTCCCACTTCTACACGCCAAACGCGAATAAGATAAGGCTAACAGGTGATGGGCTCCAACTTGGGAGGCAGAAACCTCTGCTTGATTGGAGCGATCAACTCGGAATCCGGATTTCGAGCCTCTCCGGGGCCTTTTGCAGAGGCTCAGATGTGGCCTGGCCCACAATTGTTTTCAGCTCGCAGCCGGGGTCTTGCTTGGCATTCAGACCTATACCGGTGCAGTCGTACACTTTATTATGAGCAGCATGGGGCAAAATAAACTCGGCCTTTTTTGCTCGCTCCTCGCGGTTTGAGGTCTTGCCAAGCTTGCGAAACTTACTTTCCGAGACACCAACAACTACACGATGCGATATCTTCAGTTGACGGGCATCGTAGCTGCGGGGCTTGCCTCAATGCCCGCACTGGCAGCTACGGTTGGCTACTTCGATTCGGAGCAGTGTGCAGATCCATCTGGCATGGAAAAGTGCTACGAGGATGCCAAATCAGCATGGTCGAGCTGCGTCAACGACAACTGCGAGGATCAAAACATTGACTGCAGCAACGTTTGTTCCTGTATTCGGGTCGAGGATGAGATCAACTGCGCCGCGACGCACTGCTGGAACCAGGTACCAAGTGTGATTCCCGCATCGTCGAGCTGGGGCTGAACTTCGACAGGTCTATAGCTGCGAATACCAGGAGACTGCCGGAGATATTGGTACCTACTGCCTCAACCCATCATTCGATGGCCTACCGTTCTTTCCTCCTCCCGATGATGCGCCTGGATCCTGCTCTTGCAACGTCGCCAAGCTTCTCAAGTCCATGTACAAGACGAGCTCGGAGACGGATGACTGTGGCGCCAATGGTGAAGCTGTCGTCAAGAAGCTTTCGTCGGATGACGAAATTCAGGTCTTTACTCGGGCATGCACCTGCTGTTCCCAGAACATTATTCTATCCAGGTCAGTATTGGCATTTTAGACACATCCAGGGCAACCTGTTGACGGATTCCCAGCTTCTTTGACATTTGCCCCAACACAGACCCCGCCATCCTTGGCCTTAACGAATTGTACTACGGTCTCGTACAGGACGAAGATGAGTGGTCTCAGTGTCGAGGCTCGATGGACGCCTACCCATGCGTAAACAAGCTTGGCTACACGCCACCGGGAGGAGACAAGTCCGCCAAGATCTATGCCTACGGGGAGTACCCAAGCAACGGCACCAAGACGACCTCCAATATCGCAGGGCAGATTACGGCGCCCGTCAGCGGTGAGGTGTTTACCTGGACCTTCAAGGAGAGAGAGCACGTGGTCACCGTGGCGAGCGCGGACGCGAAGCCCATTGGTAGCTCGAGCTCGGCCAACAATAGCGATGATAGCAGCAATAATAGCAGCAGTGGAAATACCCAGGACACTGAAGATGCCAAAGACTTGGGAAATTTTAATGCCCCGCAGCCGCTGATTCTCGCTATTCCCCTCCTACTTGTCGTGGTCTTTCAGGGGATGGCCTAAGAAAGAAAATCGACGTATTCAGGTAGCAGGGAAAATTGAAGAAGTTCTGATGCAACCAGCAGTTTGAACATGGATTTTGGGGGCTTGTTGGGCCACTTCACTAGATAGAACTAACACTATTTCACATTGCACGCGCTTTACATGAGTCCTAGCAGACAAAAGAACCCGGCCTCATGATGCTTACAATATAATCAAGAACATTCATTCATTATTTAACCTCGCTTTTAAAGACTTCGGGACCTGCAGCCTAAGCAATCCTATCTATTTTGCACCAATGAATTCATAACGAAGACACCCAACATCTACGTGTCCTCCCACGCCACCATTTCCGGTGCCTAGCACTATGTGAGTAAGATGATTCAAAACGTGTGCAAGGGCATTGTGTAAACGGCCTCAGATATAGTAGGGGGCGAAAGACTTACAACTACTGTAGGCACTGGCGAGAATCGCCGTGCAAGTGAACCCTTCGGCCTCTTCGGGGAGATAAGCATCCGGCGTAGTCGATGTTGTGCAGCCCTCGACCCAGGATATGGAGTATTTGTAGGTAATGCCGTGCGAGTCTTCCGTAGTATCCGTAATGACCGGATCGTCGGGGTTAAACATTCTCTGGTCCGTGTTCTTGACATGGTCGTCGCAAAAGTCTCCGGCCTTCAGAAACTGCTCGGTAGGGTCAATATCTCCATGACCAGGGAAGTTGGCCTCGTCTTCACAGACAACAGGCTTCATCGTCAATGTTGGCTCGGGGGCCTCCGTGGTGGATGTGCTGGTCTGGATGGCCACCCAACTGGCACATGAAAGGCTTGGCTGGCAGGGTTGCCCAGGGATCATGCACACAGAGGTCGTGGCGGCAGATGCACAAGAGCTGCCGCTGGAGGTCTCTATTGGCAATGTGGTGGCTGGTGCCGACGTCGTCCGTGTGAGCGTTGGTAGATCCGTTGGAACAGTGATCGAAGTGCTCATCGTAGTAGATACCGGAGCATCCATGGCTATTTCGAATTCAACATCAGTACATGTTTCTGGCAATGCAGTCACCATAGGATGCGGTGTGGGGGGGAAGGGGACAAGAACTAACATTCCCAGTACGCGTCAATGGAGGTCCAGAGGGCAGCGGCGGCAGCCCCAGTCGTTTCAAAGATAGCAGTAGGCGGAGGATCATTGGACTCTTCGGTCAGTGTAACAATCCATGGCGTTTCAGTGCCGGTGCTTGATGTTACAGTCTTGGTTGACGCATCATCCTCGACCTCGCAGCCAAGAATTATGCTGCTTGTTGATAGAACTCGGGTCGCTGTTGTTGTTATGACGGACCCTGAAGTCGATACCCCATACGATGTAGTTGTGACATGAAGAGTGGCTGATTTTGTTTCGCACGACGTGGGCTCAGGCGAGTAAGTGGGGATATGATCATTACCGATGCTGTGTCAGTGTCAGCTGGCTGTACTAGTGGCTGAAGTAATGAAACCACAAGGAAATGAGACCTACGTGAGCTTGGGCCAAGGTGGAAGAGTGCCATCGATACTAAAGCCGGGTGGGAGCTCAATTGATGGAGGCGGTCCGCTGTGGAATCAGGCTCAGGTTAGCAACACTCTCTTATCGAAAGCAAAGGACATCCGTACGTGATGTATATTCCTGGAGGCAATGTGAACTTCCATCCACCAATTATTGGGCCACCGTCCCAAGAGATACAGATCTGCGTATCAGGTTATTATGATGGATCAGTTCTCTGCTTTTCTATGACTTACCAAGAAAAACCAAACCCGGCATGGAACCACAGGTTCACCGTCGTCGTCGGACTTGGGATCAGGCACGTCCGTGTTAATAGGAATGAAAGTTACAACGGGCCAAGTCGTATATGTAGTCAATGGGCCGTCGATTGTAGTCGGTGGAAGAGAACCACCTGTTGTAGATGTCTGAGAAGACCCACCTCCAGTCGTAGTCGATGGAGAGCTATTGACCTGTGTCGACGGTGGAAGTGTATCAGAATTTGAAGATGGAGATGTCCCTCCCTCGGTGGAGGAGGGCGGGGTGTTGCCATCTGCAGTTGATGAAGGTGTATTTCCTTGTCCAGTCGATGAAGGGTCTGGGTTTGTGCCAGTGGACGACGGAGGGCTGGCTACTGTTGAAGTGGGAGTTGTATTGACTTCTTCCGTTGACGAAGGGGGAACACTCCCTGGGGTGGATGTTGGCACGATGGCTCCTGTGGAAGATGGAGACGATGCTCCATCAGTGGGCGATAAGGGAGGCGCAGAGCCACCTGTGGATGATGGAGGCACGTTTCCATCTTCGGTTGACGAAGGAGATACGTTACCATCGCTAGATGCTGGTGGATTGTTTCCTGTAGAAGATTGAGTGGTGATGCTATCTGAAGAAGCAGGCAATGAATTTCCTTCGGTGGTCGATGTAGGGGGCATGCTTCCGCCATTCGATGGTGGGGTTGAACCTCCCTCAGTAGAAGAGGGTGGTGTATTGTCATTTGTGGACGATGGAGGTGTGTTACCACTTGTTGAGGATGGAAGTATACCTCCTTCTGTCGTTGATGGCGGTGTATTTCCTCCTGTAGGTGGTAGCAAGGTACCGTCTTGTCCTGTAGATGATGGAGCGGTACTGTCATTTGTGGACGATAGAGGTGGCGAGTTTCCTCCAGTGGATGACGGAGGCGCATTTACATCTGTGGATGACGGAGACGAATCCTCATTTGTAGAAGAGGGAGAGATATTACTCCCCGTTGATGACGGTGTGGCTCCTCCCCCAGTGGAAGATGGAGAGGCGTTCCCACTAGTGGGTGATGGGACTGTATTTCCAGGCGTGGATGATGGAGAGGTGCTACCATCTGTAGACGACAGAGGCATCCCTCCTTCTCCAGTCGATGATGGAGGGTTGTCACTTTGACCTGCAGAGGATGGAGGCACGCTCCCGTGGGAAGATGAGGGAACTGCAACACCGCCTGTTGAGAGAGAAATACCACCACCTGAAGATGACGGAGGCATGCTTCCTTCCACAGTGGACGATGGAATAGTAAGGCCACCGGTAGACGACACAGACGTGCCATCCTGTCCTATAGACGAAGGAAATGTACTTTCATCTGTCGAAGAGGGCCCATCGCCTAATGTAGGTGAAGGCGGCAAGTCACCCGTTGCGGAAGAGGGTGACGATGTACCTACCTCCCCAGTCGAAGAGATTTGAGTGCCTACACCAGTTGATGATGGAAGGGAATCTTGGCCTGTGGATGATGGAATCGAGCCTCCATCCCCGGTAGATGAATGAGGCGTACCGCCCTCTGCTGAAGAGGGAGGCGAAATGTCTCCTGTGGATGATGGGATAGAACCTCCACCTATTGTTGATGAGGGGGAATTACCATTCCCTAACGAGGACGGCGGCGCGTAGCCACCTTTGGTCGAAGATGGAACCGCGTTTTCCTTATTTGTGGAGTGCTTCACAATTGGCACACAGGCACCATCATCTCTGCATGTATGTCCAAAATTACAGCAACCGGCGAAACCTAAGGAAAGGTCAGAATTCAGCAATGCTCTATGGAGGTAGTGGGGGCAAAGGAGGTCAAAGGGCACAGGGGTATTATTTGTCACTAATTTCTGCGGTGAGATAACTGGGATAACATACAGCAAGACGTGCCTATTGTCCAGTGGTTAGCATAGGGAATTTCAAGGCAATATTGAACATACCATAACCGCAGATGTGCTTTGTTCCACCTGGTGTGTTGCAGCAAGCCTCTCCCGGGAGTTCGAAACGACTCCCACAGCGCAAGCCAAATGTCCGCCTATCAAGGACGGGACTTGCCAAAACAGCAGGCAGGAATGCGCCCGACAGCAGGAAAAGTCCTGTACTAGGCTTCATTGTGAAAATAGATGGCTCCTAGCCGGGCTGGGAGGCGTTACGATAGCGAGCGTGTATTTGAATGATATATAAAAAAGATGGTGAAAGCCTCAATTGGCATGGGTATGAGCAAGCTTGCCATGAGATTAAGACCAGTATTCGACTTTATATAAGAATCACATTGTTTCTAAAGAGTATCGGGAATAGGTTCTCGGAGAACTGAATCATCTAACCGACTTTGGCCGTCTACCTGCGCCCTTCAGCCTCCATCAAACTCCATCATCACAAGACAGCTTGTGCATGCAAGTGCGATAATAGCCACGAGCTTTCTTCGAGTTACGAGAACGCCACTTCATCCTTCAGCACTGCCTTCACGCAATACCCCCCTAGAAAATCGTACAAGATCTGCAGGTACCAAGCCAACAGCAACAACTAATGCATTACTTGAAACTGGATTAATTCTGTGTTCATCGACTGATGACTGGGGCTGAGCGAGGTTGAGCTGAGTTGAGTGGGCAGCGGTACTCACCCATGTCCCTGGCCGCAGATGGTCCAAAATGCTAAATTTCTTGCTTCACGGGATCATTGAGCTAACATTTGCTCCGAGAGTGTGTGCATGGTATTTTTAGTGGCACCTGCGGGGGCTAACGTCGTTGATGCGATGTCGCATCCTGCCCTGACGCGGGTCACTTCGGTCAAATCCTTCAACGACGAAGCCGCAGCTCTGCGAGCGCGCAACCAACAGACGTGAGCTCGTATCGAAGTCAAGATTCCATCTCATTGGTCAAGCCTCAATTAGAATTGGTCCGTGTGGAAGGGTAAATGGGCCGCAGCGAGGCTGTCAAGCCAGATTCCCTGCGTAGATCCTGTCTCTAGATGCGGAGCAAGGCTTTCACCCCACCGCCTCTTCGCGTTAAACATGATTTTTGGGCCTAGTGTCATCGTTGTGAGACGTTAAAGTCCCCTGGAAGACATGATTTGCAGCAGGCTCAGCGACAATGAGCCAGGGGCAATGTTTCTCCCTGGACCAACGTCGACACAGCTGCCAAGGCCTTGGGCGGCCCACTCTGAGTCAGCTGGGGCTATGATGAAACTCCCGCACGCAAGCGATCGCAGCTGGTTGGTCGGATGTAGGAAGGCTGTATCGATCCTTCAGAGCGGCATCCCAGCTGTAAATGCGAAATCTTGGGGGCGGAAGCAGGTACAGGGAATGCGGCTGTAATTGAATACTGCAAAGGCGAGCAGCAATGCATCAACCATTGAGAAGACTTTGACCAACTGCGCAACACGCGACACTTGAAGACGGATTCTATAAGTATTGCTTCGCCCTAACGCTACGAGGAAATGAGCAGGCTTTCGAGGCAAATTTCACTCGTTTTCTTTAGATGCAGTTTCGTTTTCAGTAGAAGCGCATCAGTTCTTGCGAATTTTTTCAGGTATATACAAAGCTGTCAGTTGTTGGCTACAATGCACATAGTCGTGTTCCAGGCGCTGCTACTATGTCTGGCGACGCAGACGACCTTCGCAGCCGTCACATGGACGCCAATCGGCTGTGAGGGCTGGACATTTCAAGGAAATGGAGCCGAGGCAAAATCCATGGACGACATTTGGGATAATGCGATAGCCATGACTGAGCAGGCACAGGCCCAATTAGACATCATTCCAACAGAAAATGCCGTGCTGGTGCACTCTGAGGCTCAGAGACGAGCTGGAGCTCATGCAACATTCATGTTTGGCAATCTGGGATTTGACAAGAGAAAGGGGCTCGACACCAATGGGAGGGAAGTCGTGAGAAAGGTTAGAAGTAAGTGCAGGCTTTTGTTCTTGTGTCTCATACCATGAACTAAACCCGACACAGACATGTACTCTGACATCCGGGGAGGGCTCACCGGTAACCTCGTCGGTCTCAACCACCAGGAATCGCTTTTACTGTGCGGATCCAATGGATTGGTAGAGAGCATTATTCCTGGCGACTTTAGTAAGTTTCCGGGTAAATGACTTGTAGGTATCTGGACAAAACGCTAACAGTTACGCGCAGCAAGTGCGTCCCCGGTTTGGCACATCAAAAGGACATTGCAAACAGAAAACGGAGAAGCAACTCAATACATCTCTCTGGGTCCATTCGCCTTCGGTGAGACACCAAAAGACAGAAGCAAATGAAGTTGAGAACTAATCGTGACATACAAGGCGGCAAGGAGCCATGCACGGAACTGGTCACGGATGAACAGGGCAGAAGGTGGCCCGCTTACATGGGCAAAACCTTTACCGCTACCCTGCTCGACCAAGACGGGACTCCAGGCGAAGATATCGACGCCATCATCTTGTGCCCAGACCAATGGAGAAATCCCGACGCCGCGAGGCAGTGGGACATCTACCCCACCTTGTCTGTCGAGTCGGAGCCGAAGCAGGGCCAGGGCGGCTCCCAACCGTACGTGGGCAACTTCAACAGCGTGTCGGGGACGCTGGTGCACGAGATGACGCATCTCGTGGGAAGAACAAGAAAACAGACGTGTAAGTGGCGAATACTGGCGAGTTTCTCTGCGCAGGCTGACACACAGGAACAGACCAGGATGAGAACAGGGCCGGGTTCATGGACGCAAAGACGCTGGGAGAGGTGCTTCAGGATGAAGCACTGACCAATCCTGATTCGTATCGCATTTTTGCAGAGATGAGCATGTCGCCATTGACCAAGTGGGGGGTGCCTAGGGCGTAGATTTTAAGCTAAATAGGCTGTTGTTTTAGCTCAAGAGGAGAGAGACAGGGAACACGTGCGGGTTGGGTGCGGCTTGGACGTAGATCCCTGTATCTGATGTGCGCCTAATAATACACCTGCTTGCTCAAGAGCTGAGCCACGCACATGCCCGCAGTCGCACGCATTGTTTGATTTTGCTTCATTTTATGCTAAGAAAAAAATGAATTGAATCAGATCAATCTTCGTCATGCATCCAAAGCTTCAGTTCGCCCATCGGCTTTCGAGCCGCCGCACGCAAGCGCACCGTACCGAACAGCCAGAGCCCTTGGACCCCGCACGGCCAACTGTGCTCCAGCTGCCAGAAGCCGTGCTGCAGCGCATCTTCAGCTTCCTCTCCAACGATTACCTCTGCACAGTCGCATTGCTGGGATCCTCACTGCACCGCGTCGCCCGCAGCATCCAGCACAGCGACCTCAAAATCGACCTTGACGCTGATGGCAACCATGCGCTCGACCGACTTGATCTCGTCGCCCACCTTGATCAGCTCAGCGCAGTCCACAGGCTTCAAGTGAGCGCTCACGAGTATCGCCCAGGCCAAGGCCAAGCCGATGCCGTCTTGGTCCATCTCGCAGCCATGCTGCCCAGCATGACGGGATTGAAGGACTTGCACTGGCATGTCGATTCTATCAAGTCAAAAGACGACCAGCAACGAGTGACGGCGCCCATCCCAGCACCCATCTTGGCTTCGCTGCCTGCTGAGGCGCGTTTGCACACTTCCGTCTTCTGCAACGAAGTAGAGGAGTCCCACGTACACGCCCGAGCATTCTTGCATGCACTTGCCGACAACAGAAATCTTCACGCCCTGTCCGTCCGCGTGACTTTCATCGAGGAACAGATGTGTCTCGACACCATGGGCCCTCTCAAAAAGGTACTCATCTCATGCCCTAAACTCACCAGGATTCCCTACATGAACGTCTGGTACCCTGAGGTAGGCTGCAATGGATACGGGCCCAATCTGCGTGGCGCCGTCTACTGCGGCCTGGGGTTCGTCAACGGCGAAAAGCCCCAGCCCCTCGAGGAGCTAGGGATTCGGCATTACCCCTGGGGCGTGCAGGGAAAACCGCGATGCCTTGGATACGACGGCGGTGGCTATATTTCGGAATGGGATTACTGGACCTCCGTATTCGATTGGTCGCAATTGGTCCGGGTAAACAATCTTAGGTCGAAGGAGTTGGCAGGTTCGTGGGCACCTCGATTAACGGGCCTGAAAGAACTTGTTCTTGATGATGTCGATTGGGTTGACGACAAGTTCATGGATGATATCACGGCGCCGCTTGAGCTGATCAGCATCATGGGGCGCAACTTGATCAAGCAGCCGGAATCAATAGCCCGGTTCGGTGCAACGCTACAACAGCTAAAGATACACCAGCGGGGGCAATTGCCACACCAATTGGCAGAAATTCCCAGCCTTGAGCATCTCGCCAAAAATCTGCCTCATCTCGAGCACTTGAGTGTTGATGTTGCACGCCAGGAGGGTGCGCCACACGAATGGAACCACGAAGCCCTGGACGCCATCGCTGCCTTCCCCAGCCTCCAGTCCGTTGAGCTATGGTCCCCGCTGGCGAGTCCTCCATCACCGGTAGCAGCACCGGTCCTCACCGTGGATTCAGCCCGCCGTCTCTTCGACTACATGCGCGGGCGGAGCGACACGATACGGCGCGCAACATTCCACTCGGGCGAAGACCGCTTGAGCATGCCGGCGTTGGAGCAGCATCAACCCATCGTAGTGTGGGCCTCGGTCGCAGAGGACGGGCTACAATGGACTGAGCTCAACGCAGTCACTCTGGAGTGCAGCATCGTCTACCCTGTCGGCGAGCAGGGCAGCCGGGTCGACGTAACGTGTCCGGATCTGAGCTTGGAGATGAACCTGCAGCTTCGTCGGCTCGCGCAGCAGACCGACAGGAGGCTCGGGGATCTCAACAAGCTCGACCCAGATGAGCTGCGTCTCAGGGCCGCCCTGGTCGGCCCGCTACGTCAGGCCGAGTGGAAGTTGTGGAAGATGCATTATACCCGGCGACTAGAAATTCAAAAACGAAAAAAGGAAGAAAATACGGCCGTGGCAAAGCTTGTTACAGGGCCCTTAAGGCGAACTTTAGGACGGTAATGTCTGGATGGAAGAGCCGGTCTGTGAATATTTTTAGTTTGCCATCAGCTCGTATAACCGAAATACGTGCACCTACGCAGTTTAGGCATCTTGTGAAAGAAGCTTTGAGCCAAAGACTCTAAAAAAACCTGCATCCTAGCTTTGTCTCCTTGACTCACTAATATTGAGCAAAACAGGATACAAATTCCACGAGAGGCTATAAGCCAAATGGTACTGTTATGTTCCGTTTAAAAGAATCATGTCGAGTATTAGTTAAAGTGAAAGGAGCTGATTACTCTTTATCCAAATATTTATATCAAACCTACATCTGTCCCAAATTGCTGCAGGTACTTTTATTTGTTCAAGGACGACTCCTGCCACACGTTAAGTCACATTTTCAGAAAGCAAGAAAAAGCGCTGATTTTTGTATTCTAATTCACATGTAATCTTTTTCAAGTCGACTTTGTACTAAATTTCTCTCTCCACCCATTCGCTCATGAGTATCGCGATAGCTTCAACCATGGAATGCATCGACCCTAAACTCTCATCATCGTCGTCGTCTTGTAATCATCGTCTTCTTTTTCTTGGCCCTCTTTTTTTAAAGGGCGCTTGACAATCATTTCGTTCTCATTTTGGTAGGCCTCAAGAAGCTTGCTTGTGTCAGCAGATTGAACTCGATACTGCCATGCAGTCTCCGTTTGCTCAGTTCAAGGATTTCTCCGTTAGAACTCCCCAAGGCGCCAATCATAAAGCTTCCAACAGCGGGTCTTTGTCCGTGGGTTGTGCTCAATTGTACCTCCATCATGGGTGACATAGCGATTGGAATTGTGTGGGAAATGGTAACTTGAACATGGCTGTCATCAAACCAACCCTTTGCCGTGTAGTGTAGGGTAACTGCAACTCAGTTGAGTTGCTAGGATCTGTTAGCGTTGAATCTAACCTGGCTTGATACCAGCTTCCACAATGCGAGTATGTTACAAACACAATCTTTTGTGTGGTCAAATCAACACGTTATCTCTTTAGTTCTAAAATTCATCCATCTGCGAAGGGAAACTGCTTACAATGCAGTAGGAAACATGGGAAATATTACTGGACCCTAAGCAAGCTAAACGGCATGCGTCAGCGTTTATCTTATCAGGCCACTTTCACCAACTCTTCAAAAATTGGGGTATCCATTACCAGCCTGAGCCAATAGCGTGTTTCTGCTGCCAGCGGCTGAAGTGTTGGTGGCTTGCCCAAGCCGCTCCGCCAAGAAATCTCGTCACGGAGATCCACACAATGGACCACGGAAACAATCTAAGTCAACAACGTGGCGTATTTAAATTGGGCCTGACCCCTTTTCCCGACCTTTGATAAGCTGTTTATTCATCCCGATCCGTTGGGAGGATGCAAATTCCTGGCAAAAAATGATCAGCTTGGAGAAGAAGAGGCGCAAGGTGGTGACCGTCTTGGTCCTGTTCCTTGTTGCCGGGATGCTTTTAAGTTCCTCATACCTTTACATCGCGAGCAGGCTTTACACCTCGGCTCCGTTTCAAATTTCCGAACCTAGCAGCAGCAGCAGCACCGCGTTAAGCCACAGGTTGCAGCAGACATCGTCCACATCGACCCCTGCCCCCGCCAGCCGTGCAACCTCAACGCCCACCCAAATTCAAAACCCGCAACCCAGCGTTAGGTTTCTTATTAACTTGTATGTGTGGAATAGAAATCGGGTTTCAGTTTTAATTTTATTGACAATGACAAGCGGCGATTCGTTTTCCCGAACGGGTTTCCACTATGAAAAGACAGGCCCAGGGTCCGACCACAACCCCACACCAGAAAACCCTGTCGGCAATCCAAAGTGGCCCGGTTGGACCTCGTCAGGCGGTATAAACTGGGTTGGCTACATGGTTTCCGAGTTCAACTCGACTGTTGCCTTGGCATACAACTTTGCCCGTTCGGGCTCGACGGTTGATAGGAATCTAGTCGATCCTAGACCTACTCATGCGGCGAGCTTTGCGGAACAGATTGAGCACTTCAACGTTAGCATTGGCCACAAACCAAACTATGCATCGTGGACGCCGGATAATTCTATCGTTGGGATATGGTTTGGCGTCAATGACGTCAGGAGAAGTTATGCGATGGGTGATGTTGCCACGCTGTTCCCTCGTGTCGTGAAGCAGTTGTTCAAGCAGGCCCAAGTATTATACAATATTGGATTTCGCCATTTTTTGGTTCTCGACGTACCACGTGGGTAGTTGCCGTTCGGTGAGGTTCTGTGAGGGCTAACGTTGCGATCAGCCATAAACCTTGTTCCCTTTTATCAAAACATTTCCGCTTCGGATGATTTCCCGAAGCTTCTCTATGCCATAGACACCTTCAACCGACATCTTCGACATGGCTTTGAAAGCTTCAAAGAATCCAACACGGACGCAACTGCCGCCATGATCGAAACCTCACCCGTGTTTTGGGATGCTTATTTGCATCCTGCATCCATAGGTGCCGTCAATGGATCGTGTGCCCACCCCAGAAATGGACATTGCGTAAGCTTTTACTTCCCATTGCCCCATGCTTTTGATTGGATGCTCATCAATTCAAGGTCTGGTCAGATGAACACCATCCAGGAAAAAAGATTCACCGAAAGATCGCAAAGGAATGTGCCAAGGTGGCGTGGGGTTGGACACGGAGCCCTGAACCGAGCAAATTGGATGTTGACTAGATTTAGATAGAAAAGCCCCGATACCTGGACATTTTTTTTTATAAAAGTTGTAGTAATAATTGAGAGTTACATCGAACTTGTTCTGGCGCGTAATGTTGAAATGGCAATTTCGGCAAGCAGTTAGTCAAGCCTCGTGCATCCTCAAAGGCTGCATCTACGCGAGGACAAGGCTCCTACTTTAAGTTGTAACGAGCGCCAAAAAAAGCTATAGTTGCCGTCGATGATGCTAGCAAGGCCCACCGCCACAGCGGTAACTGGTATCGTCATTATTTTGGTTCCAGTTTGATTCGATGCCAGGAGGCTGTTGTGTTTGGATTCCTGACGAGTCATTGTCCTTGAAGCAAGTATTTCGGTCGCTCACGTGTCACTCAAAGTAGTGATTTACACAGCATTCGTTATTCATCGCACTAGAAGGAGATGTCGTCAGTAGGACTTGGCTGCTGTGCTTGATCAGCTCCGGCATTGTGCCTTACTCAGCCCCCAACTGCCTGCCAGTCAGCCTTGCTGGCTTGCACTTCTGCTGCTATGGCTGGTTCTCATTCGCGGCATCGTGGTCGGCTTTTGAGGCAGCGACTTGGTCAGCGGCGGACTCCTCGCACAAACTGCCGTGCACTACCGGAGAGGCCTGCGAGCCCCATTTGCGCCACATTCGTCGCCATTACGACTGATACCTGGAGTCGCTGGATTGGTCCGGCGCCTCTAGTAAGCCACGACAGCTGCAAGCCTTGGCTAACCGCTTTGAGATGGGGCCAATGGGGCCGCCTGCCCGTCAGCACTGGCGGGTAGCTCGAAACCTAAAGAAGCGAACATTGTCAAGGCTAAAAGTATGCATAAGTTCCCTTGACCAGGTGAATTTTTTCCGTGGATTCGACAGCAGGCCATCTCGGCCGTGACCGAATGCGCCCGGTGTGTGTGTGTGAGTGGTCGTTATAGATGGCGACGCGGGGGAGAAATATGAGAATTTGGGTGGCACCCCCTCGTTTTGTGCGGAGAGGCATTGCCGAAGTCTTGGCTCATTTGTGTTTTTTTCCTTCAGGTGCGGGTGATTTGGCTTGGCGTGTGGCAAGCGCTGACAGAGTCGCCGACCTGCATCGACCACTTGCCTTCTGCCACCGGGCCTCTTTGCGGATGGGGGCATTGAAATGCTCTGGCTGATTCCTTTTCCTTGACCGAGTAAGATTCAGCACGGCATGCTGCTGGTCTTGGCCCAGCACAAGGTTGACCTGTCCGGTTGAGTCCAGAGGACGCCCCGGTTGTGGTGGTGGCGGCGCACCGGTAATGGTTGCCAGCGCAAGAACCAAGTTTCTGGCGGGCGAGCTGGATGTGACGTGCAGCAGGTGGCTTTTTTATTGCGCCATGATTGATGGTGTTCTGGCCGAGGTTTGAAATCAGGCTGTGGGCTACATATTAGTGCCGTGGCAGCCTCCTTTTCAATGGTAAGATCGTCTTGGTCGGCGGGGGTCACATGCGAGTATCAGTCAAAAAGTGTCTCAATTGTCCACCACCAGCATCAGCATAGAGTGTCTCTCGGCGGATGGGCTGTTGAGAGTGCCAAGATGCCGACTGTCTCCTGCCTGTACCTGTCGTAGTGGGTTAACCTCAGGGCCTCACAAGCTCCATGATATTCCGTATATCCCGCAGATGCTGGCAAGCGTATTGGCTCGTTTCACAGACGGGGCTGGCCCCCATCTCTTATACGAACCATCTAGGAGCGCATCTAGGGCTGAATCGACCCCTCAGCTGGCTGGGTCCCGTAGTCAGCTAGTCTATCTTGGCCCCGACAAACTGTCTCGTTTTGTTTTTGCGACCGGGGAAGAGTGCCTTCGTGGCTCCCCACCCCTGCAGTCGCAGCAATCACACCGCATCCACGGCTGACCAGAGCGGACCAGGATTGGACGCTGCCCAGCGGTCTATCAGATTGTTGGTCATCGGCGTTGCAACGCAAAATCACATAGCAGGCAACATGGTCGATCCCCAGGGCCTCGGTGCCGCAACCACGCGGCAAAAGGTCGACCAGCATCGGAATCCGGAGCCCAACCCTTCCCAACCGAGTTGGCGTGCGGCTCAAAAAAACTCGATAGTTTGGCCGGATAAGCCACCGGCTGCTTATTCGTACAAATTGCTATTAAATTAGCACATCCGGCCGGAAAACGGGTGATCCCTTCTCACCCTTGACTCTCTCTCCGTCTCCCACAGTCCGCCCGCCGCATCAAGGCCCAGCATCGACACCGACGGTGTCTAAACCCAGGAAATGGCTTATGACTCCGGAAATACGAACTGGAAGCCAGTCCATGATTCCTACAGCAGCCCTGCACAGAATTCAGACGAGAGGGAAACGTTTAGCTCACCAACAAGTCCCGAAACCTCATACACGGGGGCCCACTTCAACTCTCCTCGACCACTCTTTGCATATGACTCCAATTATTCCAACGATTCCGGACAGCCGTCGCCGTCGCATGGATGGGATCCTTTGCAGCAGAACCCTCCAGTATACAGCCAACGAGGAGAGAGCCTCGCCGGACTGCTGAATTCGTTTCGCGGCGATCGGTCGCCAACCCCACCAAGGACGCATCCAAACCGGCCGCCAAAATGGTGGGATCCCGCTGCCACCTACTACAAGCGGCATTGGACACCTGCTTGGAGCATGCTGTTCTTCCTATTTGCGGGCATTGCCTTTGCGTGCGGCCATCATGCCTACTACCGCAGTCTTGATGGCACAATGCCCGATCAACAATTGCGGAAGCATCGATATGGAACCGCGATTGCCTTTTTCGCAAAGACGAGCCTGCTCACGGCTGTCATACTTGCTTACCGACAACGTGTGTGGATGATGGTTCGCCGCAAGATTTTGCCTCTCAGCGTGGTCGACTCGTTGTTTGCGGCTGCCGAAGATTTGCTGGCCTTGTTGCATTGGGAGGCGTTCAAGCGCGCCAAAGTGGCCATGCTTCTTGCTCTGTATGTCTGGTCGACGCCGCTGGTGGTCATCCTGACCTCGGAAACTCTTTCAGTTCAGCCAAAACTTGTCCGGCAGGAAAACGTATCTTGCCCTGGTGTCCAAACTCTCAATTTCGACCTCGAGTCAACGACCAATTGGCGTGAGCCAGTGAGAACAGATGGCGGTCTTATCCAACTGTCTGTATCACTGTGGAATGCAACTGTTGGGTGGGATGATTTCAACGCCAGCGACCCCAATTCATTCGATTACTGGACTTCTAGCAGCAAGCAATTCGAAAAGCTCGCTTCGAACAGCCGATACCTTGGCAAAACATTGGCACGGGACGGGGCCAGCCAGGAAATATGCGGGAAAGCGTGGAATTGTTCCTTCATAATAGAGTTCACTGGCCCTGGCTACAAGTGTACGAAGCTGGCCAGCGGGGTTAATTCTACCGTGCAGCCACTCAGGGGAGCAGAAGCACCATTCGGCATTGATAAGCTTCTGCCGGTAGGAGACTTCAAGTACTTTGCAATCAACGACGAAGGTGACTATGCGGCGAGCCAACTCCAAGATGTCAACACTGGGGGAATGCCAAAAACAGGACCGCCATATCCCCCGAATCTAGGAGCGTTTCGAACCGAACCATTGTTGTGGATAGGCTACGTTACGACTAATTGGGATGCGGAAGACGTTCCTACTAATTGGAAAAAAAATGCAACTTGGAACGACGACACCTTTATTCCTCACATTATTGGCTGCGAGCACTATGTAACCGAATACACCGTCAACATCACTTACGAAAACGAAATACAATCCCACAAGTTCCTCCGTAGCAAAAACGTTTCCAGAGTCATCGACACCCGTTTTCTTCCGAACCAATCCATAAACATGGAAGGACTACTCGACACCACATCAGCGACGCCGGAGAGCGGATACGTAATGCCGCGAAATGTATCGCTTTACCGCAAGACTGCGGCCTATCATTCGGTGGGCAAGCAGTTGAGAGACTCGCTGAACGGGTCGATTAACTTGGGCAACATTGCCCTGACCGATGTCCACATTACGCGGCTTATCGAAAAGCGCAACTACCTAACCATTCCAAAATTCGAAACGCAAGTTGAGAGCTACTACTCGGACATGGTTCTGTCGCTCTTGTCTGATCCCCAATTCGCGGTCGTGTCATGGGCGCACAACACCTCGCTTATGGCGGGCCAGGAGACCAAGGAGGGATACGGAAAGGGCCTGCACAAGTGCACGAGGGAGCGCACGACCAACTCGTACAAGTACCACGAGCGCGACCTGTGGCTCGTGTACAGCATCGCGATCCTCCTGGCGACAATTGCAGTCGCATTCGGCATCAGCGCGATGCGCCACGGGGACACGTACCGCGACACGAGGTTCTCATCCATTGTCGCCGTGACGCGGGGCCGCAGCCTCAACGACGTCGGGTGGGACGGCGACGCCGCCAACGTCAAGGACGTCAAGATCGGCTTCGGAAAGGTGCGCGACGTGGCCGGCGACACGAAGACGGGCTTCGGGCTCGAGGGCGACGTCGCGCAGGACAAGCCGGACCAGCCAACGCTGCGGTCGCCCGTCATCCAGATGAAGGAGTGGCGCGAGAGAAGAGCGACAAGGCTCATGGACGGGCCGCCCAGGCAGCTGTAACTAGTTAGACGCGTATACGACAATTGCTCGGCTGGCGCCGCATGAGGCTAGAGTGTTTTCTGGAACATGATGGCATGGGTGGCTTCGCGTCATATTTGTACAATTTATGCAGACCAATTGACTATTTTTAACCGTTGCCTTGTCTCGCGAACAGCCAACGTTGGCGAACAACCTTGTAGGGCTGCCGCGCTCTATTGGTGTGTGAAGGTGCCCTCCTCACGTAGTCCCCTGCACAAATATGCCAAGATTACTAGCGGCTGTGCCATTGGCCGGCGTCATCGTATTCGATGGCATCCCCTCAGCAGCCTCGCCCAATGCGTCGCAATCGTCACCTGCATGTTAAAATGCTGCTCGTGTGACTCCTTGTTTTTCGGTTGTTGAAGAAACTTCCCATTAATCATCCAACTCATCCCGCGAACCTGCTGACTGATAATCCAAATTTACTCCATTGTTCATCTGACCGCCTGCTGCAGGCCATCACCATGACTCCAAGCCCAACGCTCGCTTTGCATCTTGTGTCTGCAACCTCGGCCGCGATATTCCTGTTGATACTTTGGGTCAAAATTTGGAAATATGGAAATTCGGGAACCCAAGGAACTGCAAACTGGAGGGCCGCCTGGAAGGCTGTTTGTATACCTGCATCGACGATTATTCAACACACATCTAATATTCATGGCCTAGTACCTTGGGGTATTGCTTGCAGCTATACTCTCATCGCATTGGTCAGAGATCTTAGTACTGGATTTAGAGTACAAGACAAGTCTCCTACTGTCAACCTTGACGTCGACTCTGTCCACCCTTGGCCTTAGCTTACTGCTTCTCCGAGAACAGCGGTGGTCCCAGCACACTTCAGATGTTACCACCCTCTATCTTCTGACAGTCATCATTTGCGATGCTCTGCATCTGATTTTGCCTTCTGATGTCACCAGCAACCCAGGCCCCTTGCACCCGATAATTTGCCGTTGTTGTGTACATTCCGCGCTACTCGTATCACAACATTGCTCCCATCGAGCATCTGGTGCCCTCAGAACACGTCGGTCTCCTGAAGACACTGATGGTGTGCTGAGTAGAGCATTTTTCATCTGGGTGAATCCCATCCTTGCTGGTGGGTACAATCAGGTTCTCACCTTCAAGGATATGCCATCCCTCAGCCATGACATGAAACCAGAATTAACAAGGGAGGCAATTCTCAGGGCTTGGTCCCAACGAAGTAGGTCGAAAATTTCAGCCCCGTTTTATTTCTCACCTCTGACAAATTCAGCCAAGCCAGAAACCAAAAAGACGTTGCCGCTGGTTTTGCTTGAGTGCCTCAAGCAGCCATTCTTCGCGGCTGTTATACCCAGACTCCTCATGATCATATTCACTTATGCCCAGCCCATCTTGATCAAGGAATCCATTAAATACGCCGCGAAAGATTCAATGGGCTTTGGGGGCAATCAAGGCTTCTGGCTTATCATATCAGTAGTAATAATCTACATTGGCCTTGCTGTGAGTTCCGCCTGCTTGTCCTTGTTTGATTACTCATTTTTCTATCAGCTCTCGACGGCCATTTACAGGCACCGCATAACTAAGCTAAAGCTTATGACCAGAAGTGCCCTGGTGGGGCTTATTCATAACCACACCATGAAATCACCCAGCATTGCCTACGACAACGGTGAGGCTACTACACTCATGACCAGCGATGCAGACAGCTTAGATGGAATTGCCGGCATGGTCCACGACACATGGGCGCAGGTTGTGGAGGTAGTCATCGGGATCGCGCTTCTAGCTAGTCAGGTTGGATGGATTTGGCCCCTATTACTGTTTTTGATCTACCGTGTGTCTACATCCATCACTCATCTGTCCATTGCTAAAAGCTTTAGTATGCTCACACATGAGCCGGTTTGTTGCAAAGCACCTCCGGCTTCACCAAAAGTCTTGGAACGATGCAACTCAAAACCGAATGGCCGCTACAAGCTCAATGCTTGGTGCAATGAAGACTGTGAAAATGGTTGGATTCCAGCGACATCTTTCCGATCGAATTCAGTATCTTCGCAAGATGGAACTTTTGGAGGCCTCCAAATTGAGATGGGTCAATGTTTTTTACAACGCGTCCGGTGTGTCATGCCAGTAGGATTGTGAGTCGTTTTTTGAGACAGCTAACACAAAGGTAGCCAATGCACTGGGAATATTCTCTCCGGCACTCACCCTCGTTCTTTTCGCGGTAATATCTGCGGCCCGTGGGTTCGAATTAGATACAGAAACGGCATTCACCACAATGGCCATTCTCGGCATGGTCACGCATCCTGCAAACATGGTCATGACCATCGTACCGCGAGCAGTGGCAGCATTCTCTGGGTTTGAAAGGATCCAAGAATTCTTGCTCCGTCAACCTCTCCAAAATTTCCGGGGAGCCCTCCAGGAACATACCCTGGAAGAAATCCCACTAACTGCTGAACCTGACACAGCAAAGTCCAGTCCTGTCATTGATATCTGTCAATTACAAATCGGCAGCGAGCAGCCGATCTTGGAAAACGTCAACCTAAAAATAACTCCAGAATCACTCACCATCTTATCAGGCCCTACCGGTAGCGGCAAGTCAACACTATTACGCGCAATTCTCGGCGAAGTAGTTCCCACCCGTGGCTCAATCAATGTATCCACCCGACGAATTGCGTATTGTGCTCAGAGGCCATGGCTGCCCAACGGCACGGTCAAAGAGGCCATTTACGGTTCCAACAGGATACTTGATGCTGATGAAAAGAATGAAGGTTGGTACCACGAAGTAATAAAGCTGTGTTCCCTCGCCCACGACCTCGATTCCATGCCGGATGGGGACAAGACCCAAATTGGTAGCCGGGGACTCAATTTATCTGGAGGACAGAGACAACGCGTGGTAAGATTATGAAAATCCGGACATGTATAGAATTAACGAGCGCCATAGACACTAGCACGTGCACTCTTTGCAAAGTGCGATTTACTTCTCCTCGATGATACCTTCAGTGGGCTGGATGGTGATACGGAGCAAACGGTTTTCAATGCTCTCTTTGGACCCACAGGTATAACAAGACAGTTAAAAACTACCGTCTTTCTTGTTTCAAATTCCAGTGGGTCTCATTTTGCCCCTGTTCCTAGTCCTTGACTCATTCTCGCACAGCACAGTACTTCCCAGCCGCAGATCGTGTCGTGGTTCTTGGGAATCGCGGGATCGTGGATCAAGGGAACTGGAAAAACATCAAGCTAAAGGCTGCATCCATCGAAAAGTTCTCCACCAGCGATGAAATTGGAAACAAGACGGCTCTGTCGTCAAGTTTTGATAAACTCAGTGCTCAGTTGCGAGTCAAACATGAGATGGAACAAGATCTTTCAAGGAAAAGTGGCGATTTAGCTTTATACAGTAGGCTGTCCCCCCCGTATCAGTGAGTGCTTCTAATTTTACAATAGGTTATTATCTGGGGTTCATCGGTAGCAACAATTTTGGTTTACTTGTCACCCTCACGGCCTTGTACTCTGTCTTCATCACTACTCCGCAATACTGGCTTCAACTATGGACAGAGTCAGGCAACGGAAGCACGATGTATTATGTTGGCGGATTTATGTTCCTGTCCACTATGTCATGGTTGTCGACTAGCATGCAGATGTGGTAAGTTATTCTGAGAAAACAAGTGGCTATTCGTTATAACTGAGGATTCGATAGGTCCGTTGTCATCCGTCTTGCTCCAGAATCCGGTGTACGGCTACACGCGCGTCTTTTACACACCATCGCAAGGTTCATAGATCAAATCCGAACCCCTCATACGATAGTGTGACTCTCAGCTAAATTTTGACAGCGCGCCTTTATCATATTTTTCAAATACGGACAACGGCTCGACTTTGAACAGGTAAGAGCTTGTAGCACAAGAATACTATCATGCTAAAGGTTTTAGATTCAGTCAAGATATCCCGCTCATGGATAAGCAATTGCCTTCTGCGCTTCAAACTCTTCTAGTTCGTTAGTCTCCTGTTGGTCCTCGAAATAGATCGCAAAATAACCATATTTCTAGAAATATTCAAGCTGGCTATGCAGATCATAGTCCTCTGTGTAGCCGAGAAATGGCTCACGGTATCCCTACCACCCAGCATTGTTTTAGTCTATTTGGTTCAAAAGGTTTACCTCAAAACGTCAAACCAGCTTCAGCTTTTGGAGTTGGAGTCCCGTGCAAAGGTCTTTTCGAGCTTTCTGGAATCTGTAGGTACAATTATCGATAAATCTGCTGTCCAATACTAATTTATTAGATCGAGGGTCTCGAAACAATACGAGCGTTTGGATGGTCTGCAGCCGTAATCCATGATAATACTCTGAGTGTCGATCATTCCCAACGACCAGAATTTCTCCTTATATGCCTTCATAGGTGGCTCAAAATCGTGCTGGATCTTTTCTCAGCAGCTCTTGCAACAGGTGCTATCACGATAGCCGTCACACATCGCGAGCATATCAGCGGCGCGCAAGTCGGCATCGCGCTTAACATTTTACTCGTCGTTAACTCCACACTGATCAAATTGGTAAAGAGTTGGGCCACGCTGGAAACCTCTATTGGGGCCATCGCTCGCTTGAAGACGCTCGAGGAAAAGACGCCTGTTGAAGGCACAACCACGTTGAAGTCGAATCCTCCTAAGGATTGGCCTTCTCGAGGGCGAATTGAATTCAAACAAATTACAGCATCTTATAAGTAAGAAAAATCCAAAACCCCAATCACAGCAAAATGAAATGTGACTAAGAATTACGAAACTCAGTTCCGAGTCTATCGCTTTACAAGATCTGAGCTTAGATATCAAGGCAGGCCAGAAACTTATTGTCGTCGGACGCACGGGCAGGTACGCCATTCCAGATCTTAAAGCACCTAACAGCAGCTTAACAAATATCTCAGTGGTAAAAGTACCTTAATCCTAACCCTCTTGCGACTTCTTAAATTGCAATCGGGCAAAATCGAGCTGGACGAGATTGATATTGAGTAGTACCATTTGGATGAATCTGAGAGAAGATGTTGTTTGAGACGGCCAGCCGTGCTCCGTGACATGGCGCTGCGGGCCTCAGACACATCGGCATAGTCGGGCGCCGATGACACCAGCATCTCGTGCAACCGATCCACATACTCGGGCTTTACGGCCAAGGCCAAGTCCCAAATTTTGAGGATGTTTGTGCATTCAGCGACTGGGTTTGACAAAATCTGCCTCTCCCTGTTTGTCTTGGCCTCGCGAAAGTTGTAGGAAAACTTCAATTGCTTGCCTGTAATACTGGCGGAATGATGGACCGGGGGTCGGTGGACCCGTCGGTTGTTGACTCTTGCAGTAAAAGCCCTTTGAGTTATATATTACCACAGATTCGTGGATCAAAAACGAGGTCACCTGCCTAGGTTTGCCAGATGTCATCAGGGGCAATTTTTTGAAGAAAGATAGCAGCTTTGCACCAGTCATTGAAACTTTTCAAAGACACATACTAGCGTGGCTGCTTCATCCCCCATTCATCTCGGCTTCCCTGGAATGGACCCCCGATAATGAAGTGAACATCACGGTTTGGACTTGGCTCAAAAGGAACCCTGCCAGCCTCGAAATCTTTCCGAGATCGACCGATTAGTTCTGATAGCTGCCTAGGAGTCTTGGTCATGCGTCGAAGGCTCGCGACAAGTTTGCCGCGGTTTGTGAAGTTGAAAGTCCACTTGAAGGAACTTGCGTGGCACTTGACCGAGTGATTCTACTTGCCTCGCTGCAGAACGGGGAGGGCAATCCTTAGGCCTTCGCCGTGGGCTCCGACTAAGTCTTCTTCTCGGGCCTTGGCGGTGCTTCCAAGTTCAAGATGTGCCGGTTTTAGGTTGGCAGTGTGGTTTGTGATGTCGATAAAGCCATTGCAGGGTTCCCCGGTGTTGCGATGGCTACCGCTGAATCGGATGTAACCAAGGGACGCTGGCGATGTAGCCACGGGATTGGATACCTTGTATAGGATCTCCATGCTGGTATCGGTCGCGGTTTCGCGTCGAGTGACATGAAATTGGCTCTCAAGCAGACCAAAGGATTGGATTATTGCGTCTCTCCTGCAAGGAAAAAGAAGATGATAATATTAGTAAGGGCGCGAGGGGGGAGAATGGGGGATGTGGTGGTACCAGTTCTGAACAAGTTCACGGAATGCTTCGACGGGGCCCCATTCCGAGCCATAGGTCGATTTGATGTTCATATTGAATTCACGGCCTTCTTGGATCGAGGCGAGTGTCACACCGGGCTCCTCGCCCCATTCTTCATCGCTCATTTTGGTTGGTGTGGTGTAGCCAGTGAAAAGGAGTTGTGCAAGATGACAAAAATTTAGGAAGAGATGGACGTTCTTTTCATCAATGAAGCGATCGTTTCGCGAAGGTTCTAGTACTCCGTTGACAGTTGCATAGGCTGCTTCCAGCTGGCTGCCATTGAGTGAATAACTGCTATTGTTTCCGTGGCCGTGTTTGTTTTGCGGCTTCTCATACAGTCCGCGTGCAACCCATCCCCTAAGAAACGCTAGTGTACTCAATGACATCACCCGCTTCCCCAGCACAACAGTGAATTTGCACATGGAACATCAGGTGTCTTGATATCGATACCGCCCTGTGGAGCCTCTCTCTTGTCAAGATATCATCCCAGCAATAAGGATGAAATTCTTTATTGAAAATTAGAATTCAACCGTGTTAAAAAAAGAACAAGACTCAATGCATTATTCATTTACTATTAAGGTGAACCAGTGAAGCTTCTGCAGGCCGACCCACAAGTCTTCGGTTGTTATCTTGAACCCGTTGTGAAAAAGAAAATCCATAGCCTATTATATTATACCTCTCGTTTGATTTTGTCTTTTTCCAATATTTTCTTTGTCGCAGTGTGTAACGGGAACCGCCAACTAAAAGGGGGCTTCCAAGGCTAGTGCTTCTGACAATGCTGAGATACAATAATGGTGAGTATGTGAGCTTGGTCCGCTATGTCTTGCTTTGCCTTGACCGAAAGAACAAAACAACCAAAGCCAGATATACCAAAAGGCTATATCAGTATTCTACCATTGCTCCTGCAAGCCTTGTATAGCGCATCCTGTATAAACCCATGGTCTTGTCAGCCTTGAAGCTTTCTTGGTTGGGATGATCTTGGTAAATCGAAACCTTGAGGTCGAGGGAGCATTTAACGACTTTCTAATGGCTGTTCACCTAACCTGGCAAGCAACAGAGCACTGACTGCAGCGTGAGACCCCAAGGCAGCCAGGTCTGACGCCTTCCAAGACCGAAACTTTGTAACAATGACGCCCGATGGGTTGGGCGAATTGACAACAACTCGGAAATTACTGCCGCAGTCGACGTCGCCCCCAGCTTCGACAAGCACCTTGGCGCATTCCAGGAAGCCATTGGCCGCGGCGATATGGATCGGTTCCACGTTCATCCGAGACCAGACTCTCTCTGGCACGCCGTTGTCGATCTTCGCGCCGTGCTTCAGAAGAATCCGGAGGATATTGGCGTGACCACCAAGCGTGGCAAAGTGGCACGCTGTGAAGCTGGGCTCTTGGGTGACTGCATTCACATCTGCTCCCGCTGCAATCAGCTCCTCCACGGCCTTCTCATTCCCGACGCGGCATGCGGCATGAAGCGGCGTTCGCTGTTTGTAGTCCGTTTCGTCCACGTTGACCCCATACTCCAGAAAAAGCCTGACAATGTCAATCGCGCCCGCGGCGGCGGCGTGCCAAAAAGGCGTGCGTTGGAAGCTGTCCCTTGAGAACAGTGGCCTGTCCAGCGAGCGAGAGATGATGCACTCGGCTGCGTGAATGTTGTTCATGGCAGCGGCACGGTGTAGCGGCGTTTCGCGGTGTTTGTTAAGGACCTGGTCACCTCCCCGTTCCACTGATGTATACAGTCCCGGCATCAGATCATCTCCTGCCGTATTGTCCAGCCCAATCTCAGAGTCTGCGCTGGGCTCGTTGGTGGGTCCACGAGGCAGTCCATCATCAAAAATAAGCTTACCAAGCAGGGCAGTGACATCATCGGACTTAATGTACGAGGCTACAAGATGGGCAGGCTTTTCGACCCGGTGGTAGGCGTCAAACCATCGAGGCGCCAAATGGCTCGTTGCATCATAGAGATGGTTGATAATCTCGAGATTTCCAGACAGCGAGGCCAGATGAATAGTTGACAAGCCAGCATTTGTGATGCTGCCGGCATCCGCGTCATGCTTGATGAGCAAACTAATAAGCTCCACGTGGCCAAGCGCAGACGCCCAGTGCAGCGGTCTGAACCCACTGAAGATGGCGTGCCATGGCTCAACCTCGTCCGACGCTATTGAACTTCTTACTTCTATCAGGGCGGTGCTCAGCGGGCTTTCAAGCAGCTGGGTGACGGCGCTTACATCATTCCTAATGCAGGCCCGAACAAGCAACAGCGAAAAGTATCTCTTAAACATAGCCTCCTCGCTCTGGTCGCCTGTCTCGATTCTGAGGTCTGATTTTGCAGCCCGCGCGACGATGTGCCCGAATGAGTCCCCAGTGACTTCATTGGCACCGGCACTTTCTCGGGGCGAAACCCGAATACGGGGCGGAGCAGTCGGGCTCATTATGGTATCCAAAAGCGCAAGACCGTACTGCCAGCTGTCTTTAATGGTTGGAATCTCAGCCATGGCCTCCAACATGGCTCCCAGGGTCGTTTCTTCGTCATCGAGCTCGTGTGGCCGAGGTAGAGATAAGTCGTGTCCGATCAAATTCTGGTCGAAGCCCGCCTCGAGCTCGTAGATTTCCGAGAGGGTTAACTGCACATAAGTCTTGTTTTGGACACGGACCGTCTCGACGCGTGCAACGATGCCTTCATGAGCATGGCTGTCAGAAAGATTCAACCCGAGGGTATCATCATTCGTGCTTAACCCTGAAACCTGAGGTGTCATGAATTCAGGATCATCCAAAACGACATCTTGAAAACACCAACATTGCCAGGACAAGAGCCCCTGCCGACCGGGAGAGATCCCCACATAAATATCCTTGTATGAAGTTTCTAGAGAACCGTTATGTTGGATCCAATACCGAAAGACGCCCAGCACGTTGTTATAGGTGGACGTATCAGGCTTTAGCGTTCGCGTCTGTGAACTCCATCTCCAGCTGGGATGTGTGTCGATAAGGCCAAAGCTCTGGAATCCCAAATTGCCATTGACGCTAGCCACAGTTATATCCGGCAAACCGTACGCCGGAAGCTGCTTCACATAGACATATTTGCTATCACCCCCCAACATTTCTCTATCAGCAGCTGAGAGCCAAAACACTCTTTCTGGGTTCAGGCGTGCATGCTGATCGCCCCCCAGAGAAGCCAGCCGAATCGCAAGGCTGTAATAATCCAAGGCCCCATTTGACCGGCCGTTTCGCGGATAGCAGTCCAATATTGCGTAGTACTCATCCCCAGATCCATGGCCCACCTCTTGGTCTGCATTGGGCCATTGTGTTTCTGGGAGCGCCTTGATGCTCTTGGACAAGCGCAATTGTACGTGCAGGCCAGCATTGGTCATTGTAGACGGGGCACTCGCTCTTGACGGGTCGAGGATCAAGGGTTTCATGTCGCCAAATTCTTCAAAGTAGGCAGGGCTGGACGCCAAGAGGCCAGAGAGCTGGTAGCGAAGCATGTCGTTTTCGGAACATGTCCAGGCGAAAATTGACTGATCATCGGTCACTTTGACATGGGTCAGCATTGGACTTTTCGCTGTATGTTGGAATTGCAAAATAGATACCCTTGAGAATTTCTTCCTGAAGCCGCATGAATGCCTTTTCCCCTTCCCCATAGAGCAGGGGCATATTGACGTTGAAGATTCCCATAAGACAATAGGCAAGATCTTCCACCCGCGTAGTCCGGCGTCTGGCTGCCCATTTCATCTTCTTGGCAACGCTCAAATCATCCAGTCCAACGGAGCCGACCAGGACATGGACATCTATCCCAGTTATGTCGCTAACTAAATGAGCAAATGAGGGATACAGTGGCAGCCCCACTCGGTCCCCAAGTTTTGTACCAAGTAGCTTCCATTTTCGCGAGTAGAATTGGACGTTGACTGGCGCAATCAGTTCCTGCAGAGTCCAACCTCGCGTGAACCAACGGCTATCCCGTATCGAGTTTCTGATTCCCATGATCCTGTCCATGTCATCATCATCGTGATCAACGTACTCCACGTCGTTGAGGAAGGTGTAACAGATGGCAGCATCGCGGTACCAACGAAACATGCTGTTGATGGCCTCGGACAGCTCTGCGCTCGACGTCTTGTCGATGCAGCACGTGTCAATCCAGATGAAGTTGTAGCCCTGCGACTGTGCCAGCTTCGCCGAGTCACGGATCTTGGCGAAGCCGGCCTTCTTGGTGATACGATGGGCAAACGAGCCATTGAGCGTTCTCATTCGGCTGGTGGACAATTCCTGGATGTCCTGGAATGTAACCTCATCCTCATCGCTCCCCCACGTGTGCGACAGGATCGCGTAGGGCGGAATGTCGCCCTCGGACTTGCTGACGAGACGCAAGGTCAAACTGTCGAGGAGTCGCATCGTCGTCGCACTGGGCAGCACCTCGTCACTGCGAGTGCCGCGAGGTCGGTACTAGTTCAGCCCATCCACCTCACAGCCGAAAACCGTCCTTCATTCAGCCGCACCACCCCTTGTAATTTCTGGCCCCCACCTAGCGGTGGGAGGTCAGGAACGCATACGGATAGGCGTGAGGTATTTCCGTCTTCCAGCCGCGCACGCAAGGCGGGTCAAAAATATTCCGCACCATCCTCTATGTTGCATCCCGAATATGTCGGATTCGATAGGGCGGCTAATAAAACCAGGGTCGAATACCTGGAAACAGAAAAATGAATCACTTGCACCGCATAACTTTAATCACAACGCATGGCCTCTAAGGCTGCAAATACGGCTGATGATACTCCTTGACGAATTCCCCACAGCTCCGACCCCTCTTTGATCTGAATCCGTCACATGACCAATCACTTCCCCTGCACATACCCCTATCTGTTCAATAATCAACCCTAAGGTCGTAATGGGTACGCTTCCTGTGGAGATATTATTGCATTGGATTAGGGCAAGATACATAGACCTCGATCAATTAGAATGCTGAGCCCGCGGTACCGTAGTAATCCCGATAAAGCCTAGCCCAGGTGTGAGGACAGCATGTACCCACCTGGCATTTCACATAGGCAACTGATCACAGAAAATGTGTGTTCGATCCACATTGGCGTGAAATTGCGCGCTATCTGGTGCACGGCACCCTTTTAAGCGTCAGCTGCCATTTCTGTGCCCACTCTGGCGCTCGCAGAGCTTCCAGCCACCAATTAACAAAGTTACTCGGCATAAATGCTGCGGGCCCGGCTGCGGAGCCGGACCTCCCCTCCTCATCGCCCCTCATCGTCGGGACCCCTCATTACTGGCAACAGGTATTAACACCCCCGCGCACGATTCTAGGACCTCCTGCGAAAACTACATCATCTATCTTCTTGTCATCTCAAAATTGCCATCATGCCGTTCAGCCCTGAGGTTGTGACTCGACTTCGACAGACCGTCGACGCTGCCTGCACGAACCCGACATCTGACATTCCTGGTGTCACAGTCGTCGTCGTTGACAAAGATGGTACCGAGCTTTTCACCCACGCCTCTGGTAAACGAGGCGTGGCTTCAGAAGAGCCAATGACCCTCGAAAATATCTACTGGATCGCCTCGTGCACCAAAATGCTGACGGGCCTCGCCTGCATGCAGCTTGTGGAGCAGGGTACTCTCGACCTAGACGATGGAGAGCAGCTCGAAGCAATCCTGCCAGAGTTGAAGGACCTCAAGGTCCTCAATCGAGACCGGACATGGGAGGACAAGAAGAAAGCAATCACGCTCCGCATGCTGCTCACTCACACTGCAGGATTTGGCTACACATTCTTCAACGAACGGCTACGGGACTGGGCTTATCCGGCTGGAGGCGACGAATTCTCCGGAAGGTTTGAGGACATGAAATTGCCTCTCTTGTTTCAGCCTGGCGAGGGCTGGGAATACGGAGTAGGTGACCCCGATGCATCAGACGGGGGCAATGAAGCTAACTGTAAGCTTAGGTTGGCATCGACTGGGCCGGCGTTGCACTGGAGAGGGCCACCGGACTTTCGCTGAACGCCTACCTGCAGAAGAACGTGTTTCAGCCGCTGGGAATCAAGGAGATGTCCATGTTCCCAGACGAGAAGATGAAATCCAAGCTCGCCTTCATGCATGGCAGAGATCCAGATGGCACGCTAAGGCCGAAAAACCATATCCATCGACAACCGCTGGTCATTGACTCGGCCAACGAGTCCGAGACAAGCAAGGTCTTTAACAGCGGCGGTGCCGGCATGTTTGCCAAGCCGCAGGAGTATTGCCGTAAGTTGTTTGGCATCTGAGACGCTGCATGCGCTAAACGTTTCCACAGAGATCCTGGCTGTTCTTCTAAACAACGGCACATGTCCCCGCACTGGCGCCAAGCTCGTCAGTAAGGAGACTGTCGACGAAATGTTCCGCAACCAGATCCCAGAGTTTCCCGACCACGGGCGTCAAATGTTCCCCGCTGCTAAGCCCGACCTGACAAACCCCGTGCCCGATATTTATCCCGTTCCTGGAAACCCGCCTCAAGGCTGGGGCCTCACCTTTATGCTGAGCAACGGCGGGATCACTGGGCGATCGAAAACGACGGGGCACTGGGCGGGTCTGGCCAACCTCTGGTGGTGGTGCGATCGGGAGAATGGAGTCGCAGGCATGGTAAGCACTCAAGTGCTGCCATTTGGTGATGCAAAGGTGGTGGGACTGTGGGTGGACCTTGAGTCGCAGGTATACAAAGCCCTTTCGGAAGGAAAGTAAAGGCTCCATACTCATGTAACGAATGCACGGCTCATGGTCTCAGTAAGAACTGTACCGTAGCAGTCCCTGGTTGCCGTCCATAGCGATGGTGAATCCGAGGACAGCGGCTTGGGGGGAATCCAAATATAGCACATGAACCCATAGAATTTAATTCGTATGTTCTATCAAAAGAGGCAAATTAGGAATCCCATTGCTGTATTTCCGGCTTACCGATTAACGTGAACTAACAATCATGAGGCCCACCCACATAAGTCTCCCAATTGGCCAATACCTTGAAGTGATCAAGAGGCTGAAGAAGAAAAGAGATAGCTTACGGCAAGAAAAAGGCCATCTTCTCTCACTTAAAGCAGCCTGCCATTTGTATGGTTTATATACCCTATATTTTCTGAACCAGTGCTGATGTTCAAAATTGAAAATGCACGACCACGTCATAGTACACAAACAAGAATTGATGAAATGCACCATTTACAAGTTTTATAAATATCTGCGAATGAATTTGCGTCTAGCGCGTGTATAATCGAAAAGACAACCTCCAATCAATCAGTCCGCTCAATCTCGCGAAATGCCCTCCAACCTCAATTCCAACATGTCGCGCGCCAGCTAACCAGCAATCCCCTATCCTAAATTCGGGCGGGGATTCGGCTTCGCGAAGTCCATCCAAAGGCATCGACAGATCGCTTGCCCATCAACGTAACGCTCTGAGCGTAGTCGCTAGTTCCCAGGGTCGGCTCGGAATCGGCAGGTGTGCAGGAAGGCTGCTCGCCCGAGTTGCCCAGGGCACCGTTGACAGCCGAGTAGTCGTACTTGGCCTGGGTTGTGGCAATCATGTTCTGGGCAGCCTCCTCGGTCCAGCCGTTGATGAAGTCGCCGTGCGAGCAGTAGGCGTTGCCGCAGGCCAGCTTGAGAGGGGCGGTGCCGCTCCAGCCGTTGGGGAGGGCCTTGCGCAGGTCGTACCGAATGCTGAAGCGCAGCTGGGGCATGGACTTCATGCCGTCGGGGCACGTCTTGCCGCTCTTGTAGGCGTACTCGAGCGTCTGCTCGTTGACGCACTGGGGGAAGTAGAGCAGCGTCTGCAGGTGGGTGCTGCAGGTGCTGCTGGGGAAGCCGTTGGCGTCGAGCGCGACGCTGTCGCCCTCGCACATCCACTCAATCTTGGCGTCGGCGGGCATGCCGTTGGCGTCCTGGTTTGTCGCCGTTCCAGCCACCATTTTCAGGTTCTGGGGCATGGCAACCTCGGCGGGTGTCTCGCCGAGGTTGTAGTAGGCGCTGAAGCGGAAGAGCGGCACGGGCTGGTAGGTGCTGCCGGAGTCGGTGGTGTAGAGGAGCGTGGGGACCCAGTAGACGGACAGGTCGTTGGGGTTCTCGGCGTTGGTGCAGCCGGCCTGGAGCTCGGCGCTCGTGTTGGTGTGCGCCGTCACGCCGTCGGAGCCAAAGAATGAGTGCAGGTGCGACTCGGTGTAGCTGCCGGGAAACACGATGGGGTCGACGTTCTTGTAGAAGATAGGCGACATGAGGTTGACCTGGGTGTAGCCCTGGGCGAGATGGGCCATCAGGCCGCTGACAAGGGCGGCGCGAAACATGTTTGCGGCAGAAGGCATCCTGTGCTTGGGTGAAAGAACCAATTGAATCGAGCGAAGGGCGAGAGTGAATGAATAAAGTTGTCTAGAAAACGAAAGTAACGATTACAAAAGAAGGAAAGGACGTAAACCGGCAGACCTGGCCGAAATGATTGAGCAACGACTTGAAGAACACGACAACAAGACGGATTGGAGAAGGCTTGAGATATTTATGCTTGTTTCTGACGATGCCCCCCCTCAACTGTCCTTGAAACCTCTGACTGGCCCCTGCAAAATATTTATGGCTCCATCTCGGGTCTGGCTTTCCTGCTCCAGGATTGAAGCCCGTGGAAGACCAGATAGAGTCCTTGGCCGTGTTTCAATATTCCCCAACGTTTATTTTTCGTTCGTTTGGACCAATGTAGCGGCAGCATCCAGCCGCCCCGTCAGACCTCCCAGGATCACCCTAACGGTGGTGCTGTCGCTTGATGCGGATAAGCTTGAAATCAGACAGTCGTAAAGATATTCAGCAGGGGTCTTCATTGGTGCAAATATAAGTCGCTTGTCAGATCCAGATGCGCCTAGGCCATGATTAACGCGTTTGGGAGCCGTGGATCTGGCACTTAATTTCGCTTCCTCGTCCCAAATGCCTGTCCCGAGGCCATATGACGGCGGGTATAGCCCATTGTGGGGTTGACATGCTCTGCCCGGTTGGTCGAAAGATTGTTTCAAAATTCCGATGCAACCCAAGACCCATGAACCGCGTTCCCGAAGGCGTTTCAGGCGCGCAGCCTACTCGTCGAGAAGGGATATGCTGGCCTAAAAAAAGTCCGGAATTGAGGGCTGTGTGCATGTTGCAACATCTTCGTGTATAGGATTGGTCCAAATTTGTCTGACTTGTTCATGCGCGTTGATCATGCCGCTGATCACTGTGTCGAGTTGCAGAGATTTGGTGGTCTGATGTGCTGATTACCCAGTCAGATCAAAACTAAGTGTAGGCGAATTAGGCTCTGTCAATAATAAATTAATTTGATAAATAAATCTCTCCTCATTCTCGTAATGATATTGTGGATCAAAATTACTGCAAAAAATGAATGCATATGTAAGATGGTGCTCCGAGCCGCATCTCAACCAAATCAAGCATTGTCGTATGGAGACATTTCAAAATTGATTGGATATGGGGAAAAGAAGGAGAATTGTATCAATATTCAATTACCATTTCAATAAGCGCACATTACGCAACGTTTGACGGGTTTGCGATCACATATCACATACCGTCGTTACTACCCTATACCATCGGATACTGCCGGAAAGTCGGCGGAATTGCAGCTGCTGTTGTGAGTCCAGAGTTGACTAAGCTCAAATATACTTCAAGCCTAGCTTATATCCATTCGTACCTGCTACTATCAATTCTTACCTGGCTCTTTCACCTTTCTAACCGCTGATGGCCGAGACTCATGTAAAAGAAAGCAAAGTAGAGGGCAAATGGGTGGCTTTGCTATTAACGAGTCTTATACAAGTATGGACCCTGCCCTTTAAAATTTCAAATTGAAGAGGAGAATTTATTAACAAAACTGTTTAGAATAATATTGATGAACCCCTATCAAACTTGTTGCAACTTCCCGTTTGTTAGGAATACCACTGCACCCTTTTCCCCTTTGACATGATCCTTAAAAGCACCAACCCTATGCGAAACAACAATGACGGTGTGCCCATTATTGGTGAATTCATCATCGATGATGCTGTGAATGACAGATTCGGTAGTAGCATCAAGAGAGGACATGACCTCATCCAAAATAACGACAGGTTTCACACCGCAACCACGGAGAGCATTTGCCTTGACAAGCGCTCGGCATAGTGCAAATAGCTGGCATTGTCCTACTGATAACTCCTGGAGAAGGGACAGTTTATGGTCAAGGATTGGATGCTTACTAGGACTTGACGTGCTCATGTCGGAGGCTGCCTTTGTTTTGGCGTGTGATTGGCTCTCAAAGAAATGCGACCACAGGCCCGTTTTCGATAATGAACTGATGAGCATACTGTCTGATGCTGAAGCGCTTGGATCTAGATTGAAGCGCAATGTCTCGTTTGGCAAAAGAAGAGGGTCTTGCGGGACTGCAATGAAGCAACGCTCTCTAAGCAACTCCAGCCCCACTCGCTCACAGTCCAAAAAAGCCAAGGTAAGTTCAAAACTGCCCTTCTGGACTCACTCGATAATTTGGAAAGACTGACTCCCTGCACGAAATTATCAAAAGTCTGGGTCGGGAGGGCGTGGAACTGCCAGACGCCTACTGGAGGGCTCTTGCTAGGTATGGAACACTGCGCACAGCCATAAAAGAGCGAGAGAAGCAATTTTGCAAAGCGCCGTTGGCTAAACTGCCGCCAACCGACTTCGCGAAGCAAGTTGTTCGACACCTCCTAGCATGTCTCGACAACTGCACCGCGACTGCCCACTTATTTCCAGACTTCGTTCAAGCAGGAAAGCTCTCACTATACTCATCCCACGTTACCGGGAGCTACATTGTCAAAATACATGAACAGTGGTTGCGAAAGGAGCGATCGATGTCGGAGCTTGGATTGCCACCAGAATTAAAGGACTCTTATGCAGTTCTTCACACCACCACGATGCTATTCGCGCATGTTCTGGAAACGTTGTCAGCGTATTACTTCCCTCTCCGGGGGGGTCAATCTATCGCATTGCGCATACAGCAAGAAATAGCATGCGCTGAGCTCAGGCTCACTGAGCGCTTTCAGAATCACGATGAATTTGGTCTACACAGTGCTGATAGAAATTCATTGATCTTGAAGTGGAATAGCAACGCTCTGGACAACCTTGACTACGATGTGAATGTTCAGCTGCACTGCGAATCCACCTGCTCACACCTACGAAAACGAATCACTTCAGGACAATTCTCAAACAATGGTAAGTATGTTGTGGCGGGCGGAGGAGCGAGAATATATGGTTAACAGCACATCAGTCCATGAACCCGCCGTGCCATGTCTTATCGAGGCCAAACCAACTTGCTTTGCGACGACCCTCAAACTAGGAGATGGTAAATTCCAATTCAAAGGACTCAAGCACAGCACCGAATACTTTCGTCTTCTGTTCAAACTTGCGGATCCCGGGTTCATCGTGCAATATTCGCCTTGTAAAGCGGTCTCCAGATTCGCTTCCAGTGCGATCGTGAGCAGAGGCCCAGAGAGTGAGTTATCGCAGTCTCGCGGGCTTCGCCTTGGCTAACAACCGCAGGTTCAGAAGAGGTAAATTGGGGAGATCCGCTACGCGTTGTGAATATTGTTACGCCGCGCGACTGGTACAGGCCTAGGCTCGATGGGTCGGAAGATGTTATAGTTGGTGTTGCAAAGAATGATGAGCCGACGAACGGGAAACGGCGACGTGGGTAGATTGAAATAAGGCGTGTTTGATCCATGTATCTTGTGCGACACCCTTGTTGTGCAAGGCAAGAAGGGATCAATTGGTCGGGTACAAGGGATGGCATTTGACCTTACTCTTGCCATATTCCCACAGAATCCCAATACCTCTTTTCTCTTGGAAACCCCACAAGGCTCCTGTCGCCCTTCTCATTCTGTGTACAATTACCTACATCATTGGTGCTGAAAAAAGAAGCTGTTGCAGCTACTGCTAAAGGTCATACTGACAAGGGTTCCCGAAAAGTAATTGCTCCCTTCGCTTACCCTGAATCCCTCTCGAAGGCGCTGCAGCAGGCTATTCCGATCACCCTGCTACTGGAAGCAGCCCCCACAAGGACCGATCCATGTTTGGCCACGCTCATGATTATAGCATCCATTCATGGGATGCCTTCGCGGCAATTGATTGGCCAAGGTTGACGTTGCATTTTGCCTGTATTCGGATTGCGAATGTGCGTCCGCTTTCTCTGAGCCCGCCAAGCCGTAACTCGTCAACAAATGACCTTCCACCACCTCTCGGTTGCACGTCGAGGCTGCAGTGCAACCAATGAAAACGGCCTTTGTGATTACGTCACAAACTGGCAGCCAACACAACAGTCAGGTCATTGCAGGCGAGGCTGCGGGCTGTTTCGCATTTTCATGATACCCCTCACTGCCTGAATATCACCACTGCGACCTGACCAGCTGGCAACTCTGCGGCTCATGGCGTCAGCGTTCCCCGCACCATTTCCACATCACGACGGATTCACCCACACCTATCGCGACCATGATTCGGGCGGCGAACCATCCGAGGACCAGGATGAAGAGCCCGGCATGATGCCAGCTTCCCTCGATTCCGCCCGCTCTGCGAATACCCCCCGGAACCAGGCCAAGTGGTTTCAGAAGCTGGTGCAAACCTGGTGAGTTTATGCCTCCTTGGCACCCTTGCGCAGCACCCAGATCGCATCTGACACGCCCTTGTTTCCTTGTTTTTATTCAGGCGAGCCGCTATTGTCACGAAGTTCCATCTTAATGGAGACCAGTTCACGGTGACGCGCCACCAGGTCGACAACGGCCGAGTGCTGGACGTTTTATACTACGTACCGAGCCCATGTGGCCCGTTTCCAGTCCATCGGGGCTACATCCAATTTGTCGGGCAGTGGATGGGGAAAGAATGCATCGGGACGGTCGCCATCACACAGAGGAAAGACAGCAACCAGCGAGCGCATTTTAAAATGGGTGGCACGAGTGAGATCGATGAGCGAGGGACTCCAATAGCACGTATTCCTGCTAGGTATGAAGAATTTAGGAAATGGTGCAGAACGGCCCTCGTCTTGCAAGATCTGAGGGAGGGTTTTGATTTCATACGCACCAGCGTCGGTGACTTAATCAAAAAGAATGATCTTTGCGGGGCCTTGTATTTCAAGGGCTACTTGATGAAGGAATCAACGCCTGAGCACTCAGCTAGTGCAACCTGCAGACCGTTGAGATTTGGGTACGCCTTCTTCGATACCCTGTTCACGGAAAGGAGCCAGATCATGGGATCGATGGGGGAAGGCTGGGGGGTGCTGAGAATCTGGGAAGAAGTCCTCCATCATCACCCCGAATACGTCAGCTACTTGCATGATATGCTAATCACGGCCGAGGTCAAGTATGCAGATGTCGGCTTGGCCTCGCAAATGATGACCAAAGACATGGCCGAGCAGTTGAGAAAATATCTTCTATCAGATACTACCAAGTGGTATTACTCGAAGATGGAGAAGCTCGAGGTGAGAATTCCAACCACACAACCAACACATATTTCTGTCAGAACTAGCAGCTGATGATTCCAGAACAACTTGCTCGATAGGATGATTCGGGACATGGGCCGAGAGGGGGTGGAGCTACCTGATGATTACTGGTCAATATTCGAGAAGCACCAACTGCTGCGAACGGCTGAGAGAGAACAGGAGATGATATTTGACAGGATAGAGCTTACTACGACGCCCATCAGTGGCTTTACTCGACAAATCATTCGCCTCACTCGAGCATGCTTGAAGAACTGTAGCCAGACCAGGGACGCAACCGTGCGCTTTGTAAAGGGTGGTGAACTCTTGCTGAACGTCTTGTATGTGGCCGAGAACCGGCAGTTCAAAATCCACGAGAAGTGGCGGCAAAGAGATGAATGTCTGCAAGAACTTGGATTGCCAGCAGCCCTGACCGACTCGGCTGCCATATTCCACGTGATGAAGACTCTCTTTGCCGAAGTTCTGGACAGACTACCCACCGAACTATTCCACCGAGATGACGATGTGACTGAGGCGTGGTGCAAGAGGCAAGAGCTAATGTGTGCGGAACTGAGGCTGTTGGAGTACACTCAGATCAATCGATATTTCAGCTTGGAAAACTCGGACTGCGGACCCGCTTCGTTGACGGTCAAGTGGATCGCCGACACGACGTGGATTGATACCCTGGATGTGATGGTGCAGCTGCACCGTGAAAGCACCTGCTCTCAGATGCTGTGGCATGATGTCTCCAAGGATTGTGAGCAGATGGCCTCCGAGACGGGGCGAAAACCCATGAGCTAGCTAACAGCACTCGCAGTCGAGGGGCTTGACATGCCCTGCATCAGTCCCACCAGACGAGCCAGTCTGGCAATGGACAATCCGAACCAGACTGAAGCGCCGGCATGCCGTTCCGTCAGAATGTCCATCAATCGCGGCATGGTAGTTTTTGAACACCTCGAACCGTACACGAGCTACTTTGCCGTCATGTTTAACCCGACCGACGCCGGCTTCATTGTCCACAGTTCGAATTACTGCGCTACTCGCAGATGGAGAAACTCGGAGATAGCGCTCCAACCACCCGCAGCCACCTATCCGCAACGTGACGGCTTGGCAGTGCAGCTGGACCAAATCGTCCAACGGGCGAATCGGGTGGAATCTCTGGACATGCTAGAGCCTCGCGATTGGTACGAGACCGACCTCGGGGACTCGAGGAAGGCTGTAATTGGCATGCCAAAAAGTGATGCCGCTGAATCACCTCGAAAAAAGCGCCGGCGGTTTGGTTGAAGAATTTTGTAATTGGATACATGTGAGTGTGTTTGAAAGTTGTGGTCATGGTCAAGCCGGCAGAAAAGGTTATATGGGAGTGTGTTTTCAAGTGATGCAAGTACAATCACAGGGATCAAGAAAGGGAGTCTGACAAAATGGGATTGGAATTGAATATGAATTTTTTATTGAATTAATTACTGTATTAGCTGTATCGAACACCATCTACCACACCTCTTCATTCGTGGCCGGCATGTTGTGACCCCTTGGGCAACCGTCTGGGAGGGGCAAGTTTCCGAGATGATACAGGATTACGCCAATTCCGCAGCACCAGCCCTCAAATACATTCACTCGGGTCCATCGGACAGAAATCGAGCCGATACAGTCTCTTCGTCGGTATTGCAGGAAAGGTCCCGGCGGCCCAAGGCTGGGCGCGACGAGCCCACGGTCATCGACAGCACATCATTGCAGATGTGGAAGCTGGTCAGGCCGTTGTTGTGCGCAGCGCACGTGATGCCGCTGCCGACGGAGGAGTAGGGATCGTCAAGCTGGCAGTAGATCTTGTCCGTGTCCGGGGCCGTGGCGCTGGCCGCGGCGCTCAGCAGGGTGAGGTGGTAGTCGCTGATGACCCAGACTCTGCCGTCCATGCTCCAGAGCTCTCCGTCGTCGCCGACGAGCTGGAAGTATGTGCCCAGGAGCGCTACGGTTGCGCCCAAGAAGTTGCGCAAGTGGTCGTCGCCGTCAATCCCGTACGAAACGCCGGATGCGTTGTCGAGGACGAAGGGGCGGGAGACGGACTGCGTGACAACGGTTCTCTGGGTGACTGTGGTGGTGGCGCCGGTGACGGTCGCGGTGACGGTGGAGGCGATGGTGGCAGTGACCCAGTTGGTGACGACGACGCCGACGTGCTGGGTTGTGGCGATCGTGGCGACGTGGGCAGTGGTGACGGTCTTGGTCTTGGTCGTCGTGACGGTTGTTGTCGCGGCCGGCAGCGTCGTCTGGACCGACTTGGTCACGGTGCTGGTTCCGGTGCGCGCCTTGAGCGTCGTCGTCGCCGGCTGGTTCCCGTTGCACGAGCAGGCCGACGAGTAGTGCGCTGCGTCGCGGCACACGCCCGCGTACGAGGGGATCTTTGTGGGCGACGAAGTCACGGCCGCGCACTTGCCGTAGTTGCCGCGCTGCTCGAGCTCTCCGCTCTCATCCCGTTCCGCAGCGGGATTGTTGATGACTCTCTTGGTCACTGTGACTGTGGCCGTGGTCGTGGCTTGAATGGTCGACGTGACGGTGGTGACACGGACCGTAGTTGTGGTGGGGAAGACGGTTGTGTAGGCTGTCTGGTCCTTCGAAACCGTCGTGGACTCAACATCAGTCGAGAAATCTGTGAGGGTGTGGACATCAAACACGGTCTGGAAATCCGTCGATGTAGCAGTAGACGTCTTTGTTGTCGTGACAGTAATCTTGGGAAGTCGAGTCGTGCCCACCTTCGTCTCAGTCTTGGTTGTGGTGCTAAACGGTTGTCTGTTAGCCTGGCATCTAGATCATCGTGGCCCAATACTTACACGTCACAGGGAGTCACTGTCTTGCGAAGAAACGACACGCAGTCAGCCGTTCGAATAGAGCGATCAGGGTAAGCTGAGTTGATTCCAGCCTGCAAAGAAATTAGTTAACCATGCAATTATATTCACGTCGTCCAAAAAACGTACAGCTTTGAAGCAAGTGTCGCGCTGGCAGTACGCACGACCCTCCAGCTGATCAGGTGCAGCGAAAGCCAATGGCATCAAGAAGCCCGCGAGGGCCAACCTGTTCAGAGCGACCATGTTGATTGACTTGGATTGATACTGAAGATAGAAGCCCGACCAAAAAAAGATTGTTTTGAGCGAGGCTCATCGCTACTTTATATCCAAATGGTGTCATGCCAGCCACCCCTTTCCCTCCTGAACATGTAATTCTTTTTATGCTCCGTGCACAACTATTGGAAAAAGCTCGAATTTCAATGCGGCTAGAGGGTACTTAAAAGCTAGTCAATTCAATAGTCTTTCAGCTGTTTAGCCTCGGTGGCGTTGGTCGTATCATTCTAACGGTTTTCATGCCACTGGCAGAGTCTAGAACGAGCTAACCAATGCGGTGTGCTTAGCGCAGGTAGTTGCAGTCGCATAATTCAACATAATGGCACCTTTGAATATTACAACGCGTAGTGGAAGTGACGGGTTTCTTTGTCATAACAGTTGAGAAATGTAAATACATGAATCTTGCCCACATGACGTTAAAATGATGGAAAACACACAGATGGTCGGTCTGCGGGGTAACCTGTTCATCTCAGAGCCAGTGGACGCGCCAGGCGGGCCAATTTACAAGCACGCTTCAAGAACTTCAGGTGCAATATTATAATCAATTGAATTCCAATTTCTTAATCTGACACATCAAACCTTGGGCAAAACTTCTTGACACGATTCGTAAAAATTACCCGGTGTCACGAGTCCTCAACATTCTCTTTTATCACCTACTTCCAAACTAAATGGATTAAGCGACAAATGGAATGAAACCTAATCCGCCCTGGTTTTGGCAGCAGATTTCTCATTCGTGTCCAAGCTGGTGACTTCCGTCCCGTAGCGCCCATGATCGGACCAGCACTATTGAGGGTGAACCAGATGTGAGGACAGCAAAGCCACCTCTTTATCATACCTGCGAAGCCCGAAGCTTTAGAACTGATAAATTCAGAAGCAGATTCAAAACACGTGGGTAATAGGCTCAGTCGCCATCGTACCATTGAAGGTCGCCAAAGCGAAAATGCCAGTGCGTGAAATGCCCACCACTTCATTCTGGCAAAATGCGAATTTGAATGCGTTTATATACGTGGGTTTGACGTCTCCACCCGTCTACCGTTTCAACTTTGCCTTTTTGAGGTGATTGAAACAATTGGCTTTCGCAGTCGGTTATGATACCCTGTTCAAGGCGTGCCGCACTAGTCGGAAAGGAGATAGGCATGATCTTTAGCATAAATTAGACTAGCCACAATGCTTGACCTCCTGTGCAGGGATGTTGGCTCAGAGCAAAATTGGGGTTGTGCATAAGAATCCTTGCATTTCGAAGTAATTCGTAAAGGCCGTTCCGCTGGTGGGAACAGGACCCCATCAAGGTCAGAAACCGAGGGGCAGGCTACCTGGGTATAGGCTTTTAAATCCAACGCTACAGCAACCACAATGGTTGCTGGAGCCTAAAGGTAACGCATGAAGAAAACTCTTCAAAGCTATCTCCAATAAAAATAGATCATAATAAAACCATGCTCTTCCTACCAAGATTGTGCATTCCAAAACACACACACACACACACACACACACACCATTTCTTGCATAACACCATCGCAAAGAATCCTTACATAGTGGGTGTCACCGGCGAAATAACAGCGTCATTCGCCATAACCAAGTTGGTGGTTGTTAGTTGTTGGTTGTTGGTCGTTGGTTGTGGCTTGCTTCCATCCAACAACCTCTAACCACTTTGCCTTGCTTCGCCTCGCTCGTTGCTCTACCTTTATCTCACCGACTCACACATTCCGTCCTCTGCTCTCTGCTACAGCTTTTGTTCAAATCCACCTCGCAACTACAACATCCACGAAGCATTTTCAATTTAGCGCGAATTCTGTTAAAATGACCCACAAAGACCAAGGCAACACGTTGCAAACACAGAACAACCAGCATGAAAATGGTACAATCACTGCCGCATTTATGCATTCAATACTGATAATAGCTCCACGTTAGATCTCAAGCCTAGGCTACAGCTTCGATTCACGAAACCTGATTTCAAGATCATTGCATTGGTTTGTTTTTTGGATCTTGCACATCTTATATGGATCATCGCGGTTGTTACTCAGAAGAACTGGAAGTGGAGCAACTCCAGCACGTTCGATAAATTCATTCTCCTTAGTACCACCCTTACTAGAGCCATGACCCTTCATGTTATCGGGCGCATACCCTTTGTGTGGTTCAGGATGCGTCATCAGTCAGAAGAGTTCGCTGGATCTGCAGTCTGACCGTAACCGCTAGTAAACTCTGGGCACCTTGTCCTTCAAATGCCGAGTCTAAGTTTAAAATACTGTAGTCACAGTTTGGCGTCTATACAAATTATTACGGGGCGTCTGGCGAAATGATCTAACGGCAATGCTTACGGTTAGCGGCACAGATAACAGCTGTGACGGAACATCCGTACACTACAGTGATCCAGGCGGCGACACTAACACGAGTTAAGACCATGTACAATCTACTCCTCATTGAATTTACCACTCACCTCCGATTTTGCGAGACACCTGCGATAATCGACTACTGATTCATCTTAACACATCCCGCACACTTTTCTATTCATCTCATGAAGGCTAAATGATACTTGAGACTCATTAAGTGATCGAACTGTAAGAATGTGCTCAGATGACTACATCTACTCTAGATAGAATACATTTGATCGTTGATTCTGTAAATGTGACATCAAAAGCAAGCATTATAGTGCATGCCAGCTTGCCACGCTAAGATGCAGCCACCGATACCACTCCGCCGAAGTTCGCGCGAATGAGACCCAGTTGTCCAAAACCTTAGCTCACTGCTTCCAATAGAGTGCAAAAAGGTTGATGGCAGACATCCATCACTATGGATAATGACGAATATTTTCGTCATGGTGGGAGATGTCAGAACGCAATCGTTACTCATTAATTCCCGTTTATTATCACTTAAATATGACTACAATAGCTTTCGATGATCATCCTCCGAATCTCTGAAAAATAACTTTACCATCGGATTCAAATACACATTCTCACTCACAGCACTTTCAATAGTGCCTTTACACCCTAAATGCAGCTCTACCTCGGCCTTCTGGGCCTTTTTGCTCTGGTTCAAGCATTTAAGGGCGATAGTACGACCACTACACACGACACCTATGAGTACATCGTGGTAGGCTCCGGACCCGGAGGTGGTCCACTGGCTGCCAATCTAGCCAGAAATGGCCATTCAGTTTTGCTTCTTGAAGCTGGTGATGAGCAAGTCAATAACCCCAACTCGTATACGGTTTACAATATCACGCCGGCGGTGAATGACCCCCTCACACGTTGGGACTTTTTCGTCACCCGCGACACGGCAGAATTTGACAACGAATATGAATTAACTACCTGGCGGCAAACCAACGGAGAGTTTTACGTGGGGCTGGATCCTCCCGAAGGGGCGGAGCGTCTAGGAATCTACTACCCTCGTGCGGCCACCGTTGGAGGTTGTGCCATGCATAATGCCGCCTCTATTTCGCTGCCAGCCGACGTTGACTGGGATGATATTGCCGAGCTCACTGGCGACGACAGCTGGACTACAGCCAACATGCGACAGTTTCTGGTCAAGCTGGAACGATGCAACTATCTCAAGAACGGGAGCACGCCCGATCACGGGTTCAATGGCTACCTCGACACCTCTGGAGCAAATGCATCTTGGGCTTTGAAAAAGTCTGATCTGACGACGTTGGCCCAACACTTTTCCGACGCCCTAGGGGGACGCGAGACGAGCTTGTCACTCTTCGAATTACTCAGCCGCGACATCAATGAAAATTCTCCAGACAGGGACCATACAGACGGTGTCTTCAGGTTTTACACTCACTCCAGAAATGGAATAAGGTCTAGTCCGCTCCAGTACATTCGTGCCACTCTTGATGATGTCAAGGGTTTTCCTCTCACACTCCAGACACACTCGTTGGTCACCAAAGTCCTGTTCTCAGATATATACGAGGGTCAAGAGCCAAAGGCAATTGGAGTAGAGTATCTTCAAGGCCGAAGCATGTACTCTGCGGATCCCCGCCACGATCCAACGGCCAAGGGTGCTCTCGGAAAGGCCTTCGCCACGAAAGAGGTCATTATTTCTGGGGGTGTCTACAATACACCCCAAATCCTCAAGCTCAGCGGCATTGGCCCTGCAGATGAGCTGAAGAAGTTCGGGATTCCCGTCGTAAAAAATCTGCCTGGTGTGGGCATCAACCTCAAAGACAACTTGGAGACTGTTCTATATGGCACATTCGAAAAGCCAATAGTTGGCTTCTGGGACATGCTCCTTACAACAGCGGTAGCTTTACGCACACGTGATATCCACTTTTATTGCGGCAGTATGAACTTCATTGGCTTCTTCCCTGGTATGCCCGGCTGGAACAAGAATGAATTCGAGTGCGGCTTCATGCAGCTTCATCCACGCCATATCAACGGTACAGTCAAACTCCGATCCAAGGACCCACGAGACACACCCAGGATCCACCTTGGCTTCTTTCAAGATGGCGATGATGATGACCTTGAATCTATGGTCGAGGCCATTAACTTTGTGCGACCCATTTTCAACAGTCTCGCCGACAATGCTTTTACCGAGCATATCCCTTGTCCTGCGGGTGTCGAATGTACGAATGATTTCCAGAGGCATTTTCACCGTGCCCAGGCCCACGGTCACCACGCCTCTGGCACTGCTGCTATTGGAGCGGATGATGATCCGCTTGCCGTGTTGGATTCGAAGTTTCGTGTAAGGGGTGTTCGTGATCTCCGCGTCGTGGATGGTTCTGCCTGGCCCTTGCAGCCAGGTGAGTTGCCTGTTCTGGGTACCTTTATGTTGAGCGAGAAGGCTACAGCGGATATCCTGCATTGCCTTTGAGGGATTTCTTTGTCTGTGATTTGTACCAATCCGTGACACGGTAGTTGGGAAAGGTTTGATGCTTGAAGTAGCGAAAGGTTGCCACGACCAGATCAAGAACAATTTGCCCCGAAATATTAATTCTCAGTAAATGGGCGTTTAACGGTTCCCCGGTGTACTAATTATCCTATGAATAGCAAACAGGTAACAAAACATCAGTGTCCGTACAATCTGTCCTTGGATAGCAACTTCAAATATAATTTGATTACAACTCATTTCCGTTTTTTTTTCATCAGTTCTGAAGACATCCACGTCCTCCTAGTTTAAATTAGATCTAGCCCTAGAGTTTCTCGTATTTTGAATCTTAGAATATACTTGCTCTTCCGGTCTAACTCCTTGGTCTTTTGGGCATAAATAATCACTATACATGGTATTCTTCATATGATGTAGTAGACCTTATCAGAGGCATGTCTCAAACTGGAATCTCTCGACATTAAAAAGTATTCCCCACAGATGACATTTCTCAACCCGATTTCTGTCGATATCCTCCAGCAAACCTTGCCAGAAATATTTCTTGAGCTAGGATCCGTCAAGAATTTCCGGTACCAGCGTTTAAGACTCGTTTTGAACCTCCATCAAAACGCAAAGACCCGTAAATGTGACTCAGAAGAGACATTAGGCTATTCTTCAGTGAGAAGAATGAGAAAGACCGATACGGGCTGATGGATGTTATTGAAGAGCTGAACCGAAGTAGAGCCATGGACTAAACACGTTTTAAAAGCCGTGAGTTGCGCTCAGTCACGTCTCGCTTGCGTTTCGTTTCACAACACCAGTATGCTCATTTGCGAAGATTGGAAGAAAATCCGACACCATATACCACCTTGGCTTCTTCATATCGTCATGCAAATACGCCTCCCCAATCTTGAGATTCTCAAACGTAATGCTTTCAACCTTCCTCGTTGCATCGAAACCTTGGATTTGCGATGGATTCACAACTTTTGACCTTTCGACATCCAACTCAATGTTCCTGAATGTCACATTCCTGACGCCCCGACCAGGAGCGGTTGTCCACATGGCATTTTTCATGACACGGATATTGACGAGAGCTGGCCTTTCAATATCTTTTGCACACGGATATTCTCCACAAGTACATCCTCGATCAGGTTCTCATCACCTGCATTCAGCGAGATGCAACCTTGGTACCATGCTTGGTTCTCATGATGATCAAAGATGTCCAGATTACTGATCTTGATGTTTCCCAGGGTCTCTGGCTTGGCAGGGTTTCCGTGTGTTCCCATATGAACTGGATGGGCAATATCTGCTAAGAGGGTGCAATTTCGGATGGTGATGTTGCGCGTGTCCCCGGAATAGTCCCAGCGATGGCCATAAATGGCAATAGTACCATCAGAGTTGCGCAGAAAACAGTTTTCGACAAGCGCGTCTTGGGAGCAGAATAAGTCGACGCCGTCCCCGTTTCCGTGCGACGAAAAAGATCTGTATCGGTCGATATGAACATTCTTCGCATTGCCAGTGGTCAAGCCGAATCCAGTTGCCCCGAGTGATGTCACGCCCTGGACAACAATATTGCTTGACCTCTCGATCAAGATGGCGCCGCCGTTCGGGCCATTGTATATGAATCCATGACCACGGACTCCAGAGTTGGAAACATTGCAAAAGTGGAGTTTGGCAGTGAGAAAAGCGCCTCCTGCCAAGTACACAATGGTATCGGAGGGTATTGATAAATTCCCATCAACCACTTTGCTGTATGCGGCCCCATTGTTGAGGCCTGGACCAAAGTACCAGACTCCACCTGCATCTCCAGCAGGTTCGCTGGGGTCGTGTTCGTTGACCAATACATGCAAAGCTTGCCATTTGTCATCGTTAATCTCAAGCATCACATCAACGGATCGACGCAGACTGAACTTGACAAAATCGCCTCGGATTTCTGTTTCAATTCCAAGCGAGACAGGTCGTATGGCAGCTTTGTTTATTTTTCCGGCAGTGTATCGGACCTTGAAGTCAACTGGGCCGTTGGTATCCAGTGAAACAATGGAAAGGGGATGTTTAAGAAATGTATTCCATGTGGTATCGGCCTCTGCCACATCAACAGCATAGGTAGGTAAACGAGTCCATGCAGAACTGCGCGAGCGAGCTTCAACCTGAAAAGTTGAAGTCGTAGTCACGCCCTCTGGGGCTTCATACGCCTTGATTCCGATGGCACTCATGTTGGAGATATGAATGGGTTGGGCAATAGTTAAGATGATAGCGGCGCAACTTTTATGGTGATTCTATTCTACCTTTTTTTGATATGCCATTCACCCACTAGTGCCGAACTCTTGGCATGATTCCATTTTCGGCATCGGGCAAATGACCGGCTCTAGTCCGATTGCAAGCGCCGGGCTATAGGCGAAGGCGGCTAATGTCTGTCAGCCATGGTTCGATAAGATACAAGGGCGATTGGTTAATTAAGACTGTCCCTGGTTTAATAGATAGATGAAATAAGCTGAAACCATCTTTCCCCGTTCGGAACCGGTCCGGAACATGATCCGAAGAGCCGAGGATACCAAACCCCGCATCCAACCATGTGGTCCCCATGGGGCCCCGCCCCTTGAAATTCGCGTTTTGCAACCATTGCTGCATCGCATCCACCTGTTGGTTCACATGACAGACACGACGCCATGGTGACTCAGCTTGAACGGGACAGCGACGAGCTTGTCGGGACTGACCAGGACGGCCCGCAGGTCAAGAGGCGAAAGGTGGCAGCTAAGGAGGAAGCGTCGGGCCCTTCGTGCTATTCTTGCCGCGAGAGGAAGGCAAAGTGCTCAAGGGACGAGCCGTGCGCCAACTGCTCAAAACTGGGCGTCGACTGCATCTACGACCAGGAGGGGCAGAAGCCCGGCATGCGCACGGGAGCGATTGAGAGCCTGAACCAGCGAGTAGGTGAGCGCAGTCTGAAACGTGATTGCATCCGATGCTGAGAGAAGAAAACAATGACAGCCGCACTGGAAAACATGTTTGTTGGTCAGGGACTTCTTTGGCAGCAGATCTGGAAGAGCGTCAGCAAACCCGAAGCTGATTCGAGCTGCTCGCCAAGTCCGTAAGAGGCAACAATTCAGCAACAGTCGTCTGCGGTCAAACACCACCTCGCTGCGCTATCGTCACAGGCTCAAAAGTCTTGGGGAAACAACGCCCGAGAGGCTTTTGCGGATTCACCAGCAAGTAAAGGCTCATTTCCAAGCGTCGAGCACCATAGCCGTAACTACAGCCACGACTACGACCACGACCACGACCAAAATCAAAACGGAAAACGCTGCCTCCCCCCCGACGACCTAGTTGACTTCTTGGTCGAAATTTACTTTGCGCAGGTGCATCCTTGGATACCGATGCTTCACGTGGTCAAGTTCCGGAAGCGCCTCTCGGATCCTTCGGAGCGCGTCCGCATATCGACGATTCTGCACGCCATTGTTTCGCTCTGCATCAGGTTCTCGGATGACGCGCGCGTCAAGGACTCGCCCGCGCTCCAGTCGCAGTATGCAACCCGCTGTCGGCAGGCGGTGATGCTCCAGAGCATGGAATCGTTTTCGGTGGAGAACGTCCAGGCGCTCATCATTTGGGCGCTGGACACGATCGGCAGCGGGAGAGGCCCGTCCGCGTGGTCCATTGTCGGGAGCATGGCGCGCACAGTGGAGCAGCTGCGCCTGAGCACGCAAGAGGATGATGCGCCGTCCACTACCTCGAAAGCGCTGATGAAGAGGATGGCCTTTCTTCAGCCGCCCGCCACGTGGAGCGAGACGGAGGAGCGGCGCCGGGTATTTTGGAACGTGTTTTTGATGGACCGGTTTTGCAGCGTCAGCACGGAGTGGAATCTTTCGCTGACCAATGCCGACGTGAAGAGGAGGCTTCCGTGCGAGGGGGTCATGTGGGAGGCGGGACAGCCGATTCAGACGCAGATGCCATATTTCGGAGTGGCGAGCCAGTCGTATAAGCAAGGCAACGACTCCCTGCCCTCCGTGAGAGAAGGCGAAGACGGGCAGACCTCGCTCGGTGGGTTTGCGTATTGTATAGAAGCAACCGAGAGTCTGAGTCTAGTCACATCCTTCTTCCTGCAATACGAAGTAGACTTTAAAGAGGTCCAAGCGGTCCAGAGATGGTTAATGAGGTTCAAACAGCCCGACTTGCGTCTGGTGCAGTAGGTGGTGCCCCATGAACATGCTCCGAGTGACTGCTGCTAATTAGCGCAGATGGAAATTCTTGCTGCCGGAAAAATGGCGCGAGGCGTGCGTAGTAAATGACGATGGGAACCTCGACCCGAACCTCGTGCTCGCCCACATAACCCACAACACGGCCGTTGTGCTATTGCACCAAGGGCTCGCGTATCCTTCCCCAGATTGGCAGGCTCTCCCCGTAAGGCTGCCGTCTTCGTCGAGCGCGGAAACATGCCAGGCCGCGGCCGTTGAGGTGGCCATCATCGCCGCACAGTTTCTCCAGGCGTCCAATATTTTGACCAATCCTCAGTTTGCATTTTGTTTATTTGTTTGCGGTCAGATGCTTCCCACCCACACTGCTTACTACGGAGGCCTTTTCCCTGATGCGTTTGACTCTATTGTATCAAGTCTCGAGATAATGGCAGTGCGATGGAGGGGAACGGAGCCGAATGAAAGCTCCAACCTTGCTTCCAAGTTTGCATCCCGGCTCATGAGGGCACGTACGCGTGGCATTCGGGCAGTTGATATTCGAGAGGAAGCCTTCTCCGATAAATACAATGCCGAGCCACTGTCTGACGGATTCCAGGGTCAGAGATTCAGTCACGGTCCACAAAATGGCGAGGAAATGCTGCTGGGTAATTCTATGGAAGAAGAGTGTGCGCTGGAGGATGCACACATTGAGTGGCCAGAAAGCATTTCTCTCGCATTCCCCCCGCTCCCAATGTCTTTCCAACTTCAAAATGCCCCCAGGGTTGTGGCGGATGCACATGATGTGATTTCAAGCACCGCTGATTCGTCGGCGCAATATCTAGAATTTTGCGATCTGTCGGACCAGACGTTTTTGCCAGCTCAAAGGGCAAGCATGTTCAGTCAATCATATCCACAACCATAGCCTCTATATGCCTCAGGTTTGATGGTGGCCGAAAACTCATGATCAGACGCTTGCACGTCAAGACCATCGAGGTTGATGACCAAGATCAATCAATCACCGTTTCAACAGAAGGCGTGCGCCCCACGTTACGCCTACGGGTGTTTCATCATTGACCGTACCCTGGACCAATTTTTAAACACACCGCCCCCCAACGCACCAGTCAGAAGTGCCTAACCAAAAGGCCATCAGCCAAAAGGCCTCCCAAACAAAAGACCCTTGCATAAGGCGACCAATTCTCTGTGCCACCTCTCCAAAATGTATGTGCGTGTGCTGATTTCATTGGGCTACCACAAGTCCTATATCCATTCACTGCAGCGACTCCTTCGCGTCAGATAAGGCAACCAAAGTGTACAGCCCAAGGCGAACCGAACCGGCCCAGAAACCCGCCCCTTGAATCTTACACTAAAACATCATAAATATTTCCCAAGTCGCAACGGTCTTGTACTCGTCTCACACATTGTGCATTTCCGACTTCTCCATTTTGCTAAATCTCTCTTCACTCATAAATTTCAGCCGGCCCTTACCACCAATCCTTTCGTATTATCCACACTTGATCATGCCCATAGACTGGTCTCTTTATGAAGCCGAAATCACTAGGCTTTACCTTAAGGAAGGCAAATCGGCTCGACATACAATCGAGGCTCTTAAGCGAACCTATGGGGGCACAATAACGTACGAATGGATGGATTTGGATTTGGCTGCATCACTAGCTAATGTTTTTGAAGCATCAGGCAATTTAAATCCAAGTTTGGTGGGCTGAAAAACATACAGGCGAGGGAATGGAAAGCACTAGGAGATGAAGTGGAGAAGCGCAAGTCGCAAGGGAAGGCATCCAATGTTTATCTCTACGGTCGTCTCCAAGACCCAGCGCGCGTCGACAGAGAAATCAAGCGTTATTGCGGTCGGGCTCCTGGCAAAGATGACACACCTATTGGTAGGTGACGCATATATTTTCTGACATTTTTATTAACTCCGATGCAGACCTGGGCACCGAAACCATTGACAATTGTTGAATTGAGATACGAAGCCCAATCTCGAATCAGACACCCGCTGAGATCAGCCAGCCTGCCAAAGATTATGAAGCACAAGCCAACTATGGTTCAGAAAATTTAGCAGAATCCTTTCACCCAACGTCCATCACTGAGATAAACCAGGAAATACATATCCAAAGGAATAGCCGCATCAGTCCTATCCCAGTGAGCCCTTCTATCTGTCATATCCTTGGCATCGCAGACCTCAACGCAGCACATACGGAAAACCTTGCAGTTATGGGCGGTATCGCACAAGATGGAGATAGTGGCCTGGAGCCGCATGGCATCGTTGAACAGTCTTGGGTCGAAACTGCGAGTACTTTCACAGATTTGAATCAGTACTTCCACCAAGCTCACACCATTGACCTCGAATGTCAGAATGCAATACTGGCTGCAATGAAAAACGACCATATATACTTTTTTGGAATCAACCCGGTACCAAACATAATTCATGTAATAATCCCCTGGCTCGGCTAACGTTCGAACTTAGAAGTATTCTCCACATTCCTCAACCTAAAGTGGATGAGAAATAGCAATTCCATAAGCAGATCCGTCCTAGCTACACAGGAGAATAACAGCTGGCTTCTTACTCGCTTAGTCGGCATCGTTCCAGATGTTCCAGGCATTCAATCATTTGCAAAACAAGTTGAGGAAGTTATTTCACCAAATCTCAGAGATCGCAATATCCAGTCAACTTTAGATGAGGCAAACTCCGAATTGCTCCATTGTGGACTATCAGTCGTGGTTTATTTCGTATCTAATAGCCTGCCCAGTGACGTACAGTTTGGCAATTTTGTCAATTGGGTTATTGATAACCGACATGTCGGTAATCTTTCAGCATTCCTGCGGATAAAATCTACCAATACTAGAATCTTTATAACCAGGTTTCTGCTGATGACCTGCCCCATTCCACCTCAGAAAACTTATTTGAAAGCGCTTACATATAAAGAACCCAATATGTCTACTAAAAATCTCTTTGAAACGCATCCGTCTGAGTCCATGGGATTACTTTGTGCCCTGGACCAAAGAGACCTATCTGGTTTTGTCGGTACCAAGCTTTTGCTTGCTGCATGTCATTCAGGTCACGAAACAGCGGTCAAGTTTTTGATTGAACGAGGGGCAAATGCTGATGGAAACATCGAAGGAAATCCTGCAGTCATCGCTGCAGCCCGAGGCTCTATATCTATTTTAAACCAGATCATAGCCGCTGGGGCAGATGTAAACATGGAGTTTGAAGTTGAGCTTATAATCACTGGCTCTACAGTTTCAAAGGCCACTCCGCTTACAACGGGAGTCATAAATTTACAACATAATCCCGTACTTTTTCTCTTTGAAGTAGGAGCTACATTTGATGCTGGCGTTCAAATTATGGAACAAGAAGATGGAACAGAGGAAGCTATGATGGACTTCGCAGAACGAAGATCGCTTGAAATTCACGATTTGCTCATCAAACACATGGCTTCGAACGATATTTCAAAAACTTGGTTAATGGTTAAGCAAGCACAAAAGGGAAACAAGGCTCTTGCACAGTTTCTTATAGAGAGAAACATCGTCATTCAAGATGCTTTCCTTGAGCGAGGGCTGTATTATGCTGCCAAACGGGGGAAGCTCCCCGCTGTCCGAACTCTCCTACATAGGGGAGTAGATGCCACTACCCCAAATCTTCGCAGATTACACGGAGAGTCTGCATACGCTGCTTGTTTGTGGAGCAACGATTTATACGGCGATGATTCAGAAAATGACAATTCAGACGCCGACTCATACTACTACTCAGCCAGCGATGCAGACAGCACATCAAATGATGACAGATTGGATCACTGCCCCCTTCAAGCAGCCTTAAACCTTTACTATGACTCAGAGCCCGAAGAAATAATATGCCTTTTAGTGAAAGCGGGAGCAAGGTTGAAAAATATATCTGACAACCAATCTTGGTCGTATCGAAATAATCTGATCACTATGATACAGGCAGGACATGAAATGTCCAAAATTGGTCCGCAAGCTCTGGAGATTAGGTCGCCCAGGATATATTTCTTTGGCTTGTTATTGGATGCAAGTTGTCCGATTAATGCGTATGGGCCAAATGGTAAAAGTGCTCTTCAGATTGCGGCAGGTGATTGTTCTCGGTCAGGTGCGTATGAGCACGAAGCAATGTTGCAATATCTCATTGACCGAGGGGCCGATGTCAACCTCCCCGCAAGTGAAGTCGGGGGTCGCACAGCGCTGCAAGTTGCGCTCGAAAGGGGCTCCCGTCAAATTGTCGACTTCCTACTCGAGGCCGGGGCCGATTTTATGGCACCGCCTGCAAAATCCCACGGGGTAACAACATTGGAAGCTGCAGCCCTAGGCTTAGGAAAAGACCCGCAGAGATCACAAGGGGCGGGGGCGACTTTTAGAAAATTGCTTGCCCTTGGCGCCCACATCGCTCGCCCTGACAGTGACGGTAGAGAGCTTCTTCATATCCTGGTTGATTCAGGCAATTTTGAGTGTTTGGAACTGGTATTAAAAGCAGGTGCCGTTGCTGGTTGTATGAATTCCTTTTCTCGCTCACCTGTTAGAATTAAAGGCATTGATCACTACTTGACACCATTGCAGCTTGCTTCATTCAACAAGAACGAGGTGGTTGTTCTCCTGCTTCTTCAGTATGAGGACAATCCAAACTCTCATGCTTCCTCTAGAGGAGGTCGCAGTGCACTTCAAGCTGCAGTTACAGAGCGCTTGCCAATAAGCGGAAACCCGATTCGAATTGTAGAACTCCTTCTTGAACACGGCGCAAAAATAAATACACCTCCTACATGTCCTTATGGCCGTAACTCTCTACAAGAAGCTTGTTCCCAATCGAATCTCGATTATCAACTTGTTGAGGCTGGTGAGGTGGCTGAATGATTAGCGCAGCGCCACCTCGGAAGCGAGCTTCAACAAGCTATAAAAGCCCCTATTGACCGCTCCTTTATTCATAGAAATTAAGGCTCTTTAAACTCTCTATTCTACAGCTCGATGTGACCGATCCAAGCAGTGCAACACAACTTGTACGTGTTCTTCTAAGCCACGGGGCGGATGTTAACATCCAGCTGGCGAGAATTGGTGGTATCACCGCTGTACAGGGAGCTGCAATAGTTGGCGACATACCACTGATGAATATTTTACTCGAAAATGGCGCCCATATTAATGCGCCAGCTTCCGAAGAAATCGGTAGAACCGCAGTTGAGGGGGCAGCAGAGCGCGGACGGCTTGACATGTTACGCCTGCTATTCAACAACGGGGCTAAGCCAAACAGCCCTACGGACTTTTCTCGAGCTATCGAGTTGGCCAAAGAGAATGAGAATTGGGCTATTGTGGATTTATTACTGGAAGAACAGCGGAGTTACTGTGGGCAGGGGTATTTGACCTGTTTAGGTGATACAGAAATGGTGACAATCTGAGCCAAATAGAATATTTCTATCCCCCAAATTTCCCCACTGCATTTTTTCTGACTCCCCGACATTTCCAAAAGGCCTAATTGGACCATGATAAGGGGATCCCCTTATGCCTTGGAAGACAGTGATAAAACATAGTGCCTGCAACCATAGCCACAATTATTGTAGTGTCTGGATAGGGTCGGCAAAGATTTATAGAAAGTAATGTAAATGAATAGGCTTACCAAACACCTGAGGGCCAATGCTAGGGGGAAGTGTGTGAAATACGCAAACATGTCGGAATTCGACCTTGTCATCATCTAGATCCACTGCATAGATATGGCCTCTGCCGGAGCAGCAGTGTAAATCTCGACTAGATGTCAAACTATCTCACAAGCTGTGCTTCCAAATCGGAATCAGGGAGGGATCAAATGTGCTGGAATCGTGCATGCACCACGACCCAATGCACACCTTGTGAGACACTCAACAATCGCCGACGCTAGGAGTTCGTAGTCATTGCACAGTTGCACCACCTCACCAGCTTATACCGAGTACAAATTAAAAGTAACATCAGGAGACTACACAGGCCAAGATATCGCCCTATCCGAATTCGATGTGGGAGACACTCGTGTTTTCTTCATTGAGGATGGTGAAGGCGCACAAGAGTTTGAATACAGAGACAAGAAGTCGCAGACAAAGGAATCGACAACACTAGAGCTCAATGCGCGTGATAATGAAGTAAACTATGTGTTTCTAGATGTTCAATTGCCAGATGATCGCCAACCCACTTGAGTGTGATAGTGAAGCATCAGACATTGGAGATGACCTTTCCTTATGGTATCAAGCACGGTACGAAACAAGAAACCTGCTCCAGACCTTCGCTCAATCACTCCTGAAAATTGACAATACTCTGAGACAGGGATGTAGGGCTGTAAATCTGGCACTTACCAAACAAGGCGTTTGTGGATTGATTTGAGATTATTCAAACATTTGATGGAGGGGTGGTTCATTGCAGTTTGTAATTTATTTTGGCGGAGTTAGCCCCCATCAATGAACAGGACAGAACCTATTTTATTCAGAATACTTGATTGTGAATCAATATTATAGTATCAATTGACTTTGCATAGTATCGGCTGGTTTCTATTTGTAGTTGTCGTTAAGGTGCTCTCTCTGAACTAAAGTATATGCACATCTCCCGACATACAACCAATAGCAATGGTTGACCTGCTAAGCTTAACCTTACTGTGTCGGTACTCCTCTGGTACTCAGATTATCTTTTCCTGGCCATCGACGGTGCAACGGCCACCACCAGTGAGACCGTATCCGTTGTATTCAAGCTCCGTGTTTCGCGCAGGAGTGGTCATGTACGTACCAGATCACACGCCACAAGAAGACACGGAGCGAGATGAAATTTAAAGCTGATTGTGATGGGATTGCGAATTCTCCAGATGATTTCTGCCCCCATCTTGGTTGATTCGCTGACCAAGCAAACGGCTAGCGCGCAAACGTCAGTCAATGTCGGCCAGTGCCAAACAGTACCAAACAAGGGGCTATTTGGGTTGAGACTACCAATAATTGCGCAATAGTTCTTTTATTGCTTTGCAGCCGCAAATAACGATACCGAGATTTATTATTGTCTCCATCCATGAAGCATCTGCTCCGTACATATCTGAACGTGTCAGTATAACTTTAACTTTGCATACGAACGGCGCATATAAAATCGACCAGTGATAAACGTAGCTTTCATAATGCTACATGGAAATATTTACCTTCATCTAATTCGTCCTGTTTGTCTATATTGAAATTTAGTCATCATTCCATTCTTGATGTAGCGTCCATTGCTTCAGTTGCCTTACCCGGGAGGCTTTTACCCATATCTTTCAGATTATGCAAACTAGTATATTACAACGCGACTAAATGTTTCAAAGACATTTTCATTCAACATTATCAATCCTGTGCCAAATATGATGCACGGGCGGCTTTTGCATGATTGCAAACACACTGGCGCTAGTTGGGATATGTGAACATGTGATCCGGGCAAGACGAGCGTAAGACAAGCGGTGCAGTTTGTCTGCACACAACGAACCAAACACCGATGCAGCCCTCTGGTGGCCAGATGTGACGTCGTCGAGAGGATATATGGCTGTTGATTGGATTAGTCGCCAGTGCCGACGCCATTCGGAAGCCTGCGGCCCATGAAGCTAGCCAAGGCTTAGCGTCAGCTTAAGCTAAGCCTCCCCAACTGTCCAATGGCATTGCAATGCGTTGTCACTAGTGGCTATGTTGCCAGCCGCTCCTCAGCGCAGCGTCACTTCAAGTGGCGCATCATGCCGTAAGAGGAAAAATACGGCGCACCACCATAGACCGGGGTCGCCATTCCCTTCCCCTTGCGGGAGCGATCGCGCGTACAGATTAAGCATACCCACTAAGCCTCGATGCCAAGCTTACATGCTCAGTTCTATTTGCATCATCACTGTCTCATTATAAATGTCAACCATTTCCCGCTTGGATGCTTTCTGGTGCATCTTTTCATACTTCTTAGATAACATATACCAACATCGCAATCATGCCGTTCTCAGATTCCCTCATGAAGCATGCCAAAGGCTTCATTTCTCAGGTCTCCGACGAGGCAAATAAATACACGTCATCGCACTCATCAAACCAACCACCCCAGAGCTACCAATCCTACCCGCAAAACGGCTCGTACCATCATCCCCAAGGCAGCACGTATGGTCCCGCCAACGGCCAGTATTTTGCACCCCAGAACAGCCCTCAACCTCCCGGGCAGTATCACCAATACCAGCCGTATCCACAGGGCCCGCCGCCCAACCATAGCCAAAGTCCATCCTTCGGCCATGCAAACCCCCAAAACTGGCATCAGTCTCCACCCCCAGAGAGCAACTATAATCAGCAACCGCAGTATTTTGGGCACCCTCAGCACGTGGGCCGCCCGACGGCCAGCCCAGGACCTTCTCCCTCGGCTATGCAGCTTCCTAGGTCTCTCCGATTCAACGAAACCGCCCACAGGGTCTACAGCCTCATGGATACGAATTCCGGCCATACTTACTACACATTCCATTTCTCCTCTTCCATGTCGTCTAAAGCTACTGCGCAAGTCACGCGCGGTGCAAACGGGCCCGAGTGCGCAAACATCCATTTCCACACCATGACGACGAGTCGGGCAGACATGACCATCGGAGGTCGCGAAATCAGCGTCAAGAAGCAGCTGCAGAGCCTTTCCGGGTTGGGCTCGCTGGAGTGGAAGAAGGACCGCAAAAGCTATTTTTCGAGCAAAGGAAACCTTGTTCTGCACGACAATCAGGGCGTACTGGCTACGTTTGAGCTAGACAAGGGTCCCGACAGCTATTCCCGTCAGGGTGGAAATATTGAGGTGCACAGGCAGGGACTGAACCAAGCACAGCTGGACGAAATCTTTATCAGCGGTGTTGTGGAGTTGGAGCGGAACAGAATTATTGCAGAAGCAGTCAAGGTTGTTACCATTGTTACTTGAACTAGCATGCTCGAGAATGTTATTGCTTTTAGACATATGGGGGAAAATCATCATCTATTTGTATGTACAAACATTGTAACTTGCTAAACCAAGCGATTGCGTAACAATGCGTAATACTGTACCAGGCACGTGAGGCCAGTTGTTCTATCATACCATTGAAGTTGCATCCGTTTTTTTTTGTGACCGGACCGATCATGCATCGTAAACCAATTTAATTAGATGACCCGTAAATCGTCGCATGAGTTGACATATGCCCTGCTCGTGCTCCCGCATTCCTGCGTCGCTCGCTCTTCCTCCACAACTGTGACCTTTGTTGTTCGTACGACGGTAAGCCCCTTTGGCGATTCCAATTGTGGCTCCGGAGTTTGCGATTCCGGTGAATGTGATCCCGGCGGGGTATGCAATTGCCCGTTATGACGCAAATTCTCCTGAGACTCGGAATCGGCTAGCGTTTCCAACGGATAGTTGTTCTCCCCCAGCTTAGCGTAAGACCTGCTCCGGCTGCCCCCCGCAGACCCCCTCCCGTGTTTCGGCTGGCTGTTGGACCCCCCAAATGTCTCGAGGCCCGTCGAATGAGACCTGTGGCTGTTCGTATTTATGTTGAACTTTCGCCTTAGTCCGCGCGCGATGGCGCTCTCTCGGATAATGTTTGGAAGACACGGGATACAAAGCACGAAGAAACCGCACGACATTTCGGTTGCGGCCCAGAAAAGCAACGTTGCTAATTTGTATGTGTTGTCCTTGGTGGTTTTGTTGATGACGGTTACCCCGAGTCTGGCTGCTGCGGCAGCGCAAGCACTTGATGACACCACACATTAGCATCTGCCCATATCACGTAGGAGTAATCACTCACACCAGTCCTAAACTAAAGACAAAAGAAATACCAAACTTCCTCTTTAGCGTCATCTTCAGTCTCCATATTCTTTGCTGCGGTAGCAGAAAAATGACCAAGTCGCCCGTGAGGTGAATGGCTGCGACGACAACTTGCAGGGCATAAATATCCCAGCATTTCCTGTCGGGGGTGATGTACCAAATGCTTTTGTACGGAGTGCATTGCGTGTTTAGTGCGACAATAATGGCCACGCTCGCAACAACCTGGGTGAAGATAACAATGACACTGACCCACCAAAAGGGACTTTTCCTCTTGTCACTTGGCACGAATATTCGGCACCACTCAATAAGAATGGCGGCCTTGAGCAAAGGCAGAACCACCGCAAAGCAAATACCGAAGATGAGAATAATCTGCCACTCGTTAGCATAGAAGATGCGCCTCACAGTGGGACACCGACGTATTGTGTTGTGACCAATTCCCGAAGGTGAATATCCCATTGATGTACGAAATAGCCGGGGGCATCTGCAAATCTGATCATAGCCCATATGCATCCCCAGAAGCAGCCCTAAAACACCAGCTTGTTAGACTCAGGTTGACATTTTGTGGTAGGCATCATCAATCATACATAGGCCACTATCGCAAAAGCTACATCAGAGGTGAATTAGTCAACGCTTATCTCGAGACACCTGTGGATTGACGACGATCGTCAGGTACGCGGAGTGGGAAAAAGTCAATCGAGTGACCAACATACCTTCTTCCACCTGGAACTTGCGCGCCAGAATCACCCGCCCATAGATGCGCAGAAGGAAGCACGTCGTGGTGAAGACGCTAGTGAGGACAATGACGGCTCTCCCCAGCCCATTTCTGTTACTTGGATCATCGAAGTTTGGCGTGACGCCCTCAGGCGGTGTGAGGGCGGGAGTGTTGAGATCCATCCGGCCATGGAGTTTTCATGCCGCCCCCGTACGTGAAAAAGCGAGAATTAGACGGCTTGTCGGGACAGGAGCTAAACTAACTGGCCCATGTACGATATTTACTTGGTTGGCCCAACTGTAGCACCCGCCATCGCTCCTGCATTCGGGCGCAGGCTGCGCACGGATATCTCGGTGGCTACTGGTGGTACCCAAAGTTTGAAACATGAGCTTGTAATTGTAATCATGGACATGGAAAGGTTCCATTGGATGGCCCCTGTTCGTATCGGCTCGATGTCAAAGGGCGCAAAGATGCCGACGGACTATAAATCAAATCAGAGTTTGGCGGAAGCGTTGCCGCGTAGCCCATACCCGCAACTAACCAACTTCACACTAGCACTTGTCACTCGAGTCAGGGTTTTCTGACCATGTGGACCCATGTCAGGCACAGGAACCATCAAAGTAGCCAATATGCCATCTCGGCTGCCCGCTTGACACCCAAAGCGACGATGCAAACTGCCGAGAAAAACAACAGCGCTCCGGTTGATCCTAGAATCCAATGAATAAATCTAAAACAGATCGCTGGATCTGCATTCTTGTCCAACCTACCAAATCAACGGTAATAGCCAAGGCTGTTCTCAGGTGGCCCGTTTGGCTCATCTGGCTCTCCACTCTCAACCCCTGAGATATCCGTCATCCCACTTTGCTTGTGACATTGGGCGACTTTTAGCCCAGCTTCTCCGTTCAACTTCGTCAAGCGATTTATCTGACAAGTGGTCTGCCGAGGTGACATGGCGGCCGACATGCCAACTCTATTGTGCTCGGCAATCCCCGCTCCCCCCTGGCCAGGCGGCTCGCTCAGACCCTTTTTGCTTATTGTCAGTGTTCGGAAATGTAGATCTCCCAATCTCCGTGGCGCGTTCCGCACTTCGTGCAACGACAAATCAGCCAAACCCTATGGCGGTCAAAACCCACAGTGCTTTTTGTTTGGCGAAAAAAATTCCGACCTTCTTATTTAAGAACCTCCAGGGCTCGTAGGGCAACGAAGACGTTCGTGGCTCAAAATCCATTATCTAATAGCCGCGCAGATGCAAGATCTCATGAAACATGAAACTTTCCAATTTCAACCCTAGCCGCTGGGCTTCCTCGGGTGATGTTCATTAATTAAATTCACTCCATCGTTGAAGTAATTGTATGAGATAGAGCAAAGGGCAATTAGACTTAAGAGAGTGAGACGTATTGCCAATATTCAGTTTCTTGCATGACTCGAATGCAAGGAGCGGAAGTAATTTGAATCTGTTTTGACGACTCGTCCCGCGACTAACATTATTTCCCGGTCCACTTACCAGGGGCGTAGGCTGACAAAAAAATCTTCGGCATCCTGGTAATTGACATCCTTCGCAAGATTCACAAGGGAAGGCAGACGGTATTCTACTAATTTCCCATCGTGATGTGTATGGGCCCGTGCGAGTTTAATTTTTGGGAACATGTCGATTCAAGACTGGACTTGGCCTTCGCGTAGTTATTATCGCTTCTAGTTCTGTTTAAATAAGGCCCCATTTCATTGTAAGCTATCATATCCCTCAATGTTGCTATTCAAACAAGCAGCGCTGAGGAATTCTCAGCTGATAGATTCCGTTAACCTCACTCGTAGTTTCAATCCGTGAGTTGTGAATTTGCCGAAAGATTCCAGAATATGGCACAAAGTGGATCATATTCATTGTGGAAAAAAAACAGATAGGAATTGAAACCTCCCGGACGTAATCCCACATCGCCGTTCACCCCATCGTGAGTGGCAAAGTGCATTGCCAGCATCGTTGTCGCCGTGGGTACATCGTAGCATAACTGGAATCACATTTTTGATTCGTTTTCTCAACTTCCGTCGCTCATCTTGCAGCTCTATCAGATTATAAGATTGGTATGCACAACCGTGACGAGGCTTCATATTATAAAGTCCTTAGTAATCAGCTTGCTTCCGGTGACCAGCATTCAACACTTTGCGCTGTTCAAAGCGACATTCAAGAACCGAAAAAGAAATTGCTAGATTCACCATGGGATTGGTATTATAGTCTGTTCGATTCATCAGACAATACGGACTCGGATGAATTGGAAACGAATCAACATGACGAAGACGGGGAATATGAGAATGGAGGCAGTTTTGAAGATAAGCAGGCCTTAGCTGCATAAACTAGCAATAGGTTACCCCCTTCAATTCTTAACGACAGTCGGGTGAATCAATGGATAACCCGGCGATGTAGCATTGAGTGGATCGCAGAATCCCTAACTAAACGAGTCTAAGTCTTCTTCTCGTCCAGCCTACCAGTTGTTGATCGAATGATCCTGCCAAGAAAACCCCAACCCTCAAGAAGGGAGCCTCATAATCTATTTGTTCATTCTCCTTGTTCGCGCCTTGCAAAATTAACCCAATGCATCGTTGTTGCGGAAAGTTGCTGCTTAGCCCAAACGTCCACGGGCATATAAACAAGAGAGCAAAAGGCTTTGACTGCGCCCATCTTTGCTCTGTGGCAACCGTGTCGAAAAAGCAGATGCAGTTTCTTTGATCGAATGCCAATGGGGTCTCCACCGTCATTGCTTCGATCTCGAGATGGCCAGATGTGATGTCCCTTGGGTTATCGTAAGACATATCAACCACAGAAAGTGATCTATTTGCAGGAACCTGTTCATGATCACACCCCATCAGCATATTGTATCTGACCTTGCTTTCCAAGGACGCCCAACTCCAAATTGGTGCAACGTTGGAGCGTGCCTGTTGCATAGTGAGGGGAGCATCCAAGCGCCACAGGAGCCCGTTGCGCAAATCGTCGACCCATAGTCCGTACATCTGATTTAGCTTTGCGTCGAAGTGTTTTGCGAGATTTTGTATAACAACGGGTTTATCGGGATTATACGTTGTCCGACTCGGAGAAAGGATAGAAACGAGATTGTACCACGGCCAAAATGCCGAGCCCGTATTGCTTTGCTCCCGGGGCGGAAGCCTTAGAAAGGGTTCCTGGACCAGTGAGCTCCCCTCAGATCTTAGACAGGTTCGGCAATGCCAATAGAGCTGCTCTGTGCCCAGAATCAAAAGCCGCCGCGGGAGAAGCATTTCCTGAATCATCCATGCTCGCTTCAGCACCCATTTGTCCAGAGCCTCCTCGGCAGTCTCTATCGGGCGCCTCAATTCGATAGTTGTTTCATTTACTTGCTCTAGGGAAGCTTCCACGGCCATATGGCTTTTTTGCACGACTTTCATGCGCAAAAGAGATTCTTGTCTGGGATGGAAAAGCCCAGCCTCACTGTTGTGCACCGTAGCAACCAGCGAAAATGTTGAATCAAGCAGATATCTTTCCACATTGGCGGATTCCACTTCCCAATCTTGTACACTATCTTGAATCATGCAGAGCATATCCACCCAGAGGTATTGGACACCAAGCAGGCGGGTCATGAAAATGGCATCTTGTAGGGTTCTAGGCAGCTTACCAACAGGAACTGACCTCTGCAGCTCCTGAAACACCCTCGTGGTGTTCAAGAGCGTGGGGGCCCCGCCCCAGATAAACGAAAGATATACGTAATCGGCTCTCAAACTTCCTGGGTTTGTGACGATGCGGGCCTCAGAGTTTGAACTCGTCCCGACATCCAGAACTCTTGTGGGAAGTAGCGGAACACCTTCGCTTGCACATGACTCATGGCTGGAATGACATGTGTCTACCCAGGATCTGACCATTCGAACACAGTCTGGGTTCGTCGGTAGATCACTGGTTGTTTTACCAGTAATCCACTTCAACGCAGGTAAGGAATCGAGGCTATCTAAGAACTGGTTAGGGAAATCTTCGCCAGCATCGGCCAGGAATGTTTACCTTGCGCAATACACATCTCCAACATCAACATAGGAGAACCTCCCACATCCAGAATGAGTTTATCTTTTTTATCCATTTTCGAGCCTTGAGTGGAGCTCGGGTCGATCGTGATCATTATTTCGCCTGGGAGTTCCACAACTTCTTTCCTTTTTTGATCCTCTAGCTCCTGTTTGAAGATTGTGCAGAGAGGACACCCTTTCTCCGCAGAGTTGAAAAGTTGTTCAATGGAAGAATGATGTCGGTAGCTGGTTCCCCTTTGCGAAGCAATGACCCATCTAGCCGCATCGCAGTGTTCACAAGGTGAACCATCTGATTCCATAAATTCTACTTTGTAAAGTTCTTTTGAATTCCCCTCAGGCCTTCCTGTTTCAATAGGAACTTCCGGTGACGTATTGAAAGGCAAATGCAGGATATCTGGATATTCAGACGATCTGGCGGCTGTCCGGTCCTCTGCGGTCATGACACCGCCATATTGAAGAAGCAACCTCAAAATGGATGGGCGACCCTTGCGAATGGCAAATGATATCGCAGTCTCCCCTTTCTGATTCCTTCCGTTTGGATCATATCCCATCATCAAAACTGACTCGACTAGAATATCGCTCCCACTACTGACCAAGTAATGAAGAGGGGTGTTTCCGTCGTGATCCTTGGCAAGAGCATCTGCGTTGACCGATAGGAGGGTCTCAAAAACTTCCCGCGCTTCAAACATTGCGGCAAGGTGCAATGGCGTTTCTCCTTTGAGATTTCGTGCATTCTTGTTAGCCCCAGCACGTGCAAGTAATTGCACCCCGCGGTCAAAATTGTGCATAGAGGCAAGATGCATCGGGGTGTTTCCGCGCCAATCCCTAGCATCAGCTGGGGCTCCAGCATCAAGAAGGGTTTCCGTTATTTGCGCATGACCAAGCCGAATAGTCTCGTGAAGTAACGTCCTGCCTAGTCGATCCACGACATCAAGGTCTCCACCACGGGCGATGTATTGGGCTAGAAACCGAAAGGCATCCTCATCAATATTCTTATCGTGCATCGATTCGTGATTTGGTGAGCTTAAGACCTCGTAAAATTCCAAGAATAGTTCTTGTAATACCTTCTCATAGGTTGTTTCGGTGCCCGATGTACCGTCGTTGGAAATTTGAGCTTCCGTGGATGCCCTCTTATACTCGATGAGAATAGGGCCGTCATAGATGGAATAGTCTATGGAATAGAAAGAGCCTCTGCTAGACTCGCTATCCATTTTGAATTCACCATCCACTTGTTGTGATAAATTCTCATCTCTTCCCACCCGTGAATTCCCAGCAAACGCATTGATAAGGCGGTGGATCTCGTCGGTCTTTCGAGCCTGTTGAGAATGTTTCATCCAATGACTGGCCACGTATGAGTAAAAACTTTTTGTTAGAGAGACATTACCTTGCTGGATAATTTCGTCTTTGCTATCACCAAAATCGTGATATACAGGAGAAGTAGCAAAGTAAAGGCATGAGAGCGCGGCTTGGAGATGGGCCTCATCACGATCAAAGTCGGGTGGTGTGCGGTGCTCCAGATAATGCCGAACAGATAAATGTGGCAGCCTTACAATTCCCTTGGCATCTTCGATAAGAAGATTGCTGCAAAACTCCAGCACAAGACCTTCCTGGACGTCTGGATCGACTGTTCCATCTGGCCTTACTGAGGTTGCATATGCCAGCTCCCTCAGAGTGAGGGAACGAAATGCGCACAATACCCAACGCAAGGCCGTAATGACAATCTCCTTCCGTCTTCTTTGGGCATAACTGCCTACTGCGGTTTCATATACGTCACTGTATGCCACATATAGAAGCTCCTCTCCAGTTGCTTCAGAGTCTTCAAGAGCTATGAGCATAGGCTCTATATCCGCCGAAAGTCGGATTCTCTTGGCCATAATTGGATGAAGAAACATGTTGACTTGCAGTTTGACCCACATGAACCTGGAAAACGTTAATAAAGCTTTTTTTTTTCCTTTTCTTCCCTGGTCACATACATTCCGTTTGCTCTGTCCAGCAGTACTTTTGTTAGCCTAGATGCTTGATCATCCGTCATACCACTACGAAGACGTCGCTTTGGAACCTCAATTTCAAGAAATCGCTGAATGTCGTCCTTGTTTTGTGTGATGATGGAGATTGGGGCCGCTTCTGCGAAATAATCCTGAACCATGACTTGGAGGCGACTGGAAAAGGCAACCCGCACATTGGAATTTGAGCTTGTGGCTTCTAAAAGACATTGAAGGAGGCTGTAATAGTCCTCGCATTCATCAAGTGCATCGACAACAATGGTGAAACGGACGGTGCTGTTGGATGAAAAGATGGTGTCCATCAGCTGAACACAGTCTTCTGCGCTCAATCCGACGCCTGCTAAAATTTTGCGAGGGTCGCGATTGAAACGCTTAACCACACTCTCATGTACCTTCTTACCATCAACTGTGACACACAGCTGGGAAAGAAGGCACCTGAGAGCATTTTCGTGGCTAGTTCGCGACGTTGACTTCTCGCCTACACGGGTATTAAATCTGTTTCAGCGAATCTGATTAGAGCAAGATGACTTACTGCCTTTATCGACCTTGCGAGAGCAATAAAAGAATGCCAGCACTCCGTCAGGAGAGCGAAACAAATCCTCAATGAGAATTGATATCAGGGAACTCTTTCCAGTGCCAACCCCACCTTTTAGCCAGAGGCACTGATATCCTCGCTCCCAAGACTTCCAGTGACTGAGATTTGGCGTCTCTAGATACCAAATCCCTGATGAAAAGTGGTCCTGGCCAAGGGTTTTTCGAACGTCTCGGTGGTCCTGTCCCATAGAGATTGAAGTGATCCAATCTATGACCTGCAAGACTTGATCTTGATCTGCTGCTACCTTTTGCATCAAAGCTTGGAGAGCATGCTGTTGCTGTTTCATAAAGCCTTCAAGGGTTATCAGGCTCTCAATTTGAGATTTCTGCCCAAGAAATTCCAGAGAGCGCCTAGTCTGGCTGTCCAAGGAAGACAAAACGGTTGGCATATCAGCCCATTCCGTGGATCCAAGCACACTCTTCCCAAATCTTCGAAGTGTTGATTTACCAAAATATTCGATGGCCAGAGCCTGGTATTTGAGGATCCCTTTGTACAAGTCCATCGCAGACTCTCGAAAATAATCTCTTGTCTGCTCGCGACTCAAGAAGGTTCTCTCAGCCATCTGGTAAGTATAAATTAATTTGGCAACAACTTCAAGGCCATCAATGCAGCCCTTATATTCATTCAGATCATTCATCATGAAAGGGATCAGGGCAGTAACGGTCGACCATGGTATTGAAACATATGGCGGCGCGAATTGCATGCCGATAGATATGAGGCTAGAGGCGTCGTTGGTGACATTGAGAATACGCTCAATGATATCTCGAACGCTTTGTTTCTCGTCAAACCATTGAAACCTCCATTGTTTGTTTACAGCCTTCTCTTGCTGTATTTTAGCCACTAGGGAAAGTTGGTCTCGCAGATCAGCGCTCTGCGGAACGTTTGCTTGTTCCTTGAGGACTGCCTCATAATTCTCGATTAATGACTCGTTATCTTTGCGTAAATTATCATAGGCATCTTTCCAAAGTTTTGAACTCAAATCCCCAGTTGACAATGGTTCTGATGGAGCTGATTTTGGGTCTGGAGTTGGAGGAACCACCACGACATTTGGCGTGGGGTCATCACTGACTGGTGATGTTGGCTGAGCTGCATTGGTTGCCCCTGGTGGCTTGCTATCCAAATTCTCCTCAGACGTTGCATTATTTAATAGAACTAAAAATACAGGTGAGTCGATTTGCTGAGGTGTAGTTGTCGCAGCCTGTGGAGTACCGGTATCGGCTCGAGTGTCGGTATCTGATGGACCTTGGCTCGGTGACCTTCGGTGACGCCAATCTCGGAAGCGGTCTCTGAAGCCCCGCTTCTGAGGATCCATGATGCCAGATTGATAGACAGCATCCGAAATAGACTAGATAATGTCTTTTTTCCCTGTGTCCAGATAATCAAGGCGTCAACAGTTTTCGGTGAGACATTAATCATGAACTGGCTCGCGGGGCTAAGAATCCAGCCCCCACCCATCAAGCCATGAGCGTCAGCATGCAGGATGCTACCGTGCAAATATAAATGGGTCACTGTAAAACAGTCTGCCAGCGGCCACCGCCTTCCTATTTGTTGTAGCTGAGTACGCGGGGGTAGAAGTGCGGGAATCTGTACGGCGCATGCGGATGGATCCAGGAGCAATGTCGTTTCTTTATGTTTTTGCAGTAATGACGACGGGCCCGGTGCAGACAGGGTGGCGAAATAATCCAGATCTCAGGGAAGAGATCAAGGCACCTGTGAAAAGAGCAATCGAGTGTCGAGGTCCGCCCACCTTTCAACACAAGCCCACAGTCCTGAAAGCCATCGCTAGTTTATTCTAAATTAACCGGTGCTCCACGACGCGGCAGTGACAACTAATATTTGCAAGGGTTCAGTGGTCTGGCATGTGCCTTTAATTTAGCATCACTGATGATCAATCATCTTACAGGTTCTTTAAAGGGTTGAGATCGATATTGTGTTTGACTATCCAGCTAATGGGAACCTCATTGTTGCCGTCGTCAAAGTCAGTCCTTGATATGTACACTGTAATTTCCTCCAACAAGGTTCGAGTAGGTCAAAGTCCTTTTTCTTTTCTGAGATGGTAACACTTGGCCGTTGCGACCAGACACAACGACCTTGTCATCCTGGCGCGGTAGTATCAAGGTCCCAGAAGTTCCCTCAGGTGTCTCAAAACCGCCGCTTAGATAGCTGTTTACCATTACCCAATTTACTGACATAGTACCGCTTGGGGTCTTGTATCCAGCTGTAACCCGGTTCAAATGACCGATTTGTGGGTGTATCAGCCATGTCTTCCCACCTGCTGAGGCTATTTGTAGGCCTGCGACGTGGAACGAGAGGACAAAAGTCGGCGCGCTAGACCAGCCGTGGGCATGACTAATGCGCTGGTCGACGTCGTTGTAAGGAGGGTAATGTATGCGACCATCAGTAGAATATCCCTCAACGAGCGTGCTATTCGTCATGCGAGGATCATCAAGCATGAAATCTGCCCACATCCACTCCATCAATTCAATTGCGCGCTCAGGGAAACCAGCCAAGATGTGTGCCTTGAGTTCAAGGCCAGTGATGAATGGCGAAATGGTTGTCCCCGCTTCTGGGGCTGGCGCGCCGTACGGTTTCACCCACCGTTTCATAAGAGCATTGCTTATGGCAACAGCTCTCTCCTCGCTCACCACATCTGCCAGCACCGCCCAAACATTTCCATCCTGTGGCCTGACCGAGGCGCTGGTTTTTAAAGTGTCGTTGTCGAAGAAAAGGCTTTGGGGAAAATCCCATAAAACCTCATTGATAGCAGCCTTGATTCCAGACATAGCCGCTCTCCAGTCATCCACTTCGCTGGTGTCACCAACCACTTCAGCGACCTCGATAGCGATGCTCAGGGTATAGTAAAGAACGGAGTTGGCCTGCAAAATATTGTGTTAGAATCCGAATCCTAGATACAGAATAAGATCTCAGATTGAGAATTCCCAATTCTGCAAATCACATACCTCTATATTATGTTCTCCCATCCCGAATCGACCCCAATCATTAGCGCTGCTTACATTTGCCATACCCGTCTCGTCAATTGCGCCAACGTTGTAAGCAATGGCCTTCTTGAACTGATCCCAATAGGACTTTACATAGTCTCGATCACCAGTGTATTTGTAATAGGTGTGCAAGTTTTGTAGCGTGTAAAGGTGATAGTTGAAACTGAAAAAGAATGAGGGCGACATAGTTGAGAATGGCTTCCTTGATGTCCGTAAGCGACCTTCACTATCTTGTAATAAGAATATAGAGTCAATTGCATTCTTGGTGCCGTCTATACTATTCGTCGATACCGTGATAGAAGAGGCAGCAACGATTATATCCCCCGGCCAAACGAGGCGGTCTCGCTTGGCACCATCCATGATGACAGAAGAGCCGTCTGTTCGACATTGTTAGTCGAAGTCTATTTATCAATATGGGGAAAATATAGTAAAACATACTCGCGATAGTATAATTGCTGTACCAGCTGCGGCCTCCGATGAACAATGTATTGCCATTCTTCGGATCAGCAATACACAATTGATTGGTGTAGGCCCCTGCATACCACACACGGTTTAACTTTTCGGAGTCAGAATTGAACTACCCTGGATATTGCCTCAAGTCAGAAACCTCGGGAGAGGCCGTAAAGTTCACCCAAAAGTCTGTCATGGTGACCACCCCGGTACTGTTAAGCCAAAGGGTAGCGTAACGATACCCCCCTCGTTGGTATTCGTTATTAGCAGCATACTCTCCTGGCTGGGGTATTTGGAATTGCAAAGGATCATCCCAATTTCCCAAGGCTCCATCACAGAGATATGGACTGATATATAATGTGCTTTCGGTAAAGCTGACCGCGAGTACTTGGTCTGATGAAGACACCGATGACAAGCTGAATCAAACAGGTCCACCAACATTAATACCAAAATCAAAAGTGACAGAGGAGTTGGAACTGAGGGTAATATGATCAAATGACGATTTCTGACTGTTCTTGAGAGTCGCTAGCGAAATAGTTGCGTTACCAGTGGTCAAAAGTATCGAAATTGGCCAAACTGTTCGCTAAGCTAGAGCGAGAATGTATTGCGAAAACCTAACAGCCGTGACCGTCTGTAAAATCACAAACATAAAGGATATAACAATTCTCCAAGAGGACAGAGACATTGTTGATTCTTGTGAAGCCGATTCTCATCTCAGTGCTGAAGGTATTCTTGAAGGAGAAGGCCACAATCACCTCCGAGGTCATATACCAAATAGCCGGGCACCCTTTTTTCGGGCCGATTCCTTCACCCCCAAGAATAACCGGGACTTTTCTTTTTTGTAAAGAAGTCAACATTGGTCGCTTTCGGATTCTCCAACCACTAAAGTCATTTTGCCACGGGACTGCTACTCCACAGGGTAGGTTGCCAGCATCATGATGCAGGTGGAGAACTACCTCAGGTGGAGATTGGCTAAACATCCAACTAATGACGGTTAAATGAAAAAATGAATCTGGCATGGAGAAAAATCTGGGAAATTAGTGCTGGCGCTCACGACAAAAATAGTTTGATGATCCAGGGTGCCGTATATCCCCGCCGTAGCCGAAGCTTGAGGGGAGATGACAAGATTCCATGTAGGGTACCGCATTTCCCCAAGACCAAAGTTTATTGGGAACACGCCTCATCCCCCTTTTGACATTCTAGTCATGCCTTAGGTCAATCTGTGCCCGAACTTGAAACAAGTGTCAAGCGGGATACAGGTCACCACTGCGTTGGGCAAAACAAGCTGCAGCAGGCAAGGGATCCTCTATGGCCACTGGTAGGCTATGTTGTATGTGCCAAACGTCCCCCAGTCACCAATTATAAGTCACGGGAAGATTTGAGTATTGTACAGTGAAGTGAAGCATGCCAGTGGGCCGTAATTAACGCCAGGGGGTGTTCCAATTTCCATTCCTCAACCCAGTCAATGAACGACCATGTCCGCCCGTTGAAACTGGAGACCAATCCTTGGGGTCAATTGACGATCGAAATAACTCAAAATCCCGTCGGCAGTGGGGTAAAAAGGTTAGGTGACGGCATATTCCCCGCCATGCATCAAGTGATCATGATGGATGAGTGGGAAAAACAAGGAGAATGGCGGGGTTGTGGTGTTGGCATGAGCAGGAGCTCGAAACAATATCAAGCCGTCAGGCCTTGTGCTTGTATGAAAGTCATGAAGTACTTTGGATGGGAGAGTGTCGTCCCCAGACGATATGCAAGTGAAGAATCCAAAGCCTCGTGCCAAAGGCACCTTGTGTTGACTCGTAATACGGGCTGTCCTGATATGTTTCGTGCATTCAGTTCTTGAGCGTTCGAAGGGAGATATCCCAGAACTTAGACAACATTGAGGGGCTCGATTTGAACTTTTTAAATACCTCTCCAATGGGTAGGACTTGCGAGGGGGACGTAGATAACTTCGGGGGAGCTGTATTCAAGCGGGTGTTGTTTGTGCACTGCCCGTGCGGGGTTTGCGTCAATATGATCTTCGGTTTGACCAATTCGCCATTTTTCGCACATTGGCGAAAAAACAATGTCGTCAATCCGAGATGGTTGCATTTCGCCTACCACTAGTGCAAGCCACCCCGGGTAAATTCGTCCCCCATGCCCAGGTCCATGCTTAGCTTTACCGCGCCAAACATAATTACTTGACCCTTACTATGTAAACCCCGCCGTGAATTTAAAACATCATGGCTGGGGAGGTCAGAGCTTCATAACAAAGTCAAGTCCATTATTTGACCTTTTATCTAGAATTCAATCGTGTAAATTTTAGTGGAAGTGACGTTGTAACAACTAGTGAAACATATATATGTTGAATTTCTATGCCTCGCCTTCATCCCTGAGCTGCATTGAGCCGAATTCTCTTTCAGTCCTATTGAATTCACTTTCAGGGAGCATGGCCCCGTACAATCGTTTCTCAACGCTGTGTATTTGAGCCCGATTGAAAGGTCTCCCGCTAAGCTGCAGCTCCCTCCAACCCGAGTATTTGGGGAGACTGATTGTGAGCTGATGGATAAGCCTGCTGCTGATGATTTTGAGAGTCCTGAAGTTGTTGATATGACATCTGTAGGTAATTTTTGTGGGTACTCCAGTAATTTTTAGGAGCTCTGTTTTAGTTGCTGGAAGACATGGTTATTTTTGGGCAAGTTTTGTTCATCAATAAGTGCTGGTTGGTCTGTCGATTGGATTTGGCGCCGTGGTTGGATTGTGAACCCTCAAAACCGAATAAAATAGACAGAGTTTAGTAACAGATGAAGTTGGATAAATGTTGTAAAAGGGGTGGTGTATTTATTGGTTGTGATAAGATAAGGGTAGCGAGTAGATATTGACATGATCAAACCCAATCCCCTTTATATTTTATCCACATCTATTGACATTGAAAGCTAATCTGTAGCCGCCGCGTAGCCATTAACGTGGTTCCAGGCGACTAGGAACCTGGTTAGCCACGGTTTGAAGTTTGGCTGTCTTTGGAACGAACTCATGTGAGCGTGATCACGTTGTTTCCTGAATGCGTACTGTCTCCACGATGGTGACCCAGGCAAGGCTGAGAATAATCCCGGGCCAACGCTTGAACCCACACTATTTAGCGCGCGGATACCACGTGATACATCAGCGCCAGACCGAGCGAGGCAACAAACAAAACACTAGGCACCAGGGCTGAACATCACAACGCCACTTCAAAAAAGAAGGAAAAAAATTGGAATATCAGTCTTTTCTACAGTTTCTATTCAACAGTGACGCAGAAATTATCATGGATCTAGAGCGCCTTCCTCCAGAGCTCATTTCTCACATCCTTCAAGTTATCGACTCACCTCGTCATCTTTATAGTCTTTTATCCGCATCACCTGTTTGTTTACGCGTCTTTTCTCAATCGCCAACTATCACCCTTTCCTCTGTCGTTAAGAACACTATTCCATCCTCCATCCTCAATCATTATCTTGTGCTCTTGAATATTCCTACACGGACCGGAGAACTTCATCGTTGGGTTCGAGAGCAACTGGGTCCGTTTCTTCAGCTATACTTCAAGCCGGTGTCATTTGACTGGCCTACCAACATGACAGACCTATCCGCACTATGCCGTATTCATAACCGTCTTGGCTACCTCTTGGGTGGCTATCTGGACAAGATTTCGAAAGAATTCAGTCCGATTTCTGATGACAATGTGAACCACGACAATACTACAACCACACCGCTTCCACCCCTTCCATCTGAATCGGAGGATTGCAGGCTCCGAAGAGCCTTTTTGCGGTTCAAACTCTATTACAGAATATTCTCGACCCACCAAGAAGGTTGACAAGATGATGTTATCGCACCTGCCGACCAATTCAACTTATTCCTGGCTCGTCTCGCGCCTTGGGAGGTCGAAGAAATATCCTGTGTTTACCAATACTTCGCGTCCACGGTAACATCTTATATCAATGAGCTTGAAGATCGGTTTGTTGCCGCTGCTCTTGATTCTACTTGTGTTAGAAAGCACACTGCACCTGGTCCAAGACAACCCTCACCAGAGCCGTGCCAGATCACGAACGAAGAAGAGCAGAGTCTCGTCAACTTTGAGAACCTGGAGCTTGGAGCCTTGAATTTATTCTCTAAAGACGTTAACCATGAAATGCCTCATTGCGTTAGTTCTCTTGTCTTTGGGCTTTGACTTTCTCTATGAGCTCATGAGAGCTACGCAGACGCGCCGTGAGGAAATGATACGAGCAAACTTTCATATCTTGCTGGAATTTTTACCAGACGCACTGCGAGATGACCCAATATTCGAAAATGAAATTGTTCTACCGGATAAGGAAAATGATGACCCGTTTTATAGCAACTTGGGCTATCGAACATTCAGTCTCACGGATGGGAGCATATATCTTGGTATTCTTGATGAAGGCCTTGGATATTCCTTTCTCCGGCACCTTGGGTATGTCTTTTGGGATTCGGAAAGAATTCGCCACCCTTTTGTCAGTCAGAGGCTTTAGCATGCCAAAGAGGCCAAATGGGAGGAACTAGAAGCTTTGCTTGGACGATCCTATCAGAAGAGTGCTGAAGAGAGGCTCAGAGGAGTCCGTTTGCCACAGAAAGTGTTAAGTCAGCTTGAACGTGAATTTGGAGACACAAGAGGCAAATACTGGGAATATCCTGAAGCAAGAGGTAGCCGATACTTTGGCGAGGAATGGTTCAACAATCTTGCTACACAAGATGCAGAAGGTAAATCAGTCTCAAAGTAGCTTGTTCGTGTATAATTGTCAATAAAGTGCCCTGACATGGTCAAGGGCACAGTTATTATCTGCACGACTCGCAAATGCTTACTGTAAGAGTAGCTGTTATTCCAGATGATGCCAGTCTGGAGCTGGCTACTCTGAACCAACCGCTCACTCCGGATGATTCTGGAGCGGGCCCACATGATACGACAACTTAACCTGACATCCAGGGTAGGTGGCTGCCCGAGACACAGACACAACTATGAAGCAAATAGGACGCACAGTATTATGTTCTAATGTAAACCTATGAAATAGTGAGATGTTCAATTTATCTATTTCCTTATTTTTCCTAATCATATCAAATGGATGGGAGACAATAATGCTGCACCTTACACCATTGTAGGTAACTAACTCATTTGAAAGGTTGGCGCATAAAAACTAAGGAACTGAGGCTCGACTTGTGCCCTCACAGCAGCAACTCCCAGAAGACTACATACAAGCCTTAACAGAGCGAATCCAGAGGCTTTCTTAGACTGCTCATAAGCAATGCGGCCGATCGGTTCAGTCTTGTGCAATAATGGTAATCACTGATTAGTCATCACTTTTGAGATGAACACACGCCACCCTCGCTCTTTACGCACTGACCACGCACAGCTAAAGGGCTTCGTCGATTCCATTCAGTTGAGTCGACAAAGGCAAATTGCGCTGAGTGCCAAGATCCCACAATATTCCACCGAGAATTTCGGGAATCTTGCGCGCCATATTAATCGTGATGAGGTCGGTATTGGCGAGCACCGAAATGCGCAGACCCTCACCTTCCGGCTGGCTTTGAAGCATGAGATTCGGGAACGGGAGGTGGTGATTATCAAACCACTGAACTTTGGATTTAGCGTCGGTGAATCCTGCTTCAGGGTGCTCGTCGACGTCTTGGTGGAGAATGATGTTGTTGAATTCGAAGTCTGCGCCACCTGGCCAATCGGTGCAATGCTGCGCAATATCCTTGTAACCCATGGAATCAGCCTCCCCAACGTCTAGGAATTGCTTCTGAACAAAGCTGAGTAGCTCATCTTTTGTTTGGTGGGATGAAAGAGTGGCTCGGACAGGAATCACGTTGAGACATGACCCCACAATTTCTTCCATGCCCCCAAGAGCGGAATTGCGACCATTGACAATGTTTCCGTACACAATGTCATTTTTCCCAGTGAGAAGCGACAACAATACTGCCCAGGCAGCACTAAAAAGGGTCGCTGTAGTGATGTGGTTGGGCAACGGGGGAAGGTCTACAGTTCCGGATGCCACAACGGGCTCCAGCCTCGCGGGTTTTGGGGTGCCATCCGAAAACAGCTCTGAAGGGAATGTTGTCGGATAGGATCCTCGCAGCAATTTGGTCCAGTATTTGATGGAGCTCGGGCGACGGTGAGATGAATAGGAGAGAAATCGTGAGTAATCCGGAATGGAAACCAGAGACCTCCCCTCGTATGCATCAGTGAAAGATTGGATCATGATGGGGAAACTGATGCCGTCGTACTGCGCATGCGAAATATGAAGCGTCATTTGAAACCCTTGCGTGGGGTGTCTTAAGAGAATAATTCCAAAAGGCGGCTGAGTTGGTAACAGTTCCTTTGCGTGTTTCATACACAAGTCATCTTCAAGTTCAGCAAAGTCTTCACAAACGTCCAGAATTTCGAGAGCCAAGTTAACGCTCCGGGGGATGACTTGCCAATAGCCTCCATCAAGGAATAAGAAACGAGCACGGAGAAGTGGAAATCTCTGCAGAGTTGAAACCCAAGCATCCCTGAAACGTAAAGTGTCGAGGGTATGTCCAAGTTTGAGATGAAAGTAGTTGCAGAGCTGGCGTCTGGAGATGCCGTCGACGACGCTTTTCTGTTGGTGGCTGGTAATGGGAAAAATATCCAAGACTTCCTTCGAAGAAATATCGATACCCAATGAATCAATTTCTGCCAGAAGCTTTGTCTTCTTTGAGGGATCAATGAGAGTGACCTGGTCGAGAATAGCCTCAATATTGCTAGAGTCCGAAACTTGCGAGCAACCTGCGAGCTCTTCAAGCGTATTGGAGTTGAAGATATCAGCCACGACAAGTTTTGTTCCTAGCTTGCGCGCTTCTCCTACCACTTTCATGGCTGTGATAGAGTTACCACCGAGCTCGAAGAAGTTATCATCCAAGCCAATTCTTTCAGCATCAAAGTTTAATGCTTGAGCCCAAATTGTCTGCATTTGTCTTTGTATTTTTGAGACCGGCTTCCGGGTTGACTTCCGGTCATTTTTCTTGGTTCGGACACTCTCTATCAGTGCTTTGCGATCGACCTTGCCGTTATCATTAAGTGGGAGGGTCTCTAGTACAAAAAGATTCTGAGGAATCATGTATGGCGGCAACTGAGCTTCTAACTTCTTTTGGAGCCGATCCTGCAGCCGCTGCTTTTCTTGGAGCTTCAGAGGGTGGCTACTGAGAGAGTAGGATGGGCGCCCTTGGTGATCGGTTGGAAATTTGAACAGAACTCTGCCACGTGGGTTGAGTGGTTTGTGGTGGTGGAAGACGACATCAAGGCCACCATGCTGACTGTGTTGCCGAGCCCAGCTCAGCTCCAGCTGGAACCCAGTCGATTCAGATATCTCGGCTAGGTCAATTACAGAGAGCGAAGGTGACTTCTGGGACTCTTGGCGGAGACGTGGTAACCACTCAGCCATACTCAGTGACTTTGATTCATCTTCCAGAGACTTGAGAATAGTTCTCTCGAGGATGGACTTTTGATGAGGTATGTTGCTCACCGCGATCATGGTAGAAGATGAGCGGCTCTGCAGGAGCGAAATTAAAGAGGCGCGATCCAGACCATGTTGCATAAAGTCAACCCATTGGTCTTGCTCCACGTCAAGAATATGCCTAGGTGACTGAGCTGTCTTGATATGCACTACGGCGGCATATCTGTAAGCACTCAAATCGTTGGTGGCCTTCATTCTCTTTGGCAAGATCTCAACATGCTCAACAAGATGAGGGAAACGAGATGGTAAAGCGGTAAAAAAGCCAGGATCAATCAGTAGCTCAGGCTCGATAGGCTCCATTTCCGCTATTTTCTTCGCAATGTCATCCTTACTGGGTTTGTCACCGACCTTGTGTAATGCTCTTGCAATTAAGAACTGGCGATAGAGAGCATGTGATCGAATATCACCAAAGAATATTGTCTTGAGCTTTTCAAGTTTGAGCAGGTCTTCAATGACTCTTGAAAGATATTCCTGGCTGGGAAAATACTGAGCGACTGAATTCAATATGACGAAATCTGGTGATCGGCTTGTCTCAATCTTGGAGACTTCTGTTGCGGTTGCATTATACAGCTGAACTTTCTTTGACAATGCAGGTATGGTCTCGACGGCCTTGGAGACAAATGACACTGCCTTGGTGGATGGTTCCAAACCCACGTAGCTTTGGAATCTGGTTGCGAGATTGAAAAGCATCATCCCCGAGCCAGTTCCGACCTCCAGAATATTGTTGGGATGACCGCTCCTCAGAATAGTCAGGATGGTATCGTCCAACCATTCGTTCATGGCCGTCTTAGGGATGGCTCTCCCATCGTAGATAGATGTCCATCCTAGAAAGTCTCGACCAATGGTTTCTGGGTGCAAGTTTTGGAGAGCATTATACGTGTCCCCATCAGCCAAACCTCTCCACACCTCGACCTGCGCTGTGTCTTGTTCAACATTGGTCGAGCGGTCACCATTTGCACTAATCGAGGCGTCATCCCACTGAGCTGTGACAAAACCGGCAAGTTGCTGATTTTCGTTTGTGGAATGCAACACGACAATTGCATTAGTTACAAGAGGATCACTGTGGAGTACATGCTCAATCTCCGCGATTTCAATGCGGTAGCCTCTTAGTTTCACTTGCCCATCGATACGGCCAAGGAAATCAAGCTGGTTGTTGTTTGGTCGGTAGCGCGAGTAATCTCCTGTTCTATATGCCCGCATACTCTTCCCACCAAGGGATATCGTGACGAACCGATCGATGTCAAGCTCGGGGTCTGTATATCCTCTGGCTAGCCCGTCTCCAGTGACCACGAGTTCTCCAACCACACCCAAGGGCACAAGTTGAAAATTAGAATCCATGACGTAAGCACCTGAGTTATTGATTGCTCGTCCGATGGGTACACCACTGATGCAAGCCTCCCCATCTTCGTGTCTATAGATTGTGCTCGCGCCGGTATTCTCAGTGGGCCCGTAGCAGTTGAATATGTTTCCCTTTACCAACTTCCGGGCTGCAGAAAGATCCTGAGAATCAGCACGATCGCCGCCAAGATAGAGGGTATCCAATTGACCGATGGCGGCCGGTGATTCTAGAAGATATTGCTTGAGTAGGGCAGGAGTAAAAATAGCTGATCGTATTGTCTTGTCGACAAATACATGTGCTAAAGCGTCATAGTCTAGCGTATCCGTGTGGCTAATACAAACCAAGGTCCCGCCGTTGAGGAGTGGGGCGTAGATTTCTAACGTAGAGAGATCAAATGCGATGTTCGCCATATGGGCCCAGGTAGTAATAGACCTTGGACCCTCCAGCAGATAATTCTTGGTGGCCAGGCGTATTACGCCGCGATGTTCTATCATGACACCCTTTGGCTGACCTGTTGAACCCGAGGTAAACATCACATAAGCAAGACTGGTGGCGGAAGGGCCGGGTAAGGTATTTAATAGCCGGATTGGGAGAACCTCTTGTTCTTGTTCGTTCAGGATGCTGGAAATGGAAACGAATTTGACGTCGTTCAATGATAGAGACGGAGATTTGATAGTTTTGCCCATGAAAACCAGCTTCTCGCCAGGGAGAGATGATAAAATGGTTTGCATTCGTCCTGTTGGTGTCTTTGTGTCTAGTGGCAAATAAGCCAGGTGGGCCTTGAGAATACCAAAGAAAGCAATGATTGTTTCGCAAGACCGTGGTGCTAGAACAGAGACAAGCGTTTCGTTTTTGAGTGTTTGTTTGCTCAACCAACAGGCAATTAAATCAGATTGTAGATCAAGCTCAGCATATGTCAGTTGAGATGATGAATCCATAACAGCAACTCTTCCTGGATAAGAGTGTACCTGCTGTCTGAAAACATCAACAATGCTTGATTCTCGAGCATAATTGCTTTCATGTATGTCGATGAGTCCTTTGCTGTGCATTTCCAAATAAGCTTCGTCTGAGAGTAAAGGCAATGATGCGATTTCCATTGTCGGATACAGAAGGGCCTGCTCGAGGACTTTACTGAAGAGCGAGATCATATTGGCGATTGTAACAGGCTCATAAAGGTCCGTGGAGAAGAGGACCTCGCCGTTTAGACAGTTGGTTTCCTGGAAGAAGTGGAATTCGAGATCAAACCTGGTGTTGACGGAATAATCTAGAGATTTTGTGTTCAATCCTTCGAGCTTCAGCTGGCCGAGGCCTATCTGAGAGTGAACAGCAAATGCTATTTGGAAGAGTGGGTGGCGAGACAAGTCTCTGTCTCTCCGAAGCTCCGAGACAACTTGGTCAAAGGGAACATCTTGGTTCTCAAATGATTCAATAGAAATTTGATGGACCTGCTTGACCAGCTGTTCGAAAGACTCTTGCCCAATTTTGATGCGAAGACATTGCACATTAACGAAGAACCCTATAATGTTTTTTAACTGCCATCGGTCTCGGTTGGCGTTCGCAGTCCCGATGGTAGCATCCGTCTTGCCCGTGAGACGAAAGTGAGTTGCTCTGAAAGCGGCCAATAGGGCTGCAAAGACTGTAACGCCTTGGGATTTGCAGAATTGCAGAAGCTGCTCATATAATGGTCCCTCAATCTTGACCATTTGCACATCTGCCCTCCCGGATAGGGTGACGGGACGAGGCTTATCACAAATGATTTCTGCGGGTTGGCTAGTCTCCAACTGCTTGACCCAATAGTCTAGTTGTCGCTTTTGCTCTTCAATTTGACCAGCTTTTCTCTGCCACTCAGAGTAATCGGAATACTGAATGGGCAATGGGTCTAGCACTGAGAGAGGGTCTTGATTGCGGAGAGCAGCAGAATAGAAAGCTGACAAGTCCTTTTGGAGGATATCAATTGACCACCCGTCTGATATAATATGGTGCATGACAATGGATAGAATGTGATCAGACTCTGCCAACTGGAATAGTGCAACCCTCCAGCCAGGTTCGGTTTCGAGTTTGAATGGAGTTGTCTGCTCCTGCTCGACTGCCTGTCTGATTTGTTGGTCGCCCGCTCCAATGAGTGGAACCATCTTTAAGCTTTTGGGCTTGAACGGATGGATAATCTGAATATCGATGCCATTTTCGGATGCGAATGTGGTTCTCAAAGAGTCGTGGCGACTCTCCAACGCCAGTAGTGCAATCTTGAGCGCTGCTAAGTCTATAGGCCCAAGGATGCGTACAGCCCAAGACACATGGTACCAACTTAAGCCAGGGTGTAATTGCTCCAAGAACCACAGTCTTCTCTGAGCGAATGACTGTTGGGTCGGCCCACATATATCAAGAGCAGGTATGTTACCAGAACGGCTTCTATCAACAGACATGGTCTGGGTCATGTCCTCTAGCCGTGGGCGTCGGAACATGTCAGCAACAGATATCTCCAACCCAAGGCTGCGTGCTTCGCCGACCACCTTCATCGCTGCGACGGAATCGCCACCCAGGTGGAAGAAGTTATCGTCAAGGCCAATTTTCGAGATGTCAACGCGGAGAACCTGAGACCAAATGCTCTGTAACCTACGCTCCATCTCTGATGTGGGCTGGCGCTTGGGTCCGTACTCTGCTGATTCGAGATTGGAGAGTTCCTGCGCCGAGAAGGAGGCACCTATTTCTCGCAATCTCTTGCGGTTGATTTTTCCTGTCGGCGTGAGGGGAATTTCAGCCATCATGAACATGATAGGAGGTATCATATATAGCGGAAGATGCTCTGCCAACTTAGCCTGCGTGTTTGAAGGGACTGGAAGAACCTGAAATCCGGTGCCAGATTCATCCAACGTCATACCAGGCGCGACCACAAATATCGCAAGAGATGCCACCGGATGTTCGCTTTGTGGGGTAATGGTCTCGGCAACAACTTCCAAGGCGTCAGGCATAGCATCCTGCATCCTGCGTTCAATTTCGCCAAGCTCGACTCGTTGGCCACGGATCTTGACCTGTATATCCTTTCGGCCGACGAATACGAGACTGCCGTCTTCGTTATACTTGACTAGATCACCAGTTTTGTAAAATCTTCCATGGCGTCCAGGTCTTTTAGGTGCGCCCTTCATCAGCCATTTGGGTTCTTCAATAAAGCTGGCCGCAGTTTTCTCCGGGTTATTCAAATAGCCACGGCCAACAAGGGGACCCTCAAGAAGTAGCTCGCCAACACACCCGGGTGGCAACAGAATTTCATGGTCATTTGGGTCAACGACCCAGGTCACAAGACCAACTCCTTTTCCTATATTCTCAGCGTCTCCAGGGGTACAAAACTTGAAAGTGCTGATGAGGCATTCGGCGGGCCCGTAGGCATTTACCACTTGCGTCCTTCCACCCCATCGTGTGACGTCTTCTTCTGTAACTGGTTCTCCACCAATTATTAGAATCTCGAGATCAGGCAGTGATGTCGGGTCCATTAGGCGTCCCACTGTGGGTGTTGTGTCAACCCAGGTGGCTCGCATTTCCTTCATTGCCTTGCTGATATTTTCTTGGCGATCCTGATCCGACGGGACGCATAGACACGCCCCATTCGCAAGTGTCGCGAACACATCGTGGACAGCGATGTCGAATGCATAGGCGGGGAAATCATATATACGAGTGTCTTTGGTAATTCCCAACGCCTTCGATTGATAGGTTACACCAGAGGCAAAGCTGCTGTGAGTCAATATGATCCCCTTTGGTACTCCAGTACTGCCAGACGTGAAGACAGCAAACATTGCCGACGTAGGCAACGGAATTTGTGCGACTAGTGGGGTCATGGGATCAGGTCGCGTCCTGATTTCGGGACCTAACTGTATCACGTTATCAGATAGGCTGGAGCCGAGTTCGTATTTGTTAACGGAGGAAATAATAAAAGGAGGTGCAGCTTGTTCGACAACTGATCTCAGTCGCCGCTCCGGTAGCGATGTGTCAAGCAAGACAAAAGCACCCCCTGCCTTCAGAACAGCGAACATTGCCACCGATGTCCACATGGACTTCTCAAAGCACAAAGGAATCAGGACTTCGGGTTTAACTCCCAGCTCCACAAGTTGGCCAGAAAACCTTGTGGCTAACTGATCTATCTCGCCGTAAGTCATCTGACCATCCCACGCATCAATAGCCAACGCGTCAGGGTCTTCCTTGACGCGCTCGCTAACAATCTCATGGACGAGTCGGTGAACGGGTTCTGGGGCGGTTGCATTCCATTCCCATATTTGATCGAGATTTTGTGGCGTCAAAGTATCTATATCGCCTAGAACTTGGTCGGGTGTTGCGCAGTCCAGTTGCTGCATCACGCTCTCGAGGCAAGTGAGCAGCTTCCTGACTACCCATGGCTCAATCACGCGCGAGTCAAAACTGGCTGTCACGAAAATCTGATCAGTACCCAGTGCAATTTCAAGCATCAAAGCATATGTATTGAACCACTGGGTCTGGTTGCCAAAATCCCATTTCCCAAGCACGTCCTCGCCATTGTTGGTGTTCTGGGTTTGCGGCTGTATGACTAGCAACGATTGAAACATGCACGCTTGGTGGCAGTCTGGGGAGACTTTGGTGATACGAATTAGGCCTGTATTCTCAAACGGTATCATCTCGGCAGCTTCGCGCTGAAGCGCCTTGGCATACTCAACCACTTTTTGGTCCATTGGCAAGCGAACGCGAACGGGCATCGTGGCGATGGCTGGAGCCACCATATCTTCAATGTTTGCAATGGGTGCATTTCGCCCAAAGGAGGTGACTCCGAAAACTACATCATGCGAGCTGGTCATTCGGCCGACAACCAAGGCCCACGCCGCCCGGATAAGAGTAGACGTGGTAGCTCCCAAGTGTTTCCTCTGAGGCTGCGCAAAAATATGTTCAAGGGACGAATCGGCCTTGGGCTCTGTTATGGAGGCCGGAAGCTCCGGGAATAAGATAGAATCGTACCCTTCCAAATATTTATGCCAAAACTCAGCACTTAGATCATCGCGTTGGGCTTGCGTGTATTTGATGAAAGTTTGGAACTGGGGCCCCTGCTTGACCGCCTGGTTTTGGTATACCGCGCTCACAGCATCAAGTATTAGAGCCAGGGACCACCCATCATACAATGCATGGTGCATTGTCCAGACAAAATATCGTTTTGTGTCTGTGTCACTTTTGACCATGGCGTATCGAGAGAGGGGTTGACCGATAGTCATTGTTAAATGCCGATCCTCTTCTAAATATGTATCCAATCTCGTCGCTTCAATCCAGTTGATATTCTCCTTAACAACAATCTGGAGTAGCCCAAGGTTTTTATGTGGTACAATTCTTGTGCGCAAGATAGGCATTAGCTGGGCGACCTCCTCCCAGGCGTGTAAGAACGCGTGTTCATGAATTTCAGGTGGGAGCTCTAGGGTAGCTTGCATGACGTATGCCCCAGCCCGCTTCAGTGTGAGTGATAGTAAGCCCTCCTGCAAGGGAGTACAAGGGTATGCATCTTGGATATTGGCTGAAGATGTTTGGCATTGGGAAGATAATTCCTCCACGAGCTCAGAAATGTTGGCATCTGCCGTGAGTAGGGAAAATGCATCAACAAGCTCAATTTCAGTGGCTTTGGAAGGGAGTGCAGAATAAGCCAAATCACACAATGTGCGACAGTTAAAGATGTCTCCGACAGAAATATTAAGACCCTCCTGGCGAGCTTTCCCAACAGCTTTCATGGCAGCAATCGAGTCACCACCGAGCTCAAAAAAGCCATCATCAAGGCCAATGCTCGTTAGTTCAATCTTAAGAACATGAGCCCAGATGCTCTGAATCTGACTTTCCACCTTGGTTGTAGGTGTTCTTTTCGGCTCTAATGCAGAGGTCTGCATCTCTGCGAGTTTCTGCGTGGAGAAGGACGCTCCAATTTGGCGCAGTCGTTTGCGGTCCATTTTCCCAGTGATGCTCAATGGGAGTTTGGGCAGGGTGAAGAAGGCTTTGGGGATCATGTACCGAGGCAGGCTTTTGGAAAGCTTACGTATGACCTCGTCGGGTATTGAAGTCATCTCTGCAATCTCCGTAATAGACATTTCGGGATCTGCGGATTGCGTAGTGTCTGCGTCAAATTGAAGAAACGCAGCAAGAACTGACACCGAGTTCTCTCCTCTGGGCGTGATAATGTCAACGGCGACCTGAGCGAGTCCGGGCATATTTTCCAGAAGTTGGTATTCAATTTCTGAGAGTTCTACCCGTTGGCCGTTGATCTTGACTTGTGTGTCCTTGCGGCCGACAAATGACAACGCTCCATCCGTGGAGTAGCGCACCAGATCACCTGTCTTGTACAGTCGACCATGACGACCTTGGAAGTTAGCTGAGCCTTGTAGTAGCCACTCGGGATTCTCAATAAATGCGGCCGCTGTCTTGTTAAGATCGCCTATGTATCCAAGACCGACGAGGGGCCCCTCTAGTAATAGCTCTCCGACGCACCCAGGTGGTGTAAGGATATGGTGATCCTCTGGGTCGACAATCCAGGTATTCACACCGTAACCTCTACCTAGTCGAATTGCATCCTCGGAGCTGGATGGATGCGGCGTGAATAAAGCCCCCGTAGTGCACTCACTGGGGCCGTATGATGTCGAGATGCGTCCCCACCACGGCTGAATGTCTTTGGTAGTGATTGCCTCTCCAGTTAGGTTTATTTGCTTCAAGCTTGGTACTTCGTTCGGGGATAGAAGTCTGGCAACAGACGGCGTGAGAACAATCGTGTTTGCTTGCAGAGATTCCATGCTTCTCGCCAGGTCATTTTTGCGTCCCTCATCGGTCGGGACACATAAGCACCCTCCAGCAGCTAGTACATGGAGCATATGGAATGGCGGTCCGTCAAAACTATATGATGAGAAGTCGTAGAGCCTCGTCTGAGGAGTGAAACCCCAGGCGTCGGTCTGATGCTCCACAGCAGACGCTGAGTTTCGATGAGTGATGGCAGTTCCCTTCGGTATGCCTGTGGTGCCGGATGTGAACACAGCACAATAGATCGAATCGAGAGTCGGTGAGACAAGTGTCGCTAGTTGCCTATTTTGGAGATTGGAGAGTAGCGTGCCGTTAACCACGATAACCTTGTGGCTAAGCTCAGAACTGATTGAATAAGTCGAGGAGGAAGAAAGAATGAACTGGGCGTCCACTCCTTCAACAATATGCTTCAACCGTTGCATTGGTAGATAAGGATCCAATAGCACAAAAGCCCCGCCAGACTTCATGACACCGAGCATTGAGACTGTTGTCCACTTGGACTTTTCGAAGCATAACGGGATAATCCAACCAGGTTTAACCCCAGCATCGACTAGATGATTGGCTATTCGTGACGATAATTCATCGAGCTCTTCATATGTCAGCTCGCCATCCCAAGCACAGACTGCTACTGCGTTTGGCTGCACCGCAGTTCTCTCTTGTATTTTTTCGAGCACGCAAGTATCTGCTGACTGAGGCATCTTCTCGTTCCAAGCCCATATCTCATCCAGATCCTGCGGAGTAACCATACTGACTTTTCTCAGTGTGCATTCTTCAGAGAATGAGCCAAGTTGGTGCAAAGCGAATGCCAAGCGGTCCAGCAACCTTTGGATGGCCCACTGATCAATAATCCGCGAATCAAAGCTGGCCTTGGCGAAGTTACCATCCGCGCCAAGTCGCACTTCGATTAACAGCCCATAGGAATTAAACCGATGCAGGTCAGCGTTCATAGGCCGCCAGCATCCAGGTGCTCCACCGTCGTCCTTTTGTTTCCTGTCTGGTTGGATGACAAGAAGCGTCTGGAATTCGCACGCATGCTGGCAATCTGCAGACATTTTGGCAATTCGCTGGAGACCAGTTTGCTCATAGGGTATCATGGCTGTTGTGAGCTGTTGAATCGCATTCAAATACGTCGATATTTTGTCTTGCTTGTTGAACTTTACGCGGAATGGAACTGTTGCAATGGTCGGTCCCGTAATTTGATCAATCCCCATCACTGCAGCACTCCGTCCGGCAACTGTGACTCCGAAAACAACGTCTTGGGTTCCCGTCATTTCGCCAATTATTAACGCTAGTGCGGCTTTTAAAAGTGTTGGTGCCGTAATATCAGCTGAGGCTACAGTGAAGTTAGGCAATGATTGCTCAAGAACAATGTCTGCCTCTGGTTGTTTCATAGAGCTTGGTAGGGTCGGAAACGGTACGCTCTCACACTTGGACAGGTGCTTCTCCCAATAGTCTGACAACATCTTTTGGTCTTGCATGCTGACATACTTGATGAATGTCTGAAACTGTGGCTTAGGATGGAGAGGCCGGTCCTTGTATAGATCATTCGCCGCCTGGATGATGAGCAAAATGGACCATTCATCGTATATACCGTGATGTATCGTCCATACAAACTGAGTATACTTGCCTGTGTTGTCTCTAATGAGTGCAAATCGTGTAAGTCCCATACCGAGGTCCATAAAACGTTGCTGGTCTTTAATCAAGTAATCAGTCAAAGATGTTGTTTCGTGCCATTCGATTTGTTCTTTGGCAATGACTTGAATCAATCCTGCATCCTCAACCTGACAAAACCGTGTTCGCAAAATTGGAATTGCTTGGAAGGTGTCTTCCCAGGCTTTGCGAAATTTCTGAATGTTGATATCGGCGGATAAGTCCAGGATAGTTTGCATGACGTAATCGCCCTGTCTCCTGAGTGAGAGTGACACTAAACCCTCCTGAAGAGGTAAGGATGGATATGCATCGGCGATGGCGGATGGATGGAGTTGATATGCGGTAGACAGAGATTGCCGAAGTGAGGATACATCGATGTCCCGAATGAGGGAAAATGGATCAATAGTTTTCTCCAAATTGTCACCAGGCTTCTCTACTTGACCAGCCACAGCGTGAAGTCTCCTGTGACGAAAGATCTCCGCGACCTTCAGATTCATTCCCATCTTTTGAGCCTCGGCTACAACCCTCATAGCTGAGATGGAGTCACCCCCGAGCTGGAAGAAGCTATCATCTAGCCCGATAGTTTTGGCATCTATTTTGAGGACTTTTGCCCAAACATTTTGCATCTGTCGTTGAACCTGCGTTGTAGGTGCCCGCTTATGCACAAGCGTGCCTGTCTGCATTTCGACAAGGCGCTGCTTAGAGAAAGATGCGCCAATCTCACGCAGCCTTTTACGATTTGTCTTTGCTGTTGATGCCAACGGGATCTGAGAGATGTTGAAGAAGGCTGTGGGTATCATGTAGCTTGGCAATTGTTTGGCCAGTCGGTCTACCACATCGGCAGGCACGGGTACCAATTCAACACCATCGGGATTGGAGTTATGCACCGCAGTTTGTTTCGTGTTTGTTTGTAAAAAGGCAACCAGAGTCCGCGCTGTCTCATCCCCATCTGGTGCGATAACCTCAGCAGCAAGTTGGGTAACATCTGGTAAGCATTGCTGTAGCTGATGCTCAACCTCTGCAAGCTCCACGCGTTGGCCCCGGATCTTGACTTGGGAATCCTTTCGACCAAGCATTGTAAGGCTACCATCGCTATTATATCGCACCAAGTCGCCTGTCTTATAGAGCTTTCCTCTCCGACCTGGATGGTCCGGCGTACCTTGGAGTAACCACAAGGGGTCCTCGGCATACGCTGCGGCAGTCGCTTCTGGATTGCCGATATAGCCCTGGCCTACCTGCGGCCCCTCCAGCAGCAACTCGCCAACACACCCAAGTGGAACAAGCAAGTCGTGGTTTTCAGGGTCTACAATCCATGTGACCTGTCCAGCACCTTTGCCAATTCTTGTGGCTTCGCTCAAGGTCGGTGCACTGCGGCTCAAGGCACTGACAGGTGTGCACTCACTTGGACCGTAAATATTGATGATCTGAATTTTGTTCCACCAGGGCGCGAGATGGTGGACCTGCAAAATCTCACCACAGAACATGATAATTTTTAGCCCAGGGACGTCTTGAGGGGATATTAATTGCGCGACAGTCGGTGTAAAGAACGAATGATTCGCTCTCAATTCTCTAATGCTCTTGGCGGGGTTATTTCTTCGATCCTCTTCGTTTGGTATGCAGAGGCAGCCGCCAGACTCTAGTGCGTTGAAAGCCCCATATATCGAGACATCGAAGCTTTGAGCCGCAAAGTCCCACACTCTAGACTCTGTTGTAAAGTTCCCACGCTGGTGGTGTAGAGCAGAAGCATGACTCTGGTGAGTGAGAAGAGATCCCTTCGGCGTACCCGTAGTGCCAGAGGTGAATACAATACAGGCCAGAGATTGGGGGCTTACTCTGGGTAGCTCTGGTGTTTTCTCAATACTCAAAGACGCGAACAATTCCCAATCAACACCAATACACCTCGAACATATCTGGCGGCCCATATCCACACTGGAAGCTGAGGATAAAATTAAGTTAGCTTGCACTTGCGTGAACATATTCTGAAGACGAGCTTGGGGAACAGCTGGATCAAAAAGCACAAAGGCACCGCCCGCCTTCATCACCGCTAGCATAGACACAATAGACCACATAGACTTTGGAAAACAGAGTGGGATGATGTCACCAATTTTGACACCGAGCCGCAGTAATTCCCTGGTTAGTCTGGCCGACAGGTCACCGAGCTCACGATATGTCAGGTCGCCGTCCCATGCACAAATAGCTGGCGCATCAGGCTGGGACGTAACCCTCTTTTCAATCATATCATGAACACACTGTTCAATGCGCGTTGGTACCGCATGGTTCCAATCCCAGATATGCTTTAGATCATGGCTTGTCAGCATCTGAATATCCGATAAATGCTTCTTTGTGCCAGGATGACTGAGTTGATGAAGTACGCCTTCCAGACGGAGGAGGAGCTGGTTGACAAGTTGTGGCTCCAACACTTCATGGTTGTAACTTGCCCTGACCAGCATAGTTGAGGCGCTCAACTGTACCTCAATCACAAGTCCATACGTCTTGAACCATTGGCCCAAATCCTCTTCATGCCAAGTGCCAAGCACATTTTGCTCTGGCTTCCTCCGTGGCTGAATAGAGATCAACGTCTGGAACATGCAGGCTCGGCCGCAGTCAGAGGAGAACTTGGAGATCCTCTGTAGGCCTGTCTGTTCAAAAGGGATTGAATCGACTACCTGGCGCTGAACCATGCTGATGTAATCTGAAATAGTCTGACTTTTTGCCAAATTCACTCGGAACGGGAGAGTGGCAATGGTTGGGCCTGTGATTTCATCGATACCCACCACCGGTGCATTGCGCCCGGTGACTGTGATGCCGAACACCACATCTTCACAATTTGTGATATTACCAGCAACCAGTCCCCATGCAGCTTGAATGAGCGTCGAGCTAGTGACATTGGTTGATGATGAAGAAGGGAGCGCCATACGATGCTCCACAACGCTGTGTGCTACAAGCTTCTCCTCCGATGACACAGGCGGGTTGGGAAAAGGAACGCTCTCGCACTCGTCCAAAGCCATTTTCCAAAATTCCGCTGCCTTAGCTTCATTTCTCTCACAGGTATACTTGATGAACGCTTGGAAGGGAGCCCGGGGCCTTTGCATACGTCCGGTATACGTTTCTTTAACCGCTTTGGTAATGAGCGGCAGCGACCATCCGTCATAGAGCGCATGGTGGACTGTCCAAACAAACTGTGTATACTTGCCTGTCGTATCTTTGATCAGGCCGTAACGTGCGAATGGCTTTCTGACATCCATTGGCACCTTTTTGTCCTTTTCTAGATACTCATGTAATGATGCAGCTTCCAACCAATTAATTTGCGCATCAAGGACCACTTGTAACAGGCTGAAATGAGGTACCAACAGAAATGTCGTGCGCAATACTGGCGTCGATCTAACCACTTCTTCCCATGCCTTGCGGAAGATTTCAATGTTTATAGCGGGAGACAATTCCAAGATAGCCTGTTGAATATAGTCTCCGGGGTGCTTTATGGAAAGGGAGACAATCCCTTCTTGGAGTGGCGTACAAGGAAAAGCATCTTGAATAATGCTATCGTCCAAGTGGTATTCGGAACAAATGGCGTCCAAGACCGAATGTGTATCAGCCCCCTGGTCAACGAGAGTAAACGGAACAATATCCTTCACAGTATGGCTTTCAAAGTAATTGCATTGGCTTGATACGTGATGCAGCGTTGGGTTTTGAAGTATATCGGCCATGCAAAGACTCAAGCGAGCTTCGTGAGCAATGGCAACAAGCCTCATGGCTGAGAATGAATCTCCTCCAAGTTTCAGGAAGCTATCATCCAATCCAATTATGGACAAGTCAACTCCAAGTACCTGGGACCAAAGCTGCTGCATCCGAATCTCAATGTCTGTTGCTGGCTGTCTCTTGGCCCCTCGTGCCGTGGTGCGTGCCTCAGCGAGCTGCTGTGCTGAAAATGCCGAGCCCATCTCTCGCAAGGCTTTACGGTCGGTTTTCCCCGTGGGTGTCAGCGGCAGGCGGTTCACTGCAAAAAAGAGGCTAGGAAGCATGTAATTGGGAAGAGTATCGGCCAACTGTTTCTCAGACTCTTCAGGAATCTCGAGTATCCTCGGCTCGAAAGTTGCGTGGATTTGGGTAGCCTCGGTCCTCTGCAGCACAAAAGCGACGAGTGTTGGTCGTGAATTCTGGCCCTGTGGTACAATTACCTCTGCCACGACCTGAGTGATATTGCCTACACACTGCTGAATTTTGTTCTCGATCTCTTCCAGCTCAACTCGTTGACCGCGAATTTTGACTTGAGCATCCTTGCGGCCGACAAATCTCAGGCTGCCATCGCCCCGATACTGAACCAAATCACCAGTCTTGTAGACTCTCCCTTGTCGCCCAGGGCAATGTTGAGCGCCTTCGCGTAGCCATAATGGGCTGTCAATAAATGCTTCTTCCGTTCGTTCTCGGTCATTTAGATATCCCATCCCAACAATGGGCCCTTCAAGAACCAGTTCACCGGTATTTCCTGGCGGTACTAAGCGATTGTGATCTTCTGGATCAACAATCCAAGTGACAGCACCAACTCCCCTTCCGATGGAAGTGGCCTCTTCAGCATCGGTCGCGTGACAATTGATGGTGGCAACAGGGGTGCATTCGCACGGTCCATAACCATTTATGAAAACCGATTTTCCCAACCATCGTGCAGCATCTTCGGCGGAGACAGCCTCACCAACAAGGATAAGTGTTTTCAAATCTGGGAGAAGCCCTGGATCTAAAAGTCTTGATACTGTCGGCGTGACGTTGGTGATTGTAGCTCGCATCAAAGCCATTGTTTCGGCAACACGGTCTCTGCGATCCTGTTCTGAGGGCACACAAAGGCATCCGCCTGAAACAAGGGCAGTGAAGATGTCGTGAATAGATATGTCGAAGGCGTATGAAGCGAAATTGAAGACTCGGGAATTCTCATGGAAGCCTAAAAGCTTAGCCTGGTGCTTAAATGCAGAGTAGAAGCTGCTGTGGGAGATGGTTGCACATTTGGGTATGCCAGTGCTCCCTGATGTAGTGACAGCATACATGAGGGCGGAGGATGGTTCTGAACGGATGATGGTTGGTAGTTTGGTGACGTGGTCAATGCTGTCAAGAAATTCTTGATCGACATGGATAACTGTCTCTGACAGCCGCACGCTAAGTGCCGCGGTCGAACGTCCGCCCAGCATGAGACCAGCCCCAACCTTTTCCACAGAAGAGCGATTTCTCTGTTCCGGAACGGAGGGATCAAGCAACAGGAATGCTCCACCAGCTTTGAGAACTCCAAGTATCCCGACGATGGCCCATTTCGACTTTTCAAAGCAAAGTGGCACGACTTTGCCATCGGCGACTCCAACTTCAATGAGTCTACTCGCGAGCCGTGTTGCGAAACCGTTCAATTCGACATACGTGAGATCACCATCCCAAGCACAGATAGCTGGCGCACCGGGGTTCGCCAAGGCTGTTTCTTCGATCACTTCGTCAATGTATTTGTTCATTGCAGTTGGAACCGTGCTATTCCATGTCCATATGCGGTCAAGATCCTTGGCGATGATGATCTCGGCAGGAATATCAGGTCGTTGCATTTCATTTTCCCTATCCTCAATGTCATGTTTGCTACTTCCCAATCGACCGTTTTGGGCAATTTCTCCGATCTCTTGGAGCCTAGACTTGGGCTCGTTGTCGATAGCCATGTTCACAAACGTATTGGCACTCTTTTAACAAGCTCGCCTACGGAAATGTATTAGTGTCTCAAAACGCTCTTGTTTGATCGATTATGCTCATGACGCACATGGATTTTGTTTACAGATAGAGAGGGGGTTTGTAGATGAGATGATTTGCACCATGTTGTTTTGCGTCTGTATTATATCCATATTAGTAGGGTTACAATGCAATTCCTGACAATCGGCGATTTCCAATTCTGTCCTATCATACTGAATGAGAGATAACTGTAGGTAACAATTATAAACAGTTCAAACTCTAGGTTCTTTTTTTGTGATCTAAGAATTTACGGAAGTCTTACGCAGCGAAGATTTTCTTACAATTTTAAGAGTTTTATTCTTTTCTTTTCCACCGGAAAGTTGGCATGGAAAAGATATAACCGTTACAGTTTCTGCTTAGTCCTTTATATTCCGCTGTAATTTGCCCGTTTTTCCCACTCGGTACAGTAATTCCAAATATCCAGAACTATTAGCCCAATAGTATATTCCCTGTTGTTTCAGATTAACCGGTTGATCAGCTTAGATTCTTAAGAAATCCCGGGCTTGAGTCTTCTTGAATAGGAAGGTAAACTGGCCAGATCCGGCGTTTCCCTTGTTCAGAACGACCGAGTGCAACGGTATATTCTCCTCCTGCCGAGTAAGATGGCCCATGTCGTAATACTATCTCTCAGATCTCTTCCTCTTCCTTCCCAAAACAAGAAGGAGATGAGCTCGGCCCGTTCCATGCAGATGTCAGACTCGGGTAACATATCCGGGTTGTGCGATCAGCAAGCGAAAGGACTATCATGACATTTGCAACGCAAGCTCATGTTTAATCACCTGTCAATAGGTGTGAGATGGGTTGCATCAAGACAACCGCTATTGCAACCTCAGTGCAATGCCCAGAAACTGCCCGCATGCTGTGGTGTGTGTGTCACTGAGCACAAAGCGAATTGACAAGAATTCCGTGCTATGAAAAGCGGGGAAGAATTGTGCCAAGATTGGTCAGCTTCTCCAACGCTTCAGCTCAAGGGGAAGGTGGATGACATCAGTCTGACAAGACGGGACGGCTTTCTCCCATAGATTCATGCAGCAATTGGCTGTTGATTAAAAGCGAGAAAAACAAGGAGTCAACAGACAGACAAAGAGCGAAAATGGCAATTACATTTAAAGATACGTGCTAATATCAAACGGAACGGAGCCTATGATTACACTGCCCATTGGCGGAAGGGCGCTTCGCATTTGCCGTAGCCGTTCATGTGATATCAGACGCCATGATGCCATGGTAAGATTTCCGCGTCAAAGTTCGCCCTCATCATACTTTTACGTATTTCCACTGCCATCTTGACGCATCCACCCCCCTCGGATCTTTGTCTTGGAAAGAATTGTAGAAGCCAATCCCTCTACTCCTGAGCTCGCGAGCAGTCCTAGAATCTGCATGTGACACTCTAGCTCCCTGCTAATCCAATTGCGAAGCTCAATCGCGTTAAGCGAGTCAAATCCCAACTCAGTGATTGTCGCATTCCTGAGCTCTGATGATAGAATATCGGCCGGTATCATCAAAATGGCGGCTATTTTCTCACGCAACGCAACGGTGACCACCTTCTGAGCTGCATCCATGCTATTTGTGTGTTGCAATTCCTTCCCGACACTCAATTTAACAGTGCCATTGAGAGAACCGTTCGTTGAAGCGTTAGCCAAAGCGGCGTCACAAAGTCGCGTGAACCTTGCATCGGAGGCATAATATGGAAGCTCATGTGGATTCTCAATGTTCAACCCAACAATGCACTGGCCGTCACAAAGGTTGTCAACTTGACCATCAATGGCAGCATGTATCAAGGCCAGGACTTCAGACTCATTCATCGTGTTCCCGGCCAAGCTGTTTAGAACTTGTGATTGACGATGCGTGTTCTCGTTCAGGTATCCAATACCCATTACTGCGGTGAGGTTGAGTGAGGTGGCGGCCAGGCCTTTTCCACGACGATGACGGACAAGAGCATCCAGGAATGAATTTGCAGCAGAGTAAGCCGCCTGTCCTCTGTTCCCAACAATGGCCGACAGTGACGACAGCATGATAAAGAAGTTCAACCTAGTGTCTGAAAAAGCGTTGTGCAAGTTCCACGAGCCGGCTATCTTGCTTCTTACCACGCGTTGATACTGTTCAAAAGTCATATTCTCAAATAGCACATCCTATACAAAGCTGGGGTTAGTGAACTTATATAGATAGCACCAAAAAGTACCCACATCAAGAACCATTGCAGCATGAATGATGCCCGCAATCGGTGGCAACGTGTTTTTCATCCAGACCGCAAGCGCCTGCACCATAGATTTATCTCCTACGTCACATTTCTTGACATGAATCAAGATGCTTGAGATTTTGCTGGTTTCGATTAATTCACTCAGGGCCTGGGAGACAGCGCGTGTGCGAGAGATGAGCACTATAGATCGAGCCCCTCGTTGAACTAGTTCTTTGGTAATGGATATACCAAGTCCACCTGTCCCACCAATTATCAAGTATGAAGCATTTCCCTTTACACCCTCCCTCTTGAATTGGGACGCATGCGTCATCTGTTTTGGTCTTAGTTCAATTCGATCATATATAGAGTCTACTCTCACCATGACTTGATTTCTACCAGCGTGACTGACGATAACTTTGCCGTTCGTTTTTCCGCTTTGGAGGCTTCTAAATGCACCTTCAAGTTCGGATAGACTCACTATCTTGATCGGGGTGACAGTTCGAATGGTCTTCTTCGCCAGTAAGTTGAAAACACTCCCCATGACTTGTTTCATCATTTTTGGTTTTTGCGCTGCAACCTTTGTTAAGTCGACCGAATGGAAGGAGCAGTTCTCGTCGAAATTTGACATCTCTAGTCTGGTGTTTGATACAATATCTCTCTTTCCAATCTCAATGAAGCGCCCAAAAGGAGCCAGGCAATTCCAAGACTCGCGCAATAGGTCGCCAGCAAGTGAATTGATAACTACATCGACTCCAGTGCCACCCGATGCCTCTCTCACAAGAGGGCCAAAGCTTGTGCTTCGACTGTAGAATATACGGTCACCGGATATCCCGTAGGTCTTTTGAAGAAATTCCTTCTTCTCAATGCTCCCAACGGTGGCAAAAATTTCCGCACCAACCATTTGAGCGAGTTGAATGGCGGCCTGACCAACACCTCCAGCCGCAGCATGAATCAATATCTTTTCACCCGACTCGATACGGGCAAGCGTAAATATGGCGTAGTAGGCGGTGCAGAATACCACTGGTATGGAGGCAGCAGATTCGAAGGTCAGACTGTCGGGTATCTGTGTGGCACTTGTTTCTAAACAGCGAGCATAGGTGCTGTACGCGCCAGAGGTCATCGCACAAACACGAGCACCGACTTGTAGGGAGTATACGTTTGTGCCAACTTTTGAGACCACTCCACTGCACTCGACGCCTATATATGGGCTTGCAACCTGCCCCATGGCAATAACAACATCTTTGAAGTTCATTCCTGTTGCAAAAACCTGTATCTCAATCTCATTTGGTGCTAAAGCGGACAGTTTCTCATCTCGCCAGTAGAGTGTATCAAGTGCCCCTATTGTGCCCATGGCAAGTTGGAGCCGGCGATTCGGTTGAGAAAATTCCTGAAGATAAGGTACAGAGGGTCGGATGTGATGGAAGATAGAAGAGTTCATGCTCTTGCTTTCCATGATTCTCTGGACCACCAATTCGCCATCCTTTTCTGCATATTCTGAGTCCACAGATGAGTTATCTCTCGTGGGGTTTTCCAAAGATGAACTCAAAGCCTGTGTAATGAGTTCAGCATGTCCTGATGCTGAAATCTTTGATTTGGGATCAAGGTCTAAAATTGCTGCCGTCTTTCCGGTTTCGGACCGAAGTGAGCGGAGAAGTCCCTGGATGATGTTGCAGTGCGGTTTCTCTGCTGTGATGTACGCCCCGGACGTTACCCAGAGTATGGAATTGCATGTAGATATTAGATATTGAATTCTTTCAAACAGCCCTGCCGACATACTGTCCAGGACTGGTGCATCTATCTCGAGCAGAGAAATATATCTAGCAGAAGAAGAGGGCGTGAGGCTGGCCAGTGAAGAAATCACACATGACCGACCGACAAGTGCTTCGAGAAGTTTGGATAGCTCTGAAACGAGAGGACCAGATTTCTTTTCAGATATAATAACGATTTCAGCATCACGAAGAGCCACACTCTTGTGATCATTATGATCCGTCGGGCAACTGTCCGTCCCGAAAATAAGGTTGGCAGCAGAAGCATGTTCTCTCAACTCGGCTCTTTTCTTCAGCAATTCCCAATCTATCTTGTAGCACAGTGACCTCGGCGTAGTATGACTGTCTAATCCACTTGTGCGGACAGGCGTCACTACAACTTGATCAAAAGTCAGAAAGATTTCCCCGTGATTGGGATCGCCAACATCAAAGGACATGCCGGTCGGACCGGAATTATCCAAGTCCGGTTGTCCATGTACAAGCACCTGAGCAGAGCCCCCAGGCTCGTTGGGCAGCTTTGAGCTGATGAACCCTTCATTTATAGAGGTGGGCATGTATAGTGCAGGCAATCTTCCGCGTCCAGCTCCAAGAACCACAAATATTAGGTGGAGAAAAGTATCCACAAATGCAGCAGACAAAATGGAAGGAGCTTCATGTTGAAGCGGCATCGCACTGGATGTATTCGGAACCGTAGCAGTAGCCATGGCATGACACTGTTCCAATCGAAGATTGCAACCTGACTGCAAGATGAAAGGAGAGCCGTATTCGAGACCATTTTCCCGAAGCTCCGAGTAGAAGTCATCAATTGGAATCTCAGAGCCCACCATAATACTGGCTTGGGTGAGGCGAGAAACTGCAGTCTCAGACGATGATCCATGTATTGGGTCGACAGCATGCCCTTTTTGGATTCCAATCAATCCCCGACAATGCTCAATCCAACCCCTCCCCGAAGCCCATGAAGATATTGTGAATTCATCCCACTCATCAGAGTATGAACGGGTTCCTTCTGCGTATGGTTTAAATGCTACGAGTGTCTCGTATTGATTGTCTTCATCCAAGATCATGGCTCTCGAAACTTGTACCTCGCGAATCCGAAACCCATTTATATCTGTTTTTTGTATTCCCCTTAGCTGAGCTCTCTGAGAGGCTGCCTCAACTGCCATACAAAGGTACCCAGCCAATGGGAACGTGGTAGATGATTGCATCCGGTGACCTCTAAGCCAGGGAATATCGTCGAGTGTAATGATATTTCGCCAAGTCGGGGCGATTTTATTATATGAGTCGTCTAGAAGACCAAGTAGATCGTGTCGAGAAAAGGGCTTCAGTCGCCGCTGTTTGCTAGACCTGGATTCAAACCAATACTTTTTCCAGGACCATGGATATGGCACTAAGTCAGTGATGAGGGTCGGTTTCTTGGGGCCCGCGTTTGTTTGATTCACTTCGACGAAGTTGATATTTTGGCCTTTGAGAAATAATCTGGCGGCCAGACTAAGAGCTGTGGCGGTGGCTGACTGGGTCCGCACAAGCGCAGGCAGGTATGTCACATCAGAAGGAACATTCTCGCCGATGCTTTGTAGGATTTGTCTAATAGGACCTTTAAGTGCAGAATGAGGACCTATTTCAACAATTATATCCGGCTGTTCATTCTTGTACAGTTCCTCCAAGGCATCATGGAAAAGGACTGGCTTGGTGAGGTTATCGACCCAGTAAGAAGAGTCAAAAAGGGCCATGTTCTCAACCTTGCGTCCAATAAGTGATGAGTATATACTAGCTCCGTGGCTTTCTTTGGCCTTTATTTCTTGAATAGATTGAAGGTAGTCCTCAGCAACCATTTGCATCTGCGAGGAATGATATGCAATGTCAACCTGAAGCTTACGGTTGAACAGCTCTCTCTTTCCGAGCTCCGAGGCGAGGGAATCAACATCATAGACATTGCCTGACGCCGTCACAGAGCTTGGGGAATTTTCACATGCTATGGAAACATTTTCCAAGCCAAGATCTTTGATTATTTCGGTAACCTCGGAGACGCCAGCCCCGATAGCCAACATGGCACCACGAGGATTCTCGCCACTCGCATTTAATGTGGCTGCAACTCGACCACGATGATAAGATATAGCCATTGTGTCTTCAAAGCCTACAGCACCCACTGCGTAGGCAGCTGCGATTTCACCACTTGAGTGACCGGTGACACTTGATGGAGCAATACCCCACGAAGCCAAGAGATCGGTCAGGGCAAGTTGCACCGCGGTGCAAGCTGGTTGAGAAATTCGTGCTTGAGCCAGATTTGAATCTTCTTTGTTTTTGCACAACTCGTCTTCCAGTGAAAATTCTGCTCCTAAACGCTGCAAATAGGTCGAGGCCACTTTGATAGCCTTGCGAAAGATTGGGTGGCTCGCCAATAGCTCTTCTCCCATTTTAGCCCACTGTGCCCCCTGGCCCGTATACACGAATGCAATCTTCGGGCTATCTGAGGAGGCTCGAGTAGGGCAGGCACCGGACTGGTTAAGAGAAAATGAAAACTCGTCGAAGGTTGATGCTACAGTGGCGACTCGCCACGGCAAGTGAGCTCGCCGTTCACCCAACGAGTAGGCCATATTACTTATAAGACGGCTCTGAAAAGCATCATAGGTATTTGCCAAGTACCCTTGCATGTGAGAAACAATCTGTCTCGCAGCACCCTCATCGTTAGCCGACAGGACCAGCAGCTTCGGGCAAAGTTCCACAGAATCTCCACCAAGCAGGACCCTGCGTTCAGAGTGGGCTTCGAGGACAATATGAGCATTCGATCCGCCGAATCCAAAATTGTTAATGCTAACAAAACGTTTACTGGAGGGCCAAGGGCGAGTCGTAGTGGGAACCTTCAAGTTCCACTTTTCTAGCGGAATCGAGTCATTCGCCTTCTCAAAATTTACATTTGGCAGGATAAACCCGTTGTCGAGCATCAATGAGGATTTAATGATGGAGACTATGCCACTCGCATTTTCCAGATGGCCAAAATTTGTCTTGGCCGACCCAATGTACAAAGGATGCCGTTTTGAGCGGCTGGAGCCAAACACACGAAAGATGGCTTCAGCCTCGATGGGGTCGCCGACTTTAGTGCCCGTGCCATGGGCTTCGACAAATCCTGTGTCGTCAGGAGAAATATTGGCAGTGTTGTAAACATCGCGAATGAGTTCTTCTTGCGCATGGATGCTTGGTGATGTGATGCCTGACATGTTAATGGGAGACGCTAAATGACTGGAGTTGGCACACATACCTGCTGTTCTCCCATCGTTATTTACACCGCTACCGATAATTACCGAGTAGACATGGTCATTATCTCTAATGGCATCGGGGAGTCGTTTCAGTACCAGAGCGCCGCCACCTTCACCACGGGCAAAACCGGATTTAGCACGATGATCAAATGCAAACGTCTTTCCCTGGTCATTCAAGAGACTGAATAGTTAGATCTTTATATGCGAATGCTTTTACCAGGAACTTACCCTAGCATAGACATGGAGATTGTATTGTCAGGGTACGGATGCAAGGTGCATCCGGCTACAATAGCTGCCTCAGCTTCTCCAGAACGAAGGGATTGGACAGCCATATGGACGGCATGAAGAGATGATGAGCATGCAGTGTCGACTGAAACACATGGGCCGCGCAAATCGAAGTAGTACGAAATGCGACCGGCTTGGATGGATTGATGGGAGCCAGTAATACCAAATATGGGCATGTCGTGTACATCTGATCCGTTCTCGTACTCAGGCTTGGATCCTCCGACAAAGACGCCGATTTTTCGTCCTGCTATGGATCCTTTCGGAATTCCTGCATTCTCGAGTGCCTCGTATGTGCACTCGAGTAATATCCTTTGTTGAGGATCTAGCAACTGTCAATATCAACCCTGCGTTCCAAGATCAAGGTGATTCACCCATAGCGACTGCTTCTTGGGCAGTGATTTGGAAGAACGGCGCATCAAAATTTTGAAGGTCCTGCTTGAGAAAGTATCCGCCCTGGCTATTCGAGCAACCCTTCTTCTGTGGATTGGGGTGGTAGAACGCCTCGCTGGAGTATCTGTCCGCCGGAATTAGAGACCACCCATCCCGCGATCTAGAAAGATGAGTCCAAAAGTCTGAAAGGGTCGACACATCCCCAGAGAGGCGACATGACATCCCAACAATGGCAATAGGCTCCAGGCCATTGCCCTGCTTCAGTGAAGTCGTGTTCATGGCTAATGAGAATGTCAATACCAATCTTCATGCAGTGCGGGACCATGATACAAGAGGGAATCAAATTCTAGGCATAAATAGCAACATGTCCGTAGATATGTATTCAATCGCGCAAGTGCTGCGGCACGGCCCCATTAAGGAAACTTCGGCGCCATGCTCGCTTGAGTCGATCCCGTTGTCTCCACAACTTTCAAGGTGCTGGTGACTACAAGATCCTTCTCACAAGCGCACGGCCAGCTAGCGTCAGATGACACGAGTCACATAACGCATCTACATTGGTTAAAACACAGGATACGAAGTGAAAAAAATAACAAAATCAAGCCTCATTTTTGGACAAAAAGCTCACCCGTAAAAGATAAAGGAATCCCAACATTTGGAACATTACGTAGCATTCAAGTGGGCCAGATTGACCGCTCGGCAAAGTGGTGGCGCATATCGCTCCAGATCCACCTCGTATTCTCACAATGGCCGTAAGCCCCTAGCTATTTGCATGTTGTCCATCGCACCTGTGCCCCTCATCTCGGCTGGGTTAACTAATTAATTGGAAAGTATTGCATGCTAACCGCTGAGAGGCAACAAAATGTCAGACCTCCAAGGGATAGGTGGGGATCTTAGTATCTCCCGACCGGCATCCGCCTCTTGCTCCATCATGCACCTAGCGTATAGCATACCCCTGCCGCTCCTATGACCAACAAATTCCGGAACAGGCCAAGCTATTCCTTCGCCGTGAACAGCGAGTGTCCCGAGTTCGGAGATATCCGTCAGAAATTTTAGTCGAGAAAAGCATCCTGGTCTACATTCTGCACGAACAAAAATAATGTTACAAGCGATTTACAACGCGTTACGCTGAGCTACATGAGAACAGAGAAAAGAGAATTAAAATGGCAACTATTCATTTGTAACAATTCGGTCCCCAATTTTGTATATCCACTATTTCGATACCGTCAACAAAATATATTCCAAGCTATTTAGTCCAGGGTGGCGCACCTTGTCAAAGCCGATGGCGCTTAGATCAATTTTGGGTGTGATAACTGATGGAGTGGAGAAGAACCCTTCCAATCACTCACTGAATATCCCAGCACCCTAGAGCTAACAGGACCTTAAATGCCAAGTGACTTAGCTTTTCTTCCATCTGTGAAGACTATCGCAAAAGTTTCCCAGCAAGATGAAGCTCCTCTGCCTCCATGGTGCCTATGGCAATTCCGACGTAAGTTCAAACCCGAGTAGTTGAGATTCTGGCTCATCGTCAAAGAGTACTAGAAATTTACTTTTCCCTTTGGTCGAGGCCTTTGAACACCCTGAATCCATCAAACTTGAATTCGTTAATGGGAGCCATGCCGCCCCGCCACCGCAGGGGCTGGAGGATTATTTTGGCCCACGTCCACATTTTCGATTCTTCGAGCCGAGGGACGCAGAAGGTTTCGTGCACAGGATTAAAGAAATCCCACTAGAAAGAAAGCCCGAGGATACGGTGCGGAGGTTTATCGATATCAAAGCCGAGTTTTACGGGCCGAGTGTTGTGGCTGAGGTGGACAGATTGATGAATATCATTGATCAGGACCCAGAAATTGCAGTACGCTAGTCGCTTGACAGCTGTGCGCGAAGTACTAATAATGTAAACAGGGCATCGTGGGCTTTTCTGAAGGATCTGTCATGGCTTCTACGCTCATTTTAGAAGAACATCGGCGAGCGAAGAATGAAAATAGACCCCGGCAATTAAAGGTTTGTGTGATTCCAGCTGGTATTCCGTTGTCTAATAGTCTGATAGTGTGCCATATTTATGGGCGGGTGGCCTCCAATTCATGTCAAAGATAATTGCGTGAATTGGCTGCTTGCTGACGAGTGCGACGACATGATTAGTATTCCTACTTGTCATATCTTAGGGCACAAGGACCCATTTTTGCACCTTGCATTGTCATTGTACAACATGTGCGACGAGGACATGGCGGTTTTGTTTGAGCATGGTAAAGGCCATCTCATACCACGGGACGCACAGACTATGCAAGAGTTGGCGCCAGTTATTGAGGCAATGTGCAGAAAGGTCTCCGCTAGTTGATAATGAAAGAGAATAAAGCCTATTTTTCTTTTGATTGTTTATTGAAGAGTTGAGCAAGTTTAACAAGTGGTTCGAACGCAGAATTGTAACAGATTGGTGTATTAAAGGTCTAACATTATGCTGATTCCTCCAGCCACAGTTTGAAGTCCTGGACAATATTATCAAAGGAAGAATCTCTCTGGAATCCCAAATCCAAAGCCTTCTTATTGTCAAAGGTGGCTGGCCACGAGTACAGGATAGCCTTCATGGCTTCATCGTCCTCTTCTGACAAATGCTTGAGCTTGTCCTCGCCGCCAACCCTGGCGAGCGAATCCATCATGTCCTGCACAGACACACCCAGACCGGGCAGGTTCACGACCCGATCATAATCCGGCAGTGCATCCTGCGGGAGCGACAGCGAGTAGATGAGGTTCTTGACAAGGATTCTTGGCGACGTGATCCAGTGCCTGAACTCTCTGTCCCGGAGGGGTAGCACGCACGGCAGGCCCTGCATCGGCTCGCGAATCATGCCCGAAAGGAACGACGACGCAGCAGCCGTGGGCTTTCCAGGGCGCACGGATACCGTCGGGAGACGGAAGATGATGGCATTCAGGAACCCGCGGCGGTTGTAATCGTTGATGAGACACTCGCACATCATCTTTTCGCAGCCGTAGGAGCTCTGTGGGGTGGCCCGCATCGTCTCGTTGACAGGCTCCTGCACGACTCCACCGTAGACAGCTTGGCTGGACGTGTAAATAAGCGTGACGCCGGGTTTGACGGCGCGAAGCGCATCAAGAAGAAAGCGGGTGGCGTCAAAATTAACCTTCATGCCTGCACCCACCAATTAGCATACATATGTGACGAGATGAGGCTCCGATCGACCGGGTTCAGCGGGGGGCTGGCATACCTAGCTCAAAGTCGGCCTCAGCTCCAGACGACATGATGCCATGGAACACAAAGACGGCATCGAGATCCTTATTCACGACGGACTGCAGCTCGCTCTGTGAAAGGAGATCGGCCTTGATTGACTCGGCCTTTTGTGGCCATTTCACCTTGGCTGGGATGCCAGGCTTGATCACGTCAGTAAGGACGACGTCATATTTTCCCTCATCATCATTGAGAAGCTCCTTGGCAAGGAGCTGGCCTACGAAGCCAGCAGCGCCTGTAACGAGAACCTTCATATTCTTGGATTGCCGGACGAATGGTAGGTATTCAGGTAATGTGGGGAAATTGGAGGCGTTGTATTATTGCAGCTCGGTCGCTGTAATTATCCTTATGTAGGTGGTGTGGTGATGTGAAAAAGGAGTAGTCAGCAAGGACAAGTCAAATGACGGAGCCACCATCCTTATCCGTCGACAGCGACATCGGAAAAGGACAAGACGAAGCTCACCTTCTCCTCTTCAGATGCTGCTTGCATGAAGGGCCCAAATGCGGGGTTGCTTGGTCTGGTTTTCCGACTTCGACTGCATCGGTTAAATGTCCGAGTTACTCCGCACGTAAAAAAACATGATGACGCCGGTGAAATAGAGACCGAGCTAACAGGGATTTTGGCACTGGAGGAGCAGTCAGCAATTTCCATTGGTCTCACCAACACCAAGAATGGAGTCAGTCGCTGCAACGCCCGAATGTGCAGACGGTCCACAATCCCCCGAAACCGCACATTACTCTATTTTGCAGGCACCTGAATAAGCTATGCTAGAAGAAAAGGAATCTCGAAAGAGACCATCAATGTTTGTATGTGGCAAAAGAAATCATGGATAATAATTTGGAAATTAGAACCCTCCAAATATAATGTATTCGTGCTCGAAAAGCCCATTAACCCGCTTCCTTGCTTCTTTTCTTTTGTCTTGAGCATTACATGTCGAACTCAGACTAAGTAAATGGCGTGGGGCTCCGACTGTTGTCTGTTTCATCGGTTATGTCCATTGTCTGGTACTCTTTGGCCAAGTTTTCCAACCTCGCCCTTTCGATGTCCTCCTCGTCGAGTTTGGTGGCAGTGGCGGTTATAGGATAGTCAGAGCCAGTATTCTGGGGCTCAAAATTTTCAATATTCTCATCCCCGTTCCACGTGGAGCACAGCCTCAACTGCCTGAGATCTTCGGCGGCCATTTGCTTCCGCTGCAGAAAGCCAATGATGGAGGCGACGTGGACATGCTTGCTCTGCTCATATATACCCTTCATACAGAGTATCAGCATTGAACGCAAATGTTCCGAGGTGCCTTGACTTGAGCTCATTTTATCAATGATAGCATTTCCCAGAATTGACAAGTAAGCTAATATGAGGGCATCGGTATACTCATAGCTGTGCTGAACATAGTACAGCCGCAATAATGTTTCCAAGTACCCTAGCCAGTCCTTGGGCGGCGCGGGAGGTGTATCTTGTGTCATAATAAAACCCAAAGACATGGGCGCGTTGTAATTCGGATCTGGTCGCATTTCAGAAATCCTGAACTGAACAACACAATACTCCATGCTGCGTAATGTTTTAGCCACAGTGCCGTACGGCCACAACGCGGTATATTGCCAGAGTGATTTCTTACTGAATATGGTACTGCCATGGAAGGACGGCGTTTTTGGCGGAGATAGCCGCCGGGAGGCCGTTAAACCATGAGTCCAGCCTTGATTGATAGGATCGGATGATCCTGGGCGAGAGGAGTGGCTTCTCCTTGGAGTCTCCAAACATCAACTCAGAAACATCAACCATTATGTGCCGTAGCTCGGTGATTGCTTTGAATATGTAGCCGTGGTGTACTGGGAAGAGCACACTAGTTGAAGGATATCTCAACCAAAGTTCCCCATACCAAGCAGGGTCTTCGTCAGGGTCAGGCATGGGCGTGGCCGGGGGATTTTTTATTAGCGGTGCTTTGAAGAAATATAGCGAATAAATCCTGGACCTTGGTTAGTTGGCACTCCTCTAATAAGGTGTGGCGGTGGGCTTCAGTACGCCTGCCAGCGGAACAGACACCATGCAGTAACAGCTCGCGCAACCCGAGTTCGTCCCTTCTTTTCCTTGGGCTCGAATAGTTTCATATCGTTGGCCATGGCGATTGCCTTTTCCAAATACGACATGCTGATTTGGTCCATGCAGTTATTGCTATAAACTAGCTGCAGAACAATAGCAGCCTGCAACGTAGTTAGGCTTTTCTTGCCTACCTCCAATTCCCACAACCGCTTTGCCTCTGCGATGAACTTGTAGACAAGCGTATCAGGTATCCAAAACTTAGCACGGTTAGGATCTTTTCGGTTGGCGTTCTGGAGCAGATGTTAGCACATAAAAGGCGCCGGAACCGATGGATTCCAGCTCACGCAACCAACGGCCAAGACGGCATTGACCAGCAGGGATGAGCAAAAGCGCTTATCTCCATCTCTCAACGCCTGGAGAAAGATGTCTTTTTGGAATATGGGATACGTGGTGTAGTTATGGAGTAGGTACGAGTGCAGCAGCATGCGCAAGAGGTCATCGTCGGAGGATACCGAAGTCCAATCGGATATTACGAGACCCGGCAGTCTAGGATCAATAATCTCGGCCACGTGATAGGGCATGGTGCAGATGGTGGGAAGTTCACTAGGCGAGGGCAAGGTCTGCTGCGGCGGCTGATTAGTTTTCAAGACGAATTGGTATATCGGCGACTGGAGGTATGGATTGTCTGGCTGCAACAGAGCTGCGGGCATGGCGGACTTGTAGGGGAACTCGTATCGAAGCCGCGTCTCTGGGACCAGGGCCAATTGGGTAACAAGGTCACCACCATCTTGCATCTGGCGCAGGATGGCTGCTGGGTCGCCACCGTTCCTCACTCTCTGCAACAGCTGGGTGCTCTCGGCTTCTGGTTTGGCGCGGAGGAGTTGGAAGAAGCGCTGGTAAGCGTCATTCATCTCACACATTTCATCATATTTTCTCTTGGACGGGAACGACGCGTCAGTGGGTGCCGATGGATACCGGCACTCCATGTGGTGATCTACGCAGGCGCGGCATCGTGGTCGTTCTCCAGTGCACTGTTGACGGCGGCGGGGCCCGCTCGTTAGATTTCAACTGTGCATCAAATATCAAATTTCCATGGTCCGACGCGGCGCTTACTTTTACCTTGCGCTTGCGGCACGAGTCGCAGGCTGTTCCGATGCGGGTAGCTCGGGGTTGAAGCGGCGTTGATGCCGTCGAAACTTTGGCCTCGTCTCTCGGGGCCGGGCCTGGGCGTAGGGGCCGCAGCCTTCCGGATGGAGGCATCGATGGAGGCATCAAGCACGGCCGGCTTGCGACTGCTCTGAGTGATGAAGGCGGGCGCTCAGACGGCCAAATGTGACGCGGATATAACGCGATGATGATGTGCTCTCGCTGTCAAGAAAAACTCGAGCGCGCATGCCCCACCGCGTTGCTAATGGCCTTGTGCGCTGAGCTGGTTCGACTGTTATGACGTCAGTGTGCGTTCACTGGAAGACGCCACTCATGCTCATCCAGTGACAGTGTTTGGTCGGAGAGGCATCGCGAACTCGTACTGTCGAGTCATTAGCAACTGTGTCGCTTGCGGGTGCGCCTTGACCAAGACCCGGCACACTATAACCAAAGTAAGGGTATGTCTTGCATATGAAGATGGAGACGGAGCAACATTCATAGGCCAAATAGTCAAGCGTCCAAACAGAGTTGGCCCTAACATCAATCCCGGCAATCCAACAGGCTCAGCTGTTTTGGGCGCGCATGCTTTGGTTGGGTTGCAGGTCATTTTCTTGCAATCGTGGCAATGTTTGCGTGTTGACCGAATATCTACATCAAATTACAACACATTGCTCATTGAAACAAATTTCCAAGCAAACCAACATATTCTTCTGCTGCGTCCCGCCGGTTCTATTACAGAGTATTTAAATTCCCTTTCATGTGTGATCGCTGTAGCCACGTGACCTCCGTAGGCTTGATGTTCATTGGTTCTCCGTCCGTTATCACACGCATCCTATCTACCTACTCCACCCGTACTTGGGACCCAGGAATTGTTAGATAACCAACCGCTTCTTGGGTTTTGTTGTCTCAGCTGGGCATTGGTTACCCTCACGCAACTCGCTTGTTTCATCTCTTGGCTCTGCACGCGCGTATCAATACCTCTGTCTACTGCATTTCCATGGCCCTCGGCTGAACTATCCGCCTTTCGCAATGGATGGAACTTCCCCGCAGCCCATTCGAAGCCGAGAATACAAATCTCGCAAAAACAGACCATGCGATTTCTGCAGAACCCGAAAAGTTGCTTGTACTATTGAAACACAGCCACCATGCCAATTATGTCGAGTCAAAAACCGACCATGCACATTTGTCAAAGGGCCAGGGTTTCGAAGACGCTCCAAGCAGGCATCCCACGATATAGCTCATGATGAACCGCTTCACCAAGATGAAGATGTTCAAAATGAGCAAAATGCACATGTTTCTGATACCATCGTTGCCCTTCCTTTGCCTGAATATAGCCCCCCTCGGGAGTCTCACGAATCTCAGCAGCTTCTGGGTTCAAATCCTTTGATGGAAGATGACTCAATCATGTTCGATTTCAGTCAACCCTTCGAATCACTTATACAATTTTCCGATGGAAACGGGAGCCAATCATCGCCGGATAATGTGGTTGCCGACGTCCCACCACCCCAATTACCCACATCCCCAATCGAAACAGAATCGCTCCCGGCTTCATCACCAAGCCAAGCACCAATCTTTTCTTCGCGAACGCGATCATTAGATCAACAGTCAGGGAAGTCCTATCGATTTGTAGGGCCATCCGGAGAACTTGACGCTCACCTAATAGCAAGGAGGAGCTTCAATGAAGATTTCCAGTCGCCATCACCCTACACAGCAATTCACTATCAGCACACACGCCCAGTTGAGAAACCAGATCTTGATTTTCAACCCCCGCCCGTTTTTACAGTGGGCGATACGAGTCGACTAGAAAGATCTCAGCCTAAACTCGAGCCTGACTCGCTCCCTGATTTACAAGCCAAGTTTGACCGGTTAGTGAATCCTTCATTCGGACGGGAACTGATTCGCATATTTTTTGAATTCATTCAGCCGTCTTTTCCAATCCTAAGCGTGGAGCAAATTCCTTCCACAGATGAACAAGTCCATGAAATGTCTCTTTCGTTACTTGCCGCGATATGTGCATCCAGTTTGCCGTTCATCATTTACGATGATGCGTTGTCTCTGGAAGAAAGTGAAGCGCCCTCGGACACGGACCTTTACTCTATCGCCTGGACTGCTCTGCAACTAGATTCGCCAGACATAAGGCTGACCACGATCCAAACCTATTTGCTCATTCTGCAACGCCAAGCCCGGGATGATCTTTTTGGTGAAGCTTCGTTTAACTGGAAGCTATGTGCGATGATGGTATCAAGCAGTCAGACCCTAGGCTTGAACCGAGATCCAACATACTGGGTTGCTATAGAACCTTGGGAGCGAAGGTTAAGAAAGCAGCTGTGGTGGGCAGTTTTCGTCACCGAAACATGGACGGCATTTGGTCAAGGAATGTCAAGCCATATCAATCCTGATGACTACGATGTCCCAATGCCGGAGCAAGATGAATTTACCGAATCTACTGATGGCGAGCCCATTGAGAATACTAGCAAAGCTGCCAGTAATTTTTATCACCTCGTGTATCTTACGATGATACTGCGTGACGTTACCGCAACCTTCTTTTCTGTTCGGGGGATGAAGCAGAGCGGCGGCGATTTACAAGTTGCGCTCAATTTAGCAAAGCCCCTTCGCGCCCGTCTCATGCAGTGGCACCAGGCCCTCCCCGAGCACCTGCGACTCTCGCAAACCAGCAATCTGACGCCGACAGCACCATCCGCAGACTGGCTGCCAAATCGCCTTCAAAGCAGCGCTTCTCTGAAGCTCGCCTACGTCATTGCTCAAGTGTCATTGTTTCGGGCCTTGGTGCGACCTCTGGCCATGACGGCAATCGTGGAAAAGAATAGATCCGACGGGCCATCGTTTTGGGAAAGTAATGGAGCAACAGCAGTCATCTTGGGGGCAATACAATCTGCCAAAGAGCTGGTTCGTCTCATAGAGAGCCTCACGGCCGCCGATTGGGACAGCTTCTGGCATAGCTGTAAGATTAATTCTTGCTTTGTCGTTCTGCACTTTTTTTTTATCATGCACCAATTGACGTGCTTCACAGGGTCCAAACACAACTTTGCTATTGCGTCGACATTTTTGATGCATATTCTTATCTTGACCCAGCCATCACAGAGCGGATCCCTCAGCGGTACATCGCCACAGCAAGAGTCCCCGGGGCCGTCAGCGGCGGTGCCTCTGAAGAATTCCAACGCTGGAGGCTTGTCACAGACCGGAAATCAGGTGTTTGTAAACGAGTATTCCGAGCTTCAAAATCTCACCAAGAGATGGAGATGGGCGCTACGTCTTGCCGAGAGGGGAGCTGGGGGCCGGAAAGGGCTCATGAGCGCCAGCCTTCGTCGGGTGGAGGCTTTATTTAGGGAATGGCAGATTGGGAAAACTGATGCTCAGGCCGCAAAAACGGGCAAGCAATTTTAGGGCTGACAGATTTCATATAATACGTACCCTAGTATTTCTATCAATAGTCTTATAAATCATGGCAATATGTACAAAAGACTTTCATAGGCAGAATTCGAAGACGCTTACACACTAACATCCCATTCTTTCATTCTTCAATCCTCCATGAACGGTACTTCTTTGACTCCAGTTTGCTCAGTTATCAAGCCATAGTGCTCCACCCGGCGGTGTTTGCCAAAGTTGAAAACTCCTTCTTTGTTGAAGCGGCACTCGGCAAGATCAATGGTCGCAACAACCAATTCATCTCCCAACGTCTTTGATTCGGCAACAATCTTGCCGCCTGGCGCCACAATGCTGGAATTGCCAATCAACAAGCCACCGTCTTCAACACCGGCCTTGGCACAGTTGATGCTGAAGCAGGCATTGTGGTAGCTTCCCGCTTGGCAAGAAAGCCGATGGTGGAAAACGGCCAGTTCTTCCTGCTCCTTTTCTGTTCCGGGATTCTGCGGAGCGTAACCGCGTGTGTTGTAGCCCTGAAGAACCAGCTCTGCTCCTTGCAAGCCGTAGCATCTCCAGCCTTCCGGCCAGCGACGATCGTTGCACAGCAACATACCGAGGATAGGGTCTCCTTTTCCTTCGGTGGCTTCTGTCGCATCTTGAACATCCTTTGCCTTCAGGGTATTTTCGAGAAGATCTGGAGCACGGAATGCTTGGAACCCACGGTCGCCGGGCTTGAAGTACATCTTTTCCAGCTGCTCGGCCGTGTTGGGTTTTCGCACAGGTTCCTTGGTACCAGGCAGATGCACCTTGCGATACTTTGCTAGGATCTTGTTCCTCTTTGCTGAGTAGTATATCATGGTATTGTAGTCCGAAGTTGTGCCGTTGCTCTCCCAGCGCTCTGCGTAGCCCAGAGAAAAATCAATCCCATGGCTCCTGGCACGGTCAAAAAGAGGTTTAGTATTAGGGTTGGTGAGGAGCGCATTGGGGTTTTCCTCCGATTCTGTCTCGTAATATTTGGCCGCCTCGGCTTGGTCTAGGATGATGTGACGAGGGAAGAATGTGGTCAAAGCGAGCTCCGGGAAAACCAGCAATCGCACTTGAGACGTGGCAGCTTCATCGAGGAGCGCGAGCATACGACCTATAACTTCCGAGCGAGGGGTTGCGAGCTGGATAGCACCGAGTTGCGCTGCGGCAACCGTAATGGTTCGTGAGGATGTCATGGTTACTCAAGTGGGGTCAAGCTGGGGATCGATCGTGAGAACCTTTGCAAACAAATTCTCAATTATCGTGAACAAAGTCAGATTTAATCATCAATATTTATTCATTATCTAATAGCCTTCTACCTACGGCATGTCGTGATCATTTCGGAAGTAAACGGCGGCCAAATTGTGAATGAGGATTCAGAGCCACAGTCGGATTCAATCGCCGCACTGGTCAGTAAGTTGCGGGCAGTGTCCACTTTCAATGATCCAGATCGGCCAGGGCATGTCCCCGCTCGCTTATCGGTTTGGCCGCTGCTTGGCCGACGGCCAACAAGATGTCCATTTTGTATTATGGAGGTGGTTACGTACAGACCAGTTATCAAACTTGGAATATGCCTCGGCACGTGCTTTTTAAGAGACAGTGATCAAATCACGACTGGGGTTTGGATAACTAGCTAGTTGCAGCGACAAGTAATTGCGGGCAAAATAGTGTCTGTCGAGAGTTGTCGACATTAACCGTCGCCGTAAATTGCCAGACGCAGATACCGATACTCAATCACGGCACACCCTAGCACACAGCTATCATGTTAGATCTGATCATCAAAAATGGCCGTGTTGTGAGTCTCACACCTATCGAGGTATCATGGGCTTTTGCTAACATTGCCCAGGTCACGGCCGCCGAGATTTTGCCCCTAGGCACTGAAATTGGTGTTCGGGACGGAAAGATTGCCGTCATCGGTCGCAACCTTGATGCAGGCAGTGAAACGCAAATTGTTGATGCCGAGGGGGCCTACGTCACGCCAGGGTAAGGGCTTAGTTATGCATTTTCCCTGATGAGAATCGGCTAATGCAGGCCGCAGCGGTGTTGATTCACATGTGCATATCCAACAGGACAACTCACCAACTGGAGATACGTGGGAGACTGGCACCCGGTCTGCCATAGCTGGAGGCAACACGACAGTTATCGCCTTTGCGACACAAAAACGTGACGAGGAGAGCCTATGGCCCGCTCTTGAGGCATACCACAACAAGGCTACCAACAATGCCTACTGCGACTATGGGTTCCATCTTATTATTACCAATCCCAATAACAATGTGCTCAAGACCGAGTTACCATCCCTGGTGGAGCGAGGTATCAGTAGCGTGAAGCTCTACATGACATACCAACCTCTCAAACTCGGAGACGGCGACTTGTTCAACATTATGATGAGGGCCCGTGAGCTTGGCATCACCACCATGATTCATGCTGAAAATAATGACATAATTGAGCAAATTGCCAAGTGAGTTTAGTTAAATGAGGCCATGACAATATAAAGTCCTGACGAATGATTTCATAGGCGCCTTGCCGAGCATGGAAATACTGACACGTATTTCCACTCAGTCGCTCGTCCACAAATTGCCGAGAGCGAGGCAACATATCGCGCTATTAGCCTTGCTGAAGTCACTGATACACCTATTTTGATTGTACACATGTCATCTCCAGAAGCTATCCGTCACGTCAATGAAGCGCAGAGACGACTCCTCCCAATCCACGCCGAGACGTGCCCTCATTATTTATACCTTACCAGCGACAGATTGATCTCTGGCCCAGAGGACTTTGAAGGCGCCAAGAACATCTGCGCGCCGCCTCTGCGCCATGAGCCCAAGGACTTGGAATATCTGTGGAAGGGGTTGGCAAACGGCACATTCACCGTCGTCTCCTCGGACCACGCCCCTGCGACGTTTGACCACCCGTGCGGAAAGATGCGCGGATTCTGCACAGAAAACGGCGATGGAAAGCCTCACCGAGATTTTAGAAATGTTCCCAACGGCGTGCCGGGAATGGAAACAAGACTGCCTTTGCTCTTTAACAAAACGATGACAGAGCACAGCGAGGACGATGGCAGCATTCTCATTTCTCTGCCTCGGTTCGTGCAGCTCACATCTACGAATCCAGCACAGCTCTACGGTCTAGGAGACCGCAAGGGCAGCCTGCTCCCTGGTTATGACGCCGACATTGTCATCTGGCACCCGGAGGAAGTCCCTGCAACCAGCACCACGAATGGAGTCAACGGCGACGGACATGCCAGCAAGGCCAAGGGATTCAAAATCACCAACGAAAAGCTCCATCATCGTATTGACTATACCCCATTCGAGGGGATTAACGTACGGAACTGGCCTCGGTGGGTCTTCCTGCGCGGAAAGCTGGCGTGGGACCGTGACAATGAAGGGGTTGTGGGCAAATTGGGAGATGGCCAGTTTTTGAAGCGGGAAACGTCCAAGATTTTAACTGGCCAGATAGGCAGAACAGCTTCCGGTATGAAGAAGGGTGAGTGGAATTACTGGATGTAGCGACTGTCTCATCTTGGAACAAATCAGAGTTTAAACCTATCATTGTCAAACCTGCCATTGTTATGACAATGACTGATAGCCCAATTAAATAATATTTCATAAGCAAGGTCAATTTGTGCAACCAGAAACAATCGTGAGTAATTCATTTTCGAAAGCTCACATAAGTTGCTGTGTAAATACAAGGCCCATCTTCATCACACTTTTACAAACCCTCGACGATAACCCCATCAATCTTCGTCATCCCTCTCGGCATTCCGGGGTCTTGCTTCTCCGTAGCAGTAAAATGCTTGTGGTGCGCTCGCTGCATGCGGCGGTTATAGTGCTCAAAGGCCGTCATGCCCCGGGAATAGCACGCTTGAAGTGGCCTCTCGGGGGTGATGAATTGGGGCAGAGGCGAAATGAGCTCGTCGTTGTTCAAGCCAAAGAAGAAGGGCAGGGAGTAGCGCTGCTTCCCGGTTTGGTTGCGAACTCGGTGGACGGTGCTGAGGTAGACATCGTTTGTCAGCCGGGACATCATGTCGCCGAGGTTGACGACAAAGGTCTGAGGCTCGAGCTTGGGCTTGATCCAATGGCCAGCAGCATTCAGCACCTCAAGAGACTCGACATCAAATGGGTCTTGCGCAATCATGGTCATGACTATGTTCTCTTGGTCAATTTCTGCCCAATCCAATCAGTTCGCTTGGGTTTACACACATTGCACGTCGGTATGAGCACCAAGGCCAGTTGACTGATTGTCATCGAGGTCCTGCGGGGGGTAGTAGAGGCCTCTGATGCCCGCAACGGGATAGGTAAATTTCTTGTCAAAGTAGTGCTCGTCAATCCCCATAACCTTAGCCATAGTTCGAGTGAGGCTGCGCATCAGTGAAAGGCATGCGGCGCGGTATTCTCTCATGGCAGGCTTAAACGAAGGCGAGTCAGCATCTTCGGGCCACAGGTTTCCACGAAGCAGTATATCGGGTTGGTATCCCGCTCCCTCAGAGTCAATCTCAGGTTCATAGGCAGTAGTCATTGACTCTTTGAGATCTGCAACTTTGATCAGCAACGCACGTGCTCAGTCCTCCTTGTTAAAAGTACTAACCCCCCTTCTTCAGCCTATCAACGTTAGTGTAGTAAGGCTCTTCATACCCCATGTAGCTTTTTGATAGGGACTGGTGGACCTTTTTCTTGGTTTCCATCGGCAGAGCAAAGAACTCTTTGAGGCCAGCAAAAGCGCGCTCCACAATGGCCCAGTCGATTCCATGGTTCTTGATGACGAAAAAGCCGACACGAGTGCATGCATCCAGCAAGGCTTCAATCAACTTGTCCATATCCTCAGGCTTGGGGTTCGTGGCAGTCAATGGGGAAAGATCGATGACAGGGATTTCATCAAAGTTGCCGCTCACGCCCGTTGGGTCCAGGGTACGTTCGAGTCCCTGGGAGAGCACAAGTTTGCCATTAATGACACCTGCGACGCCCTCCATGGCGGGCTCAACGAGAGGAGTCGCAACAGCGGTCGCCATAGTGATCAGGAAGAAAATTGGAGAGTAAAATGTAATGTCAGAAATTTGTGACTTGATGTCAAGTTCTTGATTGCAATTCGGTTTTGATTCTGTCTAGGCTCATCTAGTACGCGAAGCGGTTCATGTCAACTTAATTATGATGGTAGATCAAGAATTTGCCCGATAAATCGCGATAATACTGTATGGATAACGTCAAGTCAAATCCTGCCGTTGCTGACAAGACACGCTTGGTAGCCGATTCATGATGGCTTGTGTCGCGCTTCAGCATAGCAGGGAATCGTCCCCGCTGGATTCACAATGGCTTATCAGTGGGTCCAGCTTCAAGGCCAATCTTAGCCCTGCAAGGCCATCATCCTTCGCCGGCCGTCTTACTTGCGCCATGATGCTTATCGTTTCGACAGCTGGCGCACCATAGTTTGCCGTTGCACTGCTCTGCAAGTCATCGACAGGGGTTCTCATCAGTGGACGAATGCTTCTCGCTCGAGTAGCACTGCAGACAAATACTGATAAGCAGACGTCACTCACACTAACACAGCGTGGCAATGGCTGCATCACACTGATCCTTCACCCAAGCACCAGAGAGATCACAGCACACACCCGCTGCCACAGCATACACCATGGGTCTTCTATCGGTCACCGGCCCAGCCCCTAAGCAGGTCAACATCCTGCTTATCAACCCAAATGCCACCGAGTACATGACGGAAAATTGTCTGCGCAGTATCGAATCTACACTGACCCCAGACACCACCGTGTACGGATTTACCTGCCCCAAGCCGGGGCCGAGCGCCATCGAGAACAATGTGGACGGCGTAATCTCCGCGGCCGAGAGCTTCCGGGCGCTAGCCACGTTTCTCCGCGAGCCCGACACGCCGCGGATCGACGCTTTCCTAGTAGCGTGCTTCTCGGCGCACCCGCTCACGGCGATGCTGCGCGAAGAGTACACGCAGCCGACCATCGGCATCATGGAGGCGGCGCTGTACGCCAGCCGCATGTGCGGCGACCGGCTGGGGATCCTGACGACCAGCGAGCGCTCCAGCATGCGGCACGCGCGGTCGACGGTGGACATGGGCCTGGGCAGCTTCTTTGCCGGCTGCGAGACGGGCCACGTCTCTGTGCTGGAGCTCGAGTCCAAGCCGCGCGACGTCGTCTACGCCGGGCTCGCGGCCGCGGCCAAGAAGCTGGTGGCCCGCGGCGCCGACTGCGTGTGCCTGGGCTGCGCGGGCATGACGGGCATGTATGAGGCGTGCGGGGACGCTGTGGGCATGCACGACGGCCAAGTCATGGTTGTCGACGGCGTTGCCGCGGGCGTCCAGTTCCTTGCCGGCCTGGTGAGGATGGGGCTGTCAACGGCCAAGGGCGGCGTTTTTCGGCCGTCTGCTGATGCGCGACAGCGCCGAGGACAGGATTGGCTGTAGATTTAGAATAATAAACAACCATATCTGCTATCTTTCACCCGGGTTTTGCATCAATCAATCGGCTCAATTGGCGTGTCCTGCCCGTCTTCTGTCGGGCATGACTGACGCTATCTTCCATGCCATGATTCTGAACTGTTTTTTTTTATTTTTTTTTACCAGCGAGCACGACGATTAGCAGCCCAAGACCCACCACCAATGCTTACCTCTTGACATTCCCAATGCTAGCAATCTACAAAACAAGAGCCAATCGTAGCCTGGATAACCCAAAATAAACAATATTCACTTTGCACGCCTTTTTAACTAGAAGTTTATGAACCTATTACCACAATGCCAACTTTATACACCAATGGCATCATCGTTACAGTGGATGACCAGCGGCGTGTCATCCGCAACGGCTTCATCCTGGTCAATGAGAATCGCATCGCTGCCATAGACACCACAGCCAAACTGGACGGACTGACACTCCCACCAGATACCCAACAGATTGATCTCCAGCGCCGTATCGTAATTCCGGGTCTAATTAATGGTCATGTTCACCTGATCCAATCCATCATGAGAGGCTTATGCGAGGACCTGAAACTGCATGACTGGGCTTCTTGCGCTATCTGGCCATTGGAGGTCAATCTGCAGGGAAATGATGGTTATGTCGCTGCAAAATTGGCCATGACCGAAATGATCAAAACTGGAACCACTTGCTTCCTTGAGCCAATGCTACCTGCTTCAGCCGGCCTTGAGGGAGTTTGCCGCGCCGTTGGAGAGACAGGGATTCGTGCGTGCTTGGTTAGTCCACACAAGAATCAAAGAGTTTCCACAACCGTTGGGAATGCTAACAGGTATCACAGGGTAAACTCGTCAAAGGGCCTAGATCTGACCCATCTGCTGGAATTGCAGACGCTCGCGATGCTCAAGCCAGTCTAATGTCCATCGATAGTGTGATCAGCGCCCACAAAAGCCACCACGGGTCATTTAACGACAAGCTCCATATCTGGTTCGCGACTGAGACCCCCAGGGGAGCCGATGAAGCTGGATTCGCAGCCATCGGGAAAGCCTCTCAAGAGCACAACATTCGCCTCACCATGCATCTTGCTGAAGCAGCCGAGGATCTGAAAATGATACGCGAGAGCTACAAGGCAACACCAGGAGAGTTCACGCGCAAGGTGCATTCAGCTGGTTCCCACGTTGTTCTGGGACACATGGTCCACATTGATCCCGCAGTGGACCCTGAAATCCTAATAGCCGACGGCACTCACATTGCGCACAACCCCACGAGCAACGCAAAGCTTGCTGATGGAATTGCCCCGATTCCTGAGCTTTTGTCACATGGAATAAACGTGTGTCTTGGAACTGACGGTGGGCCTTGTAATAATACCCACGACCTCTTTCGCGACATGCATTTGGCTGGCGTGATTCACAAGGGGAGGCTGCAAGATGCAAATGTCATGTCGTCCGAACAGGTCATAGAGATGGCGACCATTAACGGAGCCAAAGCTCTGGGCTTGGAGAAGGACTTGGGAAGTCTGGAAGTTGGCAAAAAAGCAGACTTTGTCGTTGTGAATGCCAGCGGATTGCATGCTGCACCTTTTAATGAAGAGATGGTGGGAGAAGGCGGCATCCATCCTGCAACCGTTTTGGTCCATTCCTGCACGGGACAGGACGTGGAGTTGGTTGTCGTTGATGGTCGAGAAGTAGTTCGTGATGGTGTCCTCGTGGAAATTGACGAGGAGCAGGTCAAGTCGGACGCGCAGAGAACAATTGCCGAGCTGCAGAAGAGATCGTGCGTCAAGGCACAGCCAGCCAAAATGAACTGGACCTATGTATGAATGTCCATATTTGAATCCTGAACATTCGGCGAGCAGGGCAATTGGATGTCCGGGGAATCCTACAAGGGTGGCATACAAATACTGTTTAACATGTTTGGACGTATACATCTTTTTACCTTCACCACAGGAGAAAGAAATACAAGTATGGTAAATAATATGTTTATACCGTGAGAAAACTTCCTAAATATGCACAATTTTGCAAGTTCCTATCCCACAAAGACAGGGTTACTCCAGTGCTTACACTGATGCTCAGAATGTGATTGGCAATTGCTATCCTCCTACAGCCACGCTCCATATCATTATCTCACTACGCAAATACAGATTGACGTATCAATACAATCTAACGGGCAACTTGCATTGATATTTGTCATTGGTGTCATGAATCCTACAAGACATCCCAGACAATACAAAAATTGCATTGCCAGTCCTCCTTGATCCATCATCCACTCAATCACCTTACATTGCCATCCTGTACCAAAGCATCCCAGAGTTATTCACCATTAGTAAGAAAGCCGTCTTGCAATGTCCAACGCAAAAGCCTCTGAGGTTGTCCAAGACAGGGCTAGTACCAAGAATGGAAAAATCACCCTGTCTCAAGGCATCGAGCGCTACCTGTCCACATCAAAGGCCGGCGACTTTGTCGCTATTCCGACCATTGATCTCTCCGCCTTGTCTTCAAATGCGACTGCCCAAGATAAACAGAAATTGGTCAGTGATTTACGAGATGCCTGTACCAGAGTCGGCTTCTTTGTCATCAAAAATCACGGTATCGATTGGCAGATTGTTGAAGCCGCCTTTGAAGCTTTGGAGGAGTTTTTCAGCCTTCCACTTGACAAGAAAATGGAGGTGCACCAGGCGGCATCTCCTTCTTTCATGGGCTACGAGCAACTCTACTATACAAACATTGGCAAACTCTCAAAAGGAGGTGCGACATCAAAATTTAATCCAAAACTCCACCTTGATTCATATCTGACTTTTTCTCTAAAGATCTCAAAGAATCCATGTCCATCAGTTATGACCCCTACGCCGATCCCCTCGGAGTAGGCAACGCCATGCCAAAGCTTTTGAAGCGCGATAATTTGTGGCCGAGTCCCGAACACGCTCCCAAGTTCCGCCCAGCCATTGAGGGCTACCGTGCCGCTTGTCTTGGCCTCGTCAGGAAGCTCATTCGCATTCTTGCTTTGGCCATGGGAGAAGACGAAGACTTTTTTGACAAAAAGATCACGTATCCAATTGCCAGCATCCGTGCCCTGTACTATCCCTCACAGGAAGGCTCTGCCGAGGAAGAGATTGGCCTTGGTGCACATACTGATATTCAGGGTATGCTCGCATTTTCTCAGCTCTGCTGCTCACTAGTGAGGTAAAGGCAGCTAACGAGATGGCAGTGATGACCATGATTGCCCAGAAACCTCATGATATCGAGGCCTTGGAAGTACTCAACAGATCTGGCCATTGGGTCAAGCCCAAGCTGGATCCCGAGACCTTTGTGGTGAACCTGGGGGACATGACAGGAAGGCTTACCAATGATGTCTTTCAAAGCACAGTTCACAGGGTTTGCAATAAGGCTACAGAGGGCGGAGCCGCTCGAGGGAGGTACTCAATGCCCTTCTTTTTCGGAATGAATAACGACGAGTTCATCACTACACTATCGCAATTCGTAACCCAAGAAAATCCGCTAAAGGAGGAGTACAAACGCGGCATCACAGGGTACGAGCACTACAATAGGCGACTTCAGCGGGCACGCCAAAACCACCCCAGCACAATCAGCAATGTCTCGACGGCTCTTCCGCATGGAATGACCAAGATCGACGGGGTTCTTGTGGACGGCATGTAGCGCAGTTTCGTAGACTAGTTTGCCTAGCATTTTAGAAAATCGCAGATGCGGACTTCTGCAGACACATCACTATCACATCGGTAATCATCTCCCGCAGCGCTCATATCGCCTGAGTTACAATAAAACCCACAGGTGCTGCACTCAATGGCCAAACGCGTATCAGGGCACAACACCAGATTACGACGCACCTGGGCCCTGCAAGGAACATGATTGCCACCAAATCTTCAGCATCTTATCTACCAGCCACCTACCTTCCCCCGCAGATAAGATGCATGGATCCACCCCTGGTCAACGGCCAGTTGCCCGCCATGATAATTATCACGAGGAACAGCGCATGTAACGAGAAGTTCGGTAGGGGCAGATTGAATGTCCTTGCTTTTACCACGCCTTATCAGCCGCGGTTCGACTTCCCTGCTATCATCCTGAGTAGCGGATTGCGACCGCCTAGATCATATCCTGAGCTAGCATCTTTTGAAAGAGATGTGCTCACAATATTTTCTTGTACTTGCTCTTTATGCATTCTGAACAGGTGCCACATTGATCAATGTGTTAATTAGCCTTGCTCTCCCCTTCCCCCTACTAGTAGTCGACATTTACTCTTTTCACAACCTGTCTGGAATTTAGTGCGCCTTGTGCCGAGCCCCAGCGAAATGTCTTTCTGGAGCAAGCTCCGTGAAGTGGTATGGGGCAAACCAGCCCCGACCAAGGCAGAAAGGAGACTGGTCGTCAAACTTGATTTGATCATCATGACATTCATCTGCCTGATGTACTGGGTCAACTACCTCGATCGATCCAATCTGACCAACGCCTATGTTTCTGGCCTTAAGGAAGATCTCAATATGCACGGGACCGAGCTTAACCGAATCAACTCAGTTTTTTACGTCGGCTATACCCTTGGTCAAATACCGAATAACATCATTTTGCAAAAAGTCCCCCCACAGCTATATCTTACCGTCGCCATGTTTTGCTGGGGTTTCTTCACTTTGGGTCTTGCTTTCGTCAATGATTGGCATCAAATCATGGCCATTCGTTTCTGTTTAGGCATGTTTGAGTCGGCAACCTTTGTGGGTTCCCACTACATTATGGGCAGTTGGTATAACACGTTTGAAATCGGCAAGCGAACTGCTGTTTTTGCTGCGTCTGGTGTGGCTGGGAACATGTTTTCCGGCTTTCTTCAAGGGGCGATCTATAAGAACCTGAGTAAGATTACCAGAGTCGCCTGGCAATCACGCGTCCATTTCAGATGAGCTAACGTGTTCCAGACGGGCTGCATGGTCTGCCAGGTTGGCGGTGGCTTTTCATCATCGATTTTCTAATCACCATACCGGTCGCAGCGCTAGGGTCAGTCCGAATGTTCAAAATCACACCCTTTTTCGCATTGGAACTAAGGTTTTTCTCAGATATTTCGTCTTCCCCGGCCACCCTGAAACTACCAAGTCAAAACTGCTGAGCAGCGAAGAGAAGAAATTAGCCATCGAGCGTCTTCCAGAGCCAGAGATCAAACGCGGTCAACTCGGGTGGAGCCTTTTCCGCCGAATTCTTGGCAGCTGGGAGATTTATGCCTTGTCTCTTCTCGCCGCGCTTGCTGGTGATACCGAAATGTGGGTCGACAATGGGATCCTCAACCTATATCTCAAGTATCTCGGCACCTACAGTGTAGAGCTGATTAATTACATCCCGACCGCCACGTATGCGATTGGGATGGTTTCCATCTTGATTTGCGCTTGGTATGCCGACTATTTCCAAAAATCGGGCGGCAGATGGCATGTTGGTGTCTTTCTTGCTGTCCTGGCCATCATCTCTGGTGCTATTATGCTCAAACCACCAAGTTTTGGCGGCAAGATGTTCGCCTTATTCATCAATGGTATGGAGCTGGGCTATCGCGGCGTCCTCTTCTCCTGGGCCAACGATCTGATGCGAAAGGATGATGCCAAGCGAGGCATCGTCATTGGCATGATGAATGCAATGAGTACGTATTTCTTCAAGGCAGCTTTGCACTCTCTGGATCAGTCTTACTAACCTTGGACATCTCCAGCCATTGCATTTTACATATTCTGGTCTTTGCTGTTCTATAACACCACCCAAGCCCCGATGTGGCGCGAAGGCAGCATCGCAATGATTGTTACTGGTGTGTGCATGATTTTCAGCGTGGGAACTGTGGTATTCTTCGAGAAGAGGGACAAAGAGAAGACCATGTGTGTTCTTGAAGGACAAGATAATGATGTCGACTCGGATGATGACGTTTCCAAAAACCAGCGTCAGCCAGTCAAGGACGACAATGTTGTTTGAGTCAATTTCAAGCCCCTCAATAATAATTATTCTTCAGCTCCAAAAGCAGTTCCAACTACGACAAGAAAACAGATCACGGAATAATTTGGGTCAATTCAATTGGTCCACGTGGTCCTCTTAACCGCAACGTTAACGGATGTTGTCAAACTGCGTGGATTGATCATATGGAGGTTTTAGATTGAATGCTGAAAGAACCTTGTTCTTCTGTGAACTAGGAGCGGTAAATCGGGAGTTTTATAGCACAATGAAGGCCGGTTACATCGTGGCGTTGTACTAGTCCTTCAGCCACCAACCTCAACAGATGTTGACAACATCTCCAAATGTCAGCATGCTCGTATTGAAAATGAAAAAGTGGAGTGAAAGAGAAGAGCTTGCATGTTCGGGAATTTCCTATTGAGAACATTGAGATTTGTTCGGAAGATTAAAGATCCGTGCTTATGTCTCTCGATCCGTTCGTGCGTCGTTGCGTCATCCGAACAGAAACCAGCCTTCGAAGTCACAAGGTGCATAATTAACCACCCTTCAACGCACCATGGATAATAATGCATATGATTCCCACGGCAACAGTCCACTAGACAGTCAAAGCAGTAGAGAAGCCCCCACATCTCGTCTTATCAAACCCTCTCGGCGATCGCATCCCAAGACGCGAACCGGTTGCAAGGTCTGCAAACGGCGAAAGATCAAGGTCTGAATGTCCTTCTCTTCCTCATTTACCTGAACAATGATAGCCAAGGCTTCTGTCCGCTTTGCTCTACACAATTACTTACCCACACACAGTGCGACGAACAACGCCCTTCTTGTAGAAACTGCACTAGGCATGGCGTCGAGTGCGACTTTGCACAAACCCGTCCGCTATCAATTCGGCTAGGTCCAAGCGCAGATCCGGACATCAATCTGACGGATCTCGAGCTCCTTCACAACTTTACAACATCAACCTGCAACACCCTGGTCGAAGATGCATCCATTCGAAATCTTTGGAAGTTCGGTATCATACGCATGGCAGTCAAGAACAAATATCTCATGAGGGGCATTCTCTCCGTCTCTGCACTTCACATGTCTCGCAATCGTCCAGCGCAGAAAGATGTTTTCATCTCATACGCAGTCGAGCAACACCAAATCGCAAGTCGGACAGCCGTGGAGCTAATGTCTCATGTAAACCCCGAAAATCGTGAAGCTCTCTGGGTTTTCAGTGTATTAACAATATACTACGGTGATATTTTACTTGTCTCCCCCTTTCCAGCTCAAGCTAGACGCTAATTTGTATTTCTCGCTCCAGCCTTGGGGAGTCCAAGAGAAGACAACCCTTCACTCATGTCAGGCGATACTTTGTTTCCCAGTTGGCTATTTCTGCTAGACGGAGTCCGACACTTACTAGAGACATTCCAGTCCACGGCCTACAAAGGCGAATTGACGCCAATACTAGACCGAGGTAGAAAGAGATGGCAAGATTCGCATCAGCCTCAATATGCGAAATCGAGTATACTTGATAGTCTCGAATCGAGTATCAAGTCCACTGTTACAGATTCGAGTCTTATTCTCGCCTATTGCGAAGCCATCGGTGAGCTACGGCCACATCTCAGTTTCGCCTTGTCAAACCAGAACCAAACGTTGGATATGACGGATGCGTTTGTATGGCACTACACTCTGAGTGATGACTTTGTCGCACTTCTCAAAACGCCTACACAAGAGGCGGTGGCTATATTCGCCCACTTTTGCATCATTCTCAGCAGGGCGCAACGTAACTGGTGGATTCAGGGCTGGGACACATTTCTCATCTCGAGGGCCTGGGACATTTTAGACACTGAACACAGGTTATGGGTCCAGTGGCCAATCGAGGAGATTGGCTGGGTTCCACCTTAATCGATAGTGGTGTGAGCCTTTCCCCTTTAGGAATAGTGGGACATTGCCGAACTGTAATTTTAGTGGTCCTACCCTAAACTCGGCAACAAACAAGATAAAATATTTCTGATGCGGCATGACATGTATGTAATTAAGCCTCTGGTCCATTATACTTTCCAAAATGTTTTTTAAAGGGAGTTTGAGTCAAAAAAAAATTGAGTTATAATTCTGTGTGAAAGATGTATGGCACTGCTACTACTAGTATTTGTTTATTGCAGCAAATGCAGGATGCTTCACGAGGTGTGAAGAAAAAGCAAGAATCGCATAACTTCACAAATTCTATCACTATTTCTTCTAATTTTTCTATGGCGCAATTTACTCGACAAAACTAGGAATTAGGACTTCATTGGTTTTCCTTTGGTAGAGATGGGTTGTCTGGGTCAACCATTGACGCGTCTACTATGCAAACGTGTCAGTCTCCCTCTCGTGAGAAACGATGGAGGCCAAGCGTCCTCTACTTGACGTTAGCGTAATTATTCGTCTGGGCTAGTAAACTATGGAAGGTTTTAATCTTGATTTATCTCGATCGAGTCAAGATTCGCTCGTTGGGCCAGAGCACATCTTTTAAGCATAGCATCTCGGACTTCTCGTACAGTTCGTACAGAGCCGAATTCTTCAGCCCACTTTGTGGAGACTGGAGCTGCGCCACAACACCCGCCATGCACAAGGTCCGAGCTTCGATCCTGCCGAGTTGTACGAGACATCTCGGCTTTGATGCGAATGCATCCAAGTGAAGAAGCGGCTATTAATAATTCTTGGTGAGTATGGGATATATAATAGCATATTTCACCATGGTACAGCTTCCATTTCGACATCTCCGCTGCACTGAAAAATAAACACTACAACACTTCAACTTTCACCATTCTCGGCGCCCATCATGGAGAGCATTTCGGCCACCCTCTTCAGTCGATCCACTGAGCAGTTCAGCGATTTCCAATTGTATCGCTACACGCCATCTCTCGAGGCCGCAATCACATCCGTCATCATCTTTGCCATTCTGACGGTGCTTCACGCATGGCGCATATGGAGAGCGCAGACCTGGTATTTTATTCCGTTTACAATCGGTGGCCTATTCCAAGTCATCGGTTACTGCGGCCGCATCACCTCCCATTATGACCTCGAAGGCATCGGGGGCTACGTGATGCAGGCAATTCTGATTCTTGTCGCACCCACCTTGTATGCCGCCTCCATTTACATGATTCTTGGCCGCCTGATCCGATGGCTGCGGGCCGAGGAGCTCTCGCTTATACCAGTCAATTGGTTGAGCAAGATTTTTGTTGTTGGCGATATCATCTCCCTGGTCATGCAAGGTGGTGGAGGCGGTATGCAGGCAATCGGCAGCCAGGATCTGTTCAATCTCGGAGAAAAAGTCATCATTGCTGGCCTCTGGGTCCAAATCGTCATGTTCAGCATTTTCATGGTCATCTCAATCGTCTTTCACCTTCGGCTCCGCCGAAGCCCCTCAATGGCCATGAGAAGTGCCGAGATCCCGTGGCAGCGATACCTGTATGTTCAATATGGCGCTAGTTTGCTCATTTTGATCCGAAGCATCTTCCGAGTTATCGAGTATTTGCAAGGAAACAGTGGATATCTGATTTCTCATGAAATCTTCTTGTACCTCTTTGATGCCGTTCTTATGGCTATAGTGATGATCGTTTGGCTGGTTTGGTACGTTGATGACCTTGCGCCCGAAGCCATATATCGTAAAGAGACATCAAATCACACAAGCGATCATGCTTTGAACACTATGGTTTAGACTCTTCCTCTGTTTGGTTTGGTGGCGACATGTTGTGTTAGTTCATTTGACGTCTCGGAGGCGATAGACTTTGCGTCATTCAAGTTTAGCTGGGAAACAATGGAAAGGGAGGGTTTAATCATAACGGATAAAAATTAATGTATAGACTTTATTACAGGTATGGGCGAATGACTCTGATCACCAAGGGACAACCACAGAAACAACATTGTGGCAATGTAAACGATTTCTTGACAAATATACTTCTTCTTACGTGAAATTGAGCCGCATTTACTACTCACGCTGACGATTATTCTAACTTGCCTGTGAAGAAAACAAATCCAATCCCTTGATTGTGCCAATGGTCTTACAGACTGGTGCATTCTAAGTGCACTTTTGCATGACTGAGTCAACGACAAGATGTTAAATTTGTATTATATTATCCCAATTGGTTCCATGGGCTATCCCGCTTCCCCTCATTCAGCCATTGGTCCATGGGACTTTTTTTATATGCTACTTTCTTAGAAGAAGATGGGGTGTCGTGACTGGACTTGGGCTCAGCTCCCACATGATGGTTCTGAAGCATTTTGGTCCCTGAGCCCTGGCCGTAGGTCCAACTTCCAACGCCGACAAGGTCGTAAGCCTGGGCAGGGTCGGTCCTAATGAACTTTGATCAGTTGTGCCTCTTTTTTTGGGAACAGCGGAGTTTACGCTTTTTTCTGAGGACTCATAATGTGTTCGAAGTAGGCGGTAAATTATGCACAAAGCGAGAGGGTGTGGAGGGTATGGAGGCAATGAAGCTGGCTTTTGCTGTCAGCGTAAATTAAAAAAAAAAGAGAAATCCAAGAGTGCGTCTATAACTGGGTGGTCGTAGCGACGAAATATGAAGGCTTTTACCAACGGAAGTAGAGTATTTATCCTCCGCGAGACTAGCTGGGGGCTGATTGAACTCTTCCCCATCGGCTAGCTCAGCATGTTAGACATCATGGCGGCTGAGTCCTTGGCTGCCTCGGATGAATAGAGTGCATTAACTCATCTGGAAGGATATGATTGGTTGATATTCTCCAAAGGAGGTTGATGGACGCGTTGGAGTTGGGATCCGTGAGGTGACCTTGTCGGGGTTCCAACGCACTTTTTCATCCCTTCCTATTCGACTAGAAAAGGCGGCTTTGCCAGCTTGGTGTTGGGTGGTATTGGGAGTCTCACCTGCATCGTCGTCGCCCGCTACTGGCTAAGGTCACATCCGTGCATTATGCACAGGTGCTGGCCGATCTGATAGGCTGTCTTAGGATAACGCACTTTTTTCTTAACGGGGATGAGCGCCAGGTTGCGTGTGCGAATGATACAATTTGTCAAGTGCTCGGCGCTCCCATTGGCTATGTTGAGATAACGCACATTTTTTCAGGCCCATATTTTTGCACCAGGAAACGCCTTGCCGCCTTTCAGATCACCGTCAGCATTCCCATTGACTAAACACTCACAACGCGCTTTTTTATGGTGAATTTGCGGACCGCAAGGCGTCCAAGCGACGTCCCCTGTCACTGTTTGGTCTGTCTGTCTCCGGTTGCGAACCACGGCGTGGTCTATTTATACTAAAATTTGCCGCCTTCTTTTTTCATCTCGCCTCTCTGTCGCGGAAATAACGCGCGACAGATATGAGCTGACCGCGAAGCTGAAGCCACCATGATTCCTCTTCGACCACGCATTTTGCAACCGTCTGCAGACGCTATCCCAGAACCAACCTTTTGCCCTCAAGCACATCGTCGCCATCGCCACGACGATGCGGAATGGGCCAGGTTGAAACCAAAGATCCGCCAACTTTACATCAATGAGAAGAAGAGTGAAGAAGAGGTCCGAGTCATTCTCGAAACAGAGTTTGGATTCAAGACAGGGTATGACTTGTTCAATTGTCGCTTCTACCCTTGGCTAACAGGTTAAACAGCCGTCGCAAACTTTACGAGAAATTGCACGAGTGGAAGATGAAGAAAAATAAAAAAAGACATCTGGAGCAGGCTGTTCATGGCTCTACAGGCTCAGCCATCGCCGGGATGGCGGTAAAAGCTACATCTGTGACCATGTCTCAATCGGAACGACGAAGTGCTGTCTTTGCGGTTGATTTTGATGACTGCCAAACGCCATATATTCCATGGCCCATTTCAATGCCTTGGTTTCAATTTTGCTACAATCGCTACCGCCCCAGTGAGTATAAGGATCTAGTTTGTCTGATGAAATTCTAATAATGACAAATTTAGCAATTACCGCAATGAGTGTGCTGATGGCTTCTTGGTCCGGCTCTCATTCCTCAACGGGACTTCAAGAATTGCAAAAATATATCACCACAAACCTGTTAAGGCAACTGCATCCGGGATATCCATCCGACTACTCAGCCACCTATCGAATGCTCAATTCATTGATACCAGAGATTGACGAAATCGAGAACTATTCACGAGCTCAGTGCATGCACGGCCTCCTCGGAAGCTTCGGATCTGTGGTTTCTCTGTTGGAGCTGCTGCTCTACCTCGCGTCCAACAATTTCCTCACTGAGCAGTATCTATTTAGAGCCGATGAAACCCTTATCGCGATTCTTGATATCCTCATCAGGAACAATGCGCCATTGGATAATTGGTTCTCATTCTCAGAACCCACTGCCCGTGCTCTTGCTTTTCGGATTTTCGCTGCCACTGTTCGCCTATCACGGGCCGACATGTTAAGTACCTTGGTTCGTATGGGATTCAAAGTGGATTCCATGGTCAACCAACAAGTTCCATACCTATGTTTTGCAACGTCACTTACTGTCGATAAGAGATTGCGTTCCAATTTGCCGAGCATTCTTCCAATTCACCTTTCGTTGCATCAATCAGACATGCAGATGGTTGAACTTCTTCTCAAACACGGCGGAGATTTAAATGGAGTCACAGAGGCAGGATCTTCATATGAGTGCTCCTCAATCCGCGCAGCAGCTTCCAAGTGGGACCAGAGATATAAAGCTGAATCTGTCAAATTTGTTCTGGAATACAACGGAGTCAAAGCTACCGAGACACAGCTTCTGGATGCCTTGGACGGTCTGATGGGAGTTCCTGATAGGAAAGAGATCGCTGATATTATATTTGATCATCTTTGGCTTCTACATGACGTTGAGGAGCTCGTGTATCCCACTGGAGTGCTTATTTACGCGATTCGATACGACCACCTAGACTCTGTTGAGTCCATTATCTCTGCTTGGAGAGGGAAAAAGCAGTTGCCAGCATCATACACGTCGTCCTCGAGGACCCAAACTTTGTCGCCTTTACTTGAAGCAGTAGAAAGAGAGGATATAAGCTTATGCGAACTACTTTTGAACGAAATAATGGATCCAAAACCAAACTCCAATCACCTAAATGACGCCCTGGGAGTTGCTGCGGCCAACGGTCGACTTGATATAATGAATCTTCTTTTAGAACACGGTGCCCAGACTAAAGAATATGCATTAAGGCTCGCAATTATCGAGAACCAGCACCAAGCTGTTGGGATTTTGTTGAAGAAGGGAGGATTTCGTGACCGCGAAATCCTCGCGCCCGCTGGTCGATGTGGAAATTTGCAGATTAATCAACAAATAATGCAACACGGCATTCAACCAGACATAGCTTACTGGGGCGACATCATGAAAAGACAGAGTGATGACCTGGAGAACCTAATAGTTATAAATAACGTGGACTTGAAGCAGCTATCGATACTGGGCGAAAGCTTGCAAGCGTTTGCCGTATTATACGAGAGGGTGTCATTGATACGCAAACTATCGAGCACAGTTTCACCTCCATACGATCCTGCGGAACTTTTAGCGGCCGTGTACCATGCGGTACAAAGCACAGATACGTCTTTTGTGGCACGTATACTTAACCGGAGGAAGGCATCCATTGTCGACTCCAAACAGAATCACCTTCCAGAAACCCTTGCACTTGCATTGTCTGTCTCCTTTGGCAACAGGGCTGTGGCCTCTCTTTTGATGCGGCATAAACTTTTGTTTAATAGTTCCTGCTTTTCACATCCTTGCAATGAAAGTTCTGGGTATGATTACCTACACAAATTTCATATCACTGAAAATGCGGTTTATCTCGACGACCTTGATCCAGCAGGACGTTCAAGTTTGCGAACAATTATGCGACACGTTGATTCTCTGCTAGGGGTAGCAATAATTGCTGGGCGAGAAGACATTTTTGATTGGCTTGTAGATTATGGACTTCAACCTTCCGCCGAAGACCTCAATTCTGCATTACACTGTGGGAATGAGAAAATGGCCATAAAAATCTTTGAATGCCGTGGTTATATCCACAGGACTATCAAAGATTATTCATGCCTAGACCAACCGTATTTCCATGACAAACCATTCATGCTTGATATTCTTTTCAAGAATAAGGATGTGGTCGCGGAGGTCACCATGGACAAGGACATGGGTGCATATATGCTACAACTGGCATCAAAAGCAGGAAACACATCAGTAATTCGGTTATTGCTGAAGTCGGGACTGAATCCCAACTCGCTGAGTGCGACACCGGATGCGGCGAGTGCATTGCAATGCGCTGCACAACGTGGTTTCATTGAGGTTGCCAAGCTTTTGGTCGAAGCAGGGGCTGATTGCAATGCACAAGGTTCTCATGGGAGAGATGGAAGGACAGCGCTTGAGGCTGCAGCAGAAAATGGGCATATTGACATGATACATTATGTGCTAACTCAGGGCGTCAATATTATCGGTGATGGGCAATTTCAGTATCTAAGGGCAGTGAAATTTGCAAAAGAAGAAGGGCATTTTCCTGTCGCGGAAATGCTGAAATCCCTCAGACTCTGGAGTAAAGAAGACGAGCAGATTTTTGATAAGATAATACTCCCCGTATTCTAGGAGAGTGAGAGTTGGATGATAATTTGATTTGGATTAGCGATGAAAGCGAGGTAGATAAATAAAACTAAGGTTGAGTCAGCCATAAAATATATTGGTTCATCTTGCTATATACTGTGATTGATTTTAATTTTAAATTGAGTATTGGGCTTGGAACTGCAGATTGTTTCACACCTCACTTGGCGCTTGGTTCATGTCAACTATAACGCTGATTAACTTCAATGCCTCTAGATGATGCGCAGGGAGAGTGTGAGGGTTTGGGCAACATCGCAATGATAGGAGATCATTTCCGATAGATACTATGGTAAATACTCCCTGCAGATGCTGATGCGCGATCTATTCATTGACCTTGTGCGGCTCGGACATTTCTTTCCCTATTACAAACATCCGAACGTATATTAACGACTGATCTGGGTGCGTTGGTATTGTCAAAACTGGTGGTGTTGAAATTAAGATAGAATATATTGGTTACATGGCCTTGGGAACAAAGTAGGTGCGCCTACGAGAATGGTTCAAATTCAAACCCGACAAAATGATATCCCTGTCATATCATAACTGAACTGTTGGTTTTGTTGCCCCAGCAGACTTCGGTCTTAGTTTCGAAAGTGTTTTCTTTTTTTTGGTGTCTCTTACGATGTGAATACCAACAGCACCCAATCATGAGCTAAGTAACAAGAACAAATGTACAATAGATGTAAGAGCTTTACCTGAACTATTTATGGCCTATAATTAAGTGCTAACTATCTAAAATGGTATAAGAAAAATATACAATATGACACCCTCCACTTATATCCCCCCTTTCGAGTAGCCAGCAGGCATTTACCACTCAAGCTTGGACATATATTGGTTTAATTGTTCAAACCTCGTACTGTTCATGGTTAATGCAGCCCTTTTCTAGTTCAAGTTCCTTTGGAATCTGATATACCTGTCTAACAGAACAGGTCACGCCACAGATGGGAATCCTCGTTCACGTTTTATCGATAAAATGACCAACAAGGCACATACAAAAAGGTCGTGTTAAAAAATTGTTACCTAGAGCGCAAAGAAGAATAAAAAAAAGGCTTTGGCCCATCACCTCAACCATGCCTGAATTGGGTAATGAGAGCATACCATCCAAACCGTCGTGCCATAAAGAGCGTCATACCGATCTACCATCCGCACTCAGACTTTTCTTGGCTGCAATGGCTTACCAATCGAAACTGACAATCCTTTTGCACTCACCATTAAGCCTTCGCGTATAGCCAATAGGACATGACAGCCAACCAGCACCACTCGCAAGACCTCGTTTGTCATCACCGTGAGTCTCCTCTACGGGCTTGCCCGCGTCGCTCGTGCCCACTACAATATTAGCATTGGATCCAAGCTTGAAATCCGGAATGCAAAGCCTCAAAAGAGCGCTGTACTTGGTGCCGGGAAGACAATCGCTCTGCGACGCAGGGGCGAGGAAGCTTCGCTCGTTGACATCGCGCTTGATTTGGACGAGGGTCTTGCATTCGCCGTTCAAAAGTCGCACAGAGCCCCAAGGACAAGCTGGGTCCATAAGTCCTGCCACAAGGCTTCGAACATCGACGTCGCGCTTACTCTCTGCATGCAGCGCAGAGTTGCCTATGTCCCCATCAGCCGTGAGCACAATGCTTTCTATTACCTTGGATTTGATTCGTGTTAATTTACTTACTTTGAGCAAGGGAATCGCCCACAACGGGTGCCGACAATGCAGAGCCACAGAGGCCAATGAGAACAAAAATAGAAGAGATCTTCATCTTGACTGATTTTGCGAGGTTGTAGAGAAATGAAATCGTGGGTTGATGGTGTTGGAGTATTCAACGACGCTTCCAAGGACGGGTCTTTTATATCCCAATTTAGTACACTTTTTAGTTATTAAGACAGCGTACAAGGCTACCGCAGAAACTGATATCGCAACGCAACGTCTACCGTTGTAGCAAAATTCGAGACAACTCACAAAGCACACCGACCGGGCCGATGCTGCTGAACCTTTCCAGTTACCTTGGCCAATGAGAAAATCTAATTATTCTGTCACAAACGGGGTCCCAGCGGGGCATCGACAGCCTTACTTCCCATTGCGAGTCCCATATACGGCCCTTTACCTCGGTGTGACATCATACGGGAACTTCTCTACGTCAGTGGTTATGTTCGGCGGTGAACATGGAAAGGCCCACCATGAGTCAAGCCGATCACAAACAGTTCACATTCCGTCACTGGCACTTTTTTATTCAATTGAATTGATTTTAAACTCTTATGTTTCTTGGTTTTGCCCGTGATGAACGGTGTGACTTTTTATTCAATCACTTTCGGATCTGTCATTTCACGCCACAATGGGATTCTCCCTGACACTCGTGATTGCAAAAAGCGCCATCACACATTATCACTCAAGACTCAATCGTATCTTCATTGTCAATAGGTATGGTTGGCTGCATCTTGTCCACCTTGAGATGGTAAAGTGTTAAAGCGCTCAAAGTACAATCATCCATCCACATCACCTCGTGTTGATATGGGTTTTTATTCATGAGGGCTACATATACTTGACTACGTCACGGAAAAGCTGTTGCAACTTGATCGGACTTATCAACACGAGATATTTTGAGATATCCTGAGACCAGTTCCGTCGTGCATTAAACCCTGAGAGTTTCTTGCGTCGACAGCAAATATGATGTCATGCTCGCATCACTGGCATTCGCCGGAATAAATGCTGGTGCCAGTCCGTGTGCAGCCTCCTGATTCAAGTTGGTCGCGAGGTAATCTGCGAGGGCCAGAGCAGATCACATAATTCTTTCCAGGAGGTGGTATTTCATCGACCATATCTACGTATCAAAAACAAAGGGATGAAGATAAATATTCATTATAATTTCGATTAGGTTTTGATTTAAATTTCATCTTCTTAACCGTGTTGAAGACAAAAATAAACGTACAAAGATAATATCTCTTTGGCGATGAAAATGAAAAGAGCTTGATTCATTATTGAAACAACAATTAGTAAATTCGAACCATGAAATTTGATGATGAAGTGGCTTGTTTAAACTAGACATGTCGAGTCACCACAGGGTTCTTCTATTTCTATCTACATCCAGCCCTAGACTGCACACCAAACAGATAAAAAAGATTTTATGGCCCAAATACCATATAGGTCGCACAAATCATAACGACCATCTAGATAAAAGAAAAATGGAGGTCATTATTTTCAACAGGGTTCTCCCATAATTTCAAGTAAGGCTTTCCGTCGCGGCTTCATTAATCCACTTGCACAACGCCACGCCAATCCGCAAGTCCCAATGCCGCTGTTGCCACTTCGGGTTATTTCATTACCTTAACGCCTAGGTTCCCACGAAACCAACCGGGACTAAGTGCCGACCGCACGGCCTCGTCAACGTGGCTGCCGATTCCTTTTTGATCGTTCTGCCAGCTAATTCACCACCTCAACAAATGCTCACAAAAACGGCCCAACGGGCACACTTGTATCCTTGCGACTAGCGTAGCCAGCAGCGATTTTTTCGGCAGCCACAATTGATGCGAAGTGTCCCAATTTTCAGCTTGGGCACCACAAGAGAGAATGACTGGTTCATCAAACGCCGGCTTGCCGCATGGCGCCTCGTTTACGAACCAGCTGACCAACCAAGAATTTTAGCGCAGACTTTAGTCAACAAACACTAGCCTTCAGCTCTAGGCAGCTGAAATTCGGTAATGGTTGGTTGTTCCCTTTTATTTATAGATGTCAGTGCCAGTTTTCTCAAATTTTCCTTTTCTTCTCTATCTTTTCACAATACCTGGCCCATCATGACTGAAATCACTGAGACTAATCCTGCGGAGGAAGAATTGGAAAATGAGACTCAAGCACCAGATGCGGAAACTCCAGAGCACCCTTCTGAACCAGATCCCTACCCACAGTTAAGAAGGGCGTGCAGAGAGACAAACCTTGATGGGATTTATAACATTGTGAAGGAGAACCCTGGGATAGATCTCAACAAGAAAGACCCCGAACAGGACTCAACAGCGTTTCTAGACCTTATTTGGTCAGCAACGGAGGACGAAGAAGCGACAGAAGCGCCCGAATGTGTTCGGTTTCTCATCTCTCAAGGCGCCGATGTCAAAGCAAAGAGATCGAATGGATGGACCAGCTTGCATCGCTGTGCGAGATGGAATAATGACGTGTCCTTGGCAATCGCAAAAGTACTTCTTGAGCTCGGCGCCGATCCGAATGCAGACCAAAGGCCCAGCCCCAAGGTTGAGCCCGAAAATGGCACCGGCGAGGCTCACCATCATGAGAACGGCGAGGATGGGTGCGAATGTGGTCAGCACATCGGAGCCGTGCTGAACGCTGTGCACGAAAAAGTCACCGGGCAACAGCTTGACCTCAAGGAAGAAACAGAAGAGCTTGACGTGACACCTCTTCACCACGCATGTGGTTACGGCGACAATTTGCCGTTTGCCAAGCTGCTGGTCGAGAGTGGCGCCAAAATCGACGTGATTGACTACGTGGCGGGCACGCCTCTTCGTGTCGCGGTCGACAACAAGCATGAAGAGATATGCGCGTTGTTGCTGAGCAAGCCAGGCGGGACAGGCTGTTTGGGGATTCGTGACAAGGTCGGTTGGCTACCAATTCATTACGCCGTCGAGAAGCGGAGCAAAGTGCTTGTGGCGATGCTCGTCGAAGCCGGATCCCTAGTCGATGCCACAATCGAGGGCGACAAAGCCAAAGATCACGAGAAGGGCTTAACACCCTTACTGCTCGCCTGCAAAGATGCCAGCCGCAATGGGATGCTAGAAGTCATTGAATACCTGCTCGAACATGGTGCCGATCCGACCAAGCTTGGAGACAAAGACCAAACTGCTCTCCTACTTTCCGTACTCGAAGGAAGTGTAGAGGCAGCCAAGCTCGTTGTAAAACACGGAGCTGATGTCAAGGCGGCAGTCGGTAAGTTTGATGATGTCAACGCCCTTCATATTGCGGGCACAGCTGGGGCTGGCGAGCTGTGCCGCTGGCTTGTCGAAGAGGCTGGGCTTGCCGTCGACAAGAAAGACGGCCAAGGATACACAGCCTTGATTCATGCGGCCGGCTATGGCGGTTCTGCGGAGGCCATCAAGATGCTGGTCTCGACACTGGGCGCCGATATCGAGTCGCCAATCTACGACGGCCGGCGACCTCTGCACTTTGCCGCCTTCAAGGGCCAGCACGCCTGTGCCAGGGAACTAATTTCCTTGGGCGCCGACAAGGAGGCGACGGACGACTCTGGGTGGACGCCTTTGCACTTTGCCGCCCGGTATCATCACGAGGAAACGATCCGCGCGCTGCTTGACAACGGTGCCGAAATCGGGAAGAAGGTGGATGGAGGACCTCAGCCGAAGCTCGTCAACGGCGATGAAATTGACATTTGCGGCTTCACGGCTGCTGATCTGGCGCGCATTATCCGAGGCGGACAGAGCTGCGTTGATATTCTCCTCGCTGCTGGGGATGAGCTGTCTTCCGAAACAAAGGACCTCAAAGATGACGACTTGTGGAAAGAGGAAAAGGGCAATTGCTGTGTGATGTAGCTTTGGTTCGCGATGAGCAGGGACGTGCTGGGATGGTTCTACTGCTCTCGGTGTCTGGGAACTGAGACCAGCCCGAAATGTGATGATGTAGCAACACCACGCAAAAAACCTTTGCCGCCATGGTTCTGCACTTTGGATAATCTGTCGGAATTCAGTGGAGATAACAGCCCGAAACATTGTGCAGCCACGAGGGAGACAGCGGATTCAGATTCGTGCATATTCAATCGCAACTTTACTGCTGACTGGCTGGGTGCTGGATTGTCATTGAGATTTTATGTTTCAAATAAGATTGAGACATTACTTTTGCATTTGAACCTCACCCGATCGTATCTCAACAAATTCCTTTAGATGTCTACCCTTTATTCCAACTGGGAGTAGACTGGCAGTTCTTTAAAATGCCATCTTGCAACCGCTGCATTACATGATGCGATGCCATAATAGAGTCAGCTTTCCTCGCAGCCTTTGTTGTAATGATGTCCACATTCAAATTTGTAGGCTTAGTCTTGTCGCTGCTAGTCGTCGGTGACGTGAGCGCACGAACATGCTACACATCGTCAAGCCTTGAGACTTCACTGGCCACAACGACGACCATGTCGACGACCACAACCACCACGACTACGACAGCCTCCTCATCAACTCTTGCAGTCGATTGCAAGGGAACTCTTGGTACGTCATAGCCACGTGTGATATCATACGCACATTGGTGGCAGCCTAGACTGACCCGACGATGCAGACTCCTGTGCACGTGACGATGAGTGCTGCTCACAAATGTGTGAACTTGGGAATTGCGTGTCATAGCCATGCTATGATGCTGTCCTATGGGGCAAAAGATTGGTACATAACGAGCGCTATTGTTCCGTCCGGGATGCTCCAGCATTGGGGGTATTAGAAGAGTGGCAGCCGCCAGGCAGCGGTTTCACTATACTTTTATTGCCCGAATAACAAGCAAATTCGGGAAAGGAAGCAATGCCCATAACCTTACCCCCGGGTAAGAACGTAGAGGGCCAAGAATACTCGAACTATAATTTTAGTGCCACCAAAGTATATCCGTCACAAGCTACAGCAAGGGGATAAAAATGTAAATCTTATTTCACTTTCTTCATAGCTACAACGCAATTTTCCTTTTACACCTTAACTGTAATGGTCCCATGTGGTGACGTAAGTGTCGGTATCAAGTACTAAAATAGAGAAGTACCAAACCTTGCACAGTGAGGAGCTAATTTATGTATCTATCCCCATATCAATGACTGAAAGGGAACAGAGCTCGAGTCGTTGATGGAGAAAACCATGAAATATGAGCTTCGGCCAATAATTCCATTTCCAATTGGCTATTATCTTCAGCAACTTGTATCGCAACGGACAAAATGAAGGCCGTTTATTGTAAATGTTAACCTGTGATCTGCGTTGTCTCATTGTGAAATTGGAACTGCCACCGTTGTATCTCCTAACCCGAGTTCCTTAACCTCATTTTCTGTTCACACAACGGTTGCTGGAATGCCTCTCGACTCATCCACGGCACTATCGTTGCATAACTTTATTTCTTTAGATTACGCCTAGATTCTTCCCTTTTTCCTGGACAGAGCCGAACCTGTTAGCATGTATGATGGCAATTTCAAGGGCTACCGCAAATGATCTCACCGTTCACTATACCATAGCTAATGAAGTGCGAAACTAAGTTGCATCAAATATCCGCTTGCAGCGTTGATTTGATTTTAGCGACATTCATTCCATCGCACATTTGGACATTGTGGATAAAAGGAGGCGGCAGGGCGAAGTACCGACGGTGTCTTATCTTCACAAGCACAAAGAAAAACAGGCGAAGTTCAAAAACACCCCTCACAAATGCTCAGTATTTTTGGAAAGTTTACCAGTGGATTTCAGTAATCAGACTTCTTTTGCCCCTCTGTGAATTATTTAATTTAGTTAACCATGCTTCGCGCACTTGACTTGGCTGGGATTACTCACTACATGCGAGCCAATATGGGTTCCTCCCGTCAAACACCGCATGCGCAGCGAGGTTTGGTGGTCAAGACACACGTGCTGAGGTTAAGTAATCAAAAAATATAAAATTTATGCATTGAATATATAGGTTCAAGCCCATCTTGTCACTTAGTCATACAAATCATTCCACCACAAGAGATCTTGAAGTTTCTGCTCGCTGAGGTTGGCCTTGGCAAAATGTTCCCTCTGAGGGCTTCTAATCTTTCGATGGACCTCGGCAGCCCTCTGCCAACCAAAATAACCGGCCATTTCCCAATCAATCAGGCCAACAATTTTGTCATTATTGACTATGCAATTTGACTCGTTAAAGTCATTATGCATAAGACACATGTCCTGGTCGTCGTTGACGGAGAAGAGGATTTCTGCCTCAAGGGTCCCGATACGATCGTTTGTCAAGATGTTGGGATCTGGGACAACGTGACCGTACGTTTTTGGATCACCAGACGGCTTAATAGTTTGTACTTGCCGAAGTATAGCTCGAGCTTGTGTCTTAAAAGATTCTCTTTGAACCTGTGACAAATACGGCCAAGCAACATTCAAACCAACACCAGGAATCCTTTCCTGGACCAGGACTTGGCGATTGTTAATCTATAATGAGGTAAGTAAGATGCAGCTACACAGTCCAAAGGAGACAGGTGTGAGGGGTATAGACTACCTTCCCTGAAAAATAGATGTCTGGCAGCTTGATATCTTTCACAACGGGCCTCGCTTTCTTTATAGCTTCGATTTCATTGGCATCAGCATAAGTGTAATCAATTTCCGCTTCCTCGTGTAGATGGCTCGACTTGATGATGACACTACCAAGGGCAAATACATCGCGACCACCGTCATCAGCCGGGTAGATTTGGTTAAGTTCGGTGCAAAGCGCAACAACTGAGGCCCAGTATTTCAACGACTCTGAAGATGTGGAGTTAGAATGGGTAGGGTCGACACGAAAGTCACTCGACTTCGGGAGATATCTGCCATACAGTGGCTCTCTCCTGTATCTGTCGGTAGGAGGGATCTTGTTTGGGTCCGCCTCGTACGGATTCATGGTAAAGTGCGAGAAGTGGAATAACCAAAGATGTGTACTAACTCCTTGTAGAGAATCGATATGTCAGCTTTGATTTAACAGTTCACAGTAGGAGCGGGTGACGGTTTTAGGCTTCCAATGGTTTCTGGCTCGGAACAACTTCGTGGCTTGAGGGGGTCCCCAGACGAGTCTTGAGCCAATAGGACTCTTGCACTACTTACTAGGGATCATTAGAGGTGGGTCCCACTCATCACGAAGCCAGGATCAAGGTTGATTTAATTTCAAATGCTGATACAGGGACCACACCTGTCTCTGAAATATAAAACTGTTAATAGAATAACACGAATGTTTGACAGTCAATCGAAAGCCGTCGAGATGCACCCTAAGAGTCAGCACTAAGAAGAATTTACCCAGAACCACCAACCCAATCTATCCTAAATAGACATAAATTCTTGACTTTGAATTTGGCATCAGTGCATCCCACAAGAAGGTGGAAGCTTGGCTGTCATCGTCAAGTAGATCAAGCCCAGTACCAACAAAAGCGGAGCACTAGGAGGCTGTAAAAGATTTGGAACCCGGAGGCGAAGTGTGTGGCTTCCACCTCATCCACACTGCACACCAGGCGCTAGCTTAACAGATCGACCAGACAATATACGTTTTATTTCTCCACAACCGATTAACTGACGGAAGCCAAGTGCGTGTAGGAGTCAGGGGCACGGGACTCCCAGGAAAGTCTGCAATCTATTTATCGTTTGTTTATATGCAACCGTCAGGTCTTTTTCCGATCATTCAAAAACATACAGTATGGACCAAACTTGACATTTTTCCCGTCACGATGTTGCTAATTCACAGCAATTTACAAGAAGAATTCCTATGAGAGGAAGCGGGTTATATGCAGCGCAGAATGAATACATAAAAAATACTGGACATTGTTTATGATACCACTACACATTTGGACACTAAACTTCCGATCACACACTGCTGCGTGGCAAAAAAGACTCCTAGCAGTGTCATAGACTGTTGAAGTACAGATTTCTACTCAGTGGACTTAAGGGCTTAAGAGGATAAAGAAATTCCCAATGATCTTTTCCATGCCTCTCTATTGATTCAATTCAAGTGGTTGACCACTGTTGGGCTGTTCCAGTGTTGGCCACTCTCTAGGGTAGCTTGGCCAGCTCAGCCTCGCTTACTTCAGCGTAGAATGACGCACTGTTTGGATCGACAGAGCCGCACGAGGCTGACGTCCAACGCCCCTCAGCGCTTCCCAGTTCAGAGTTTAACCTGTCTTCGTTAGTCAGGCCGACAGGAGCGATGCCTCAGATTTATGCGCTATTCTCAACCCCACCTGAACACTACAGCGCCATTATGTCAAGCTTTGCAAGGCCATTCACCACGCCTCCGCCTCCTCCTCGGCAACCTCTCTACCACAGCGGCAACAGCTGCACGGACTTGTATAATAACTGCAGTGCACATGGCAGCTGTGCCAATCCCAACGAAGACTGGACCAAGATCTCGAACCTTGAAGAGCGCCGCAGGGTTCAGAACCGCATTGCCCAGCGCAACTACCGTATGTGGCCCCCACCTAACCGACCTAAAAATGGAGCGGGAATAACCAGTAATTTAAAATTACAGGAAAGAAGCTTAAGCGCCGCCGTGAAGACGAACGTCGCAATCAGAATGAGCGCTTGATGGAAGACACGGACCCTCTCGACGACGAGCACCCTGACGATCCCTGCGACGACGTCTACTCGAAGAACAAGCCCCCCCACGACTGGCCTCCCGATACTGTTGACGAACTGACGCTCTCCCCCCTGGTAGAGATCCAGAGGCGGGAACCAAAACTCGACGGACAGACATGGGAGAGGACGCAGATTCCTCGTCAGCACGTGACTCTACCCCCCCTGATGAGTGTCTTGGCCACCGGCAGAAACCACGGCCAAACAACTGCGTCTTGTCCGATACCAAGTATGTCGTCTTGGGGGATGCAAGCGTCGGCGGGTGCTGCAGCCACAAGTTTGAATTATACAACTGCAGGCCGGGATTCATACACCTCATCCCAGAACCGCTCGTCGGGTGAACAGATCCCTCGATCCGACATTGATTCAGACCTGAGCAATAAAAGAGACTTGGAACCAGCACTGGATGTCGCAGGCTATAAACCTCTCTTTCTGCCGACCCTCCCTCATCCGACGAAGACGTGGGATCCACACGCTTCCGATTCGGTAGGGTGCTATGAACGGAGTGGAACAAGCTTTGGTTAAGCTAAAGTATAAATGGTATCATCACCGTGGTATGTGGGACATACTTTACCATAAAAGAGCAGGAGAGGCAGAGGACAAAATTTTACACCTTATGAATTTTTGCCGTGGAGGTGTGGCAACACTTCCTTTCATCTGCAGATGTATTCATCCTCACACATTCTCAATCAGGAAGTCATTTCTACCGGCCAAGGCCATGGGGCTACGTATTGCTGTACCGGCTCAATGAGTTGCTTTGGTTGAACACTAACCTCAGGATGGGCAAGAGCTGTGCGATTTCATGAGATTTGATTTTTTTTTAGATTTGATATCCCCCTGTCAATGCTAACAGAGCTACTGATCTGCCTATGTGGATACGCTACGAAACGTCATCGGCCGGGGTAAGACGGTGGATCATGGTGCGAGTACCCTAGAGGCAGATTGCTCGGTACCCTGAGATTCTCAGCACTGAACTAACTAGTTTGATCCTGAGTTTGCTGCACAAGAGGTTTCGTTCTCAGTAGAAGTGGTTGGGGTGTCTTTTTACCAACAACCCGACGGACTCTGGGCTCATGACCATCCTGGCGTTGAAAACGAATGGTATCCGCTCCAGGTGAGGCACACAGTAACCAAAAGTATCTCCACTGCCCCCAGAAACCTTTTTTTTATTTTTAGCATGAGCCTGGTCTTCCGGCCCGTTTCCCGGCCGTGCCGAGGACGAATCCGCTGGAACCCTGACCCACCGGACTGGGCATCCTGGTCACCGGCTATGACATCTTATCCGGCATGGTTGACCCCGAAGCGGCCTCAAACCACAAGATTCGAGTAGTGCTCTCGATATTATGCACCTAGGAAGTCGGTGTTTCTGATTCGCACTGATTAAGCCAGTGAGGGTCCGGGATAAACCTTTACCTGGTTCGTAGCAGACGAGCAGTGCTGCGATGGAGACACAAACGTCTGGTGGCGCTCTCCCCTCCACAAATACCTCATGGATTCCCTATCGATAGTTGACCGATGAGTAAAGTCCGTAGTGGCTGCGCTAGGCAACGATTCCACCGAACAGTTCCGTGTTTGTATTTTTTCTGGAAGCCCCAAGGCAGACGCGGTCTTTTGGCCTCACTTCAAGCGTATTTACTGCCCATCCATGCATTGTTTGTGGTTCTCACTCGAACCGTAGTCACATATGAACTTGGCATCCCCTTGAAACCCATGGTCATAGCCTTACATAGACTTCAGGTCTTGTCGGAAGTTTGCCTTTATGTGCAGACCCCAGATCCCCTCCGCAGCCGCATGCACAGACTTTATACCAAAAAGCCGTGGGCGCGAAGGGGAGTCTAGCTCTAGCAGATGCAAAGCTTCGATTGGAGTCCTGAAAACCTTTCGTGAAGCCAATCATGCATATGCTCCCACACAGCATAAATACTAACAAACTTACATTTAATTACGGTATAGCAAAATTTTCGTCCTTTTGCTGTCATCGATGTGTTGCACTAATATCCGTTGTTAAATTTGACAGTGTGATTAAAGTCACCCGAACATTCGAGTGGTTGAAAAAGGTCTCGCAATATTTCTGGCGAAATTGCGTGCATATTGCCAGAAGCTAGACTTGGGTTTTGTGAATGAAATCTCCCCTCATGGTTCGATTCATTCCAGGGATGCCGAATTTGGTGCCTCCTCCGCATTTCCTTTGCAGCCACACGTTCTACACCATTCCTGTACCACCACATTAATCTTGGTGATCCGAAGTCAAGACGCTATACCCCGCATCCGACCGGGCCGCCATAGCTAGCCGTGAAGAGTGAAATGTGTCACCTGAAACAAACCTTTGTCATCATACCTATCATGTCGGCCACGTCGGCCTCATCACATAATAGTGGAGAAAAACATGGATATTGCCTTTGGCAACGAGACAAAATATGTGAATTCAGCCAGCCATTGACCATACTATTCGGCAACACAGCCGAAGTTGCATTTTGGACCGGGGCCGAGTTGATTCAAAGCGACGAACAAGAATGATGGCGGGGGACAGGGCTGGCTGAATACTACATTCTCTTGGCTGTGTTCAGACGCCCCTCGACATAATTCAGCAGTCTAGAACGAATCAAGACATCGTGAGAAGTTTATAAAGACCTCGACAGCCTGCTTGAAGACCTCGAAGGAACAACCCGGTGTAGAAACTGGCAACTTCATCTCTACTTAATCTTACATTTTCTATTCATATCAACATCAACCATGCCTCCCAGCAAGGATGCCTACGTCATTACCGGAATCCAAGAAGGCTTGGACCCTAACAAGGACCTGGAGCTCCGCGAAGTTCCGGTTCGAATGGAGATTGACGACTGGTTCAACTCCAAGGACCCGGTGATTCTCAACCAACAAGCCCTTTTCTTCCCAGCATTTTTGAAGTTTTCCCAGCTATCTCCGGCGGATAAACTATCCTGGTACCAGATTGCAGGTGAGAATTTATGTCCTGTAGCATGATTGTGCAATGCTGACAAGGCATATGGCTAGGCATTCATGGAAAGCCTTTTGTTGAATGGGATGAGGAGGGCGAAAGCCCCAAGACGGCCAATCAAGGCTACTGCACGCACAACAGCATTCTCTTCACCACCTGGCATCGACCTTACATGCTTCTTTGGGAGGTATGATATTCTATTTTCATGTGATGTATTTGCATTTCTCTAATATGTCACCAGCAAGTCATCTTTGAAATGATGAAGAAGGAAATCGCTGCCTTTGACTCTGGAGATCAACCCGCACTTCTCAAAGCTGCCCAGAGCTGGAGATGGCCATACTGGGACTGGGCTTTGAAGAAGCCCACTCCGGAAGACCCCAACAATTATGACTACACCGTTCCCGTTGTCATCACGCAAAAGGAGGTCGAAGTTCGAACCCCCACAGGATCTGCCAAAGTCCAGAACGCGTTTTACCAGTTCACAATGCCAGACGGGATGGAGATGGGGGATCCGAAGCTCGGAGATTTCCGTATTACGGAAGCCAGGAGCCAGGATGAGGATGGTAATTGGACGACGGTTCCGGTGCGTCAATTCTTCCACTTTTATGTGACTCGTCTAATGGGATGCAGTGGAATACATGCCAAACGACGACTCGGTATCCCACCGTCGGGGCCGAAATCAATGCATTTACGGCTGGTGAGCAAAACAATAATGGAATTGCGAAAAGTCTTCGGGATTACAAATGGGACGACGTCCACAATCTTGAAGCGGACGATCCTGGCGTCAAAACAGGCAACCTGACGGCCAGTTTGCGCGATGCCTTTTATCGCGTCCTCACCATCCAGAACTTTGAGGATTTCGCGACAAAGCGTGCAGCAAATCTGGGTCCTGGAAACGATGACAACCAAAAGCCGCACGCTTTTGATTCGGCCGAGAATATTCACGACAACCTTCATGTGTGGTGCGGAGGCCCGACCTCACCTCCCGATAAGAACGGCACCGTCATCAAGGGCCACATGTCGAGCGTGCCCGTTGCTGCATTTGACCCGCTCTTCTGGCTGCACCATTGGTACGTGGACTTGGAGACTCTGGATGACCATGTGAACTCACTCCTTTCTTAGCAACATCGATCGTCTGATTGCCTTGTGGCAGTTTCTGCACGACGATGCATGGTTTGGCCACCCCGAGGACCGCGAAAAGGACAAGCGCAATCTCGACGAGGGCAACTACTTTTTGGAAGAGAACCACTTTGACAAGCCGACCGACGAGCTCCGTCCCTTCCACAAGAAGCTGGACAACGGCACCGTCACCTGTTACACATCCGATGACATCCGCTACGTCGCTCCACTGGGCTACACGTACCCAGGCCTAGAGAAGTGGCAGTACGTCACCAACGGCGCTTACAACAAGCAGAAGCACCAGGATACACTCTGGGAAACCATGAACAAGGCCTATAACTCCCTGAAGTCGGCCCAGGAAAAGTTCGATCTCACAGGCAACAGCAACCACCCAGGGCATCCACTCATGAGCCTTGAGGATCTCCGCCAAAAGGCTGGCATCACCCGCCCTGTTGACCGCATGGGCGTCGTGGATTATGTCGTCGATGTGGTTTACGAGAAGTAAGTCATTGCCCGTGTTTTCCCTTTTGGATGATGTTCTAACCATTCGAAAAAAAAAAGATTTGCTCTCAAGGGCAAGCCGTTCACTATTCACATCTTTGTTGGCAAGGTCCCTGATTCTCCGCCTTATGTCTATTCCGGCACCAGTTCCCTCGTTGGTGAAATCACCAACTTCTCTGCTCAGATTTCCGAGGATGAGAACACTGCAGGCTGCGGCAACTGTCGCAAGCAGCACCAGGCCAATGCTTTGTCCACCGGCAAGGTTGTGCTCACCAACGCCCTGATGACTCGATACAAGCAGGGGATTGCGCACACGCCAAGGACTGACCACGGCGAGGCTGTCTTGTCTGGCTGGTCGCCCGAGCACGTCATCGCGTTCCTCAAGGACAACCTCCGCTGGCGCGTCACCTCGATTGGCCAGGAAGTCCCGCTGAACCATATTCCCTCTTTGAAGGTTGCCTTTGCCGTTGGCAAAGCCGATCATCCTGCCGAGAATAGGCTTCCTTCGAGGTTTTACGACTACAGGGGAGCTCACGAGGTCACCGAGGGTCGTGACGGAGGTTACGAGCGATCTGACGGCTTCTACAAGCACCACTACGAGACGAAGTCTCGGGCTAGACTTTAGATCGCTCGCCCATTGCTCTAGGTCTGCAGTATACTTCGTATCCCGCACGATAATTCAGCCCAGGTTGGATTTGGGATTTTATTAGGTCTACTAGATAGATCCAAAAATACACATGTGTCCTTCTTTTTCCAAGTATCATCACTCGTAGGAGCATTTGATAAATTTCATCGCAGCTTACACACATCTACCAAAAAGACAAAAAAAGAAGAGTGGAGCAAATTGATTGCTGGAGCGGTAGCCTCCACGTTACACCTATTGTAGTCCACATTTGCGATTTCTTACCCTCCATCACTATCCTAACAAACCTCTAGTCGAAGCTCACGTCATCCTTGTTAAACTTTATTCTGTTCAATGCTTCGTCACCTATGGTCGGATAACTCGTAACGCGCGTCAATACTCGCGAATCGGTAGAGACCAAAATTTCGAGCTCCTAGCAGCTTTCATAAATCGTCATTTCCAAGGATGTTTCTAGTTCTTCCTCGCTAGTACCCAAAACCAAGTCTCAAAATCATCGCTTTCGACATTCGACTTTGCCATTTCTAGCCCTCCTTCGCCAATCATCTTCACTGTTTCGTCAACGCCAGCGCTGGTCTCCCACAACCAAGTCCCTTCGTTGCTCCACAGGTCCCACAGAGTTCCCGGCCTTGCATCTCGATGGAAATTCGCCATGAGGTAGCCCCCGGGGCGAAGCCAGGTCTGTATCTTGCCCATCATGGCCTTTTGCTCTTCCAGCGTCAAGTGTATGATTGTGTACATTCCAATGACGGCGTCGAAAGAGTTGGGAGGAAAATCAAGCGATGCCATGTCGCCGACCGCAAACTCCACACGTGATGCATATGGAGCGAGATTCTGTTTGGAGATGTCCATCTGCTTGGGAGACAAGTCATTCGCGACGGCGGTGAGGTTTGAATTTTCCGACAGCAGCGTTTCCAACACTGGGCGCCCACCTCCACAGCCAAGTTCTAAAACCCTTGCTGGGCCGCCGTTGGGTCTGAGTTGAGGGACCACGTCGCGAAGTTCAGCTAGCTTTGCAAATCTGGTCTGGTTGTGTTGCGTGGTCCAGTCATTATATCTTTCGGCAATAATCTCATAGGAATCCATGACCCGCTGTTTGAGATCCCCAGGCGCGTTTATGGCCTGCAGTGTTTGCGTCTGGGTCGCCATCTTGTTACTGGCGGTATTTGCTTGAAAATGTGGTAGAATGGAAATTAGTGCGAAGATTTCGTGTCTGGTTAGGACCTCGACAATGATCCAACGATGAATAGATTGGGACATTCGCACCCTTAAATAGGCCACCCGCTCTTAGCCCGAAACCATCCCGCTGACTGAATTTCCTTTCTTAGTGCTTAGCACATCATTTTTGTTGGACGGAGGCTACTCATGTGTAAAGATACGTCATAGACTCCAAACTCCCGGTCCGCCATTTGTAAAAACGTGCATCGCTGAAGCAAACCTGGAATTCCAAAAAGCGGTGCCTTCTGAAACACGGCTGAAGTTGCAGATCAACAGTGTCGCGTCCCCACTACACAACTTGCCGTGTCTCGTGGAACCAATTGCGGGCATGCCAAGTACGTAATTTCAATGCGACTAACAATTTAGACGAAGATGGCCTCGGGCCGGCCGACTCTAAGTGGAGCCGAGTCCTAGGCGGGATGGGCATTGGGAATAGGAGCAAAGCTTGCCAGGTCAAAAGTTCCACTGCGAGTTGCTGGTCAATTCAGACACATGATCGCAATAGCGAAGGCTCCGCGGGCATCTGCGCGGCACGTTGCCGCGAATAGGTAGTGAATGTTAGAGATGCGGCGGGATAAAAAGGAGTTCTAGATCGAATAATGAATAGTCTGATATATTTTAGGAGAAAATGCGAGGGAGGAAGAAAGTCTGTAACCGGTTTACATCCTTCCATAGGTAAGAATAAACCGCAGCTCTGTCGGTTCTGGCCCATCTATTGGGATATCATGATGAGATTTCCATAATGAGTACAGAATGCAATAAATACCATCCATGCAGTTGAGGAACAGAAGGATCAGATGACATAGGTCTAAATAGATCTTACCCAGTAGGAGAGCCCTGATGAACTGAACAAAAATGCAACAACTGCATTGTTGAGAGTCGAAGGATCTATTCAGTCGAATTGCCGAGCACCGAACGCTAACATTGGATCAGTTGATTGAGTTAACATTTTTTACTACTATTTACTTTAGATAATCTTGTCACTAGCATAGAGCCATGCTATCAATATATATCAATTCAAAATTGATTGGAACTAAATTACTGGATTCATACTGAGGAAAATAGTCGGAGAACTCGCCCAAAATTCCCCCAAAGCTTCCAGGGCTTATGCTAGCAACCTTTGCCTGCCCAATATCACGAAAATCTATTCACGACTATTTCCAGAGCCGAGATGTCTTTTGCAAGCCCCCCAAGGTTTCATAGGCATGGCCGTCCTTGTTGTCATTTGCTATGGCGAGCCACAGAAACACATGAAACAGAGACTCAAGGTTTTGTCGATAGGTGCGCGGCGAGAATCCCAATAACCATGAACCCATCTGAACCAAGAATTAGCTCAATAGGGCAAATATAATCGAGATCTGGTCCCCGGTTAAATTTGATCAATATACCATTCAGGCTGTTGCCGGTAGGCTGTGGAGTGAAGATCAAGTTCCCAATGGCAATATAACAGTGGAGCGAGCATCTTTTTATTTCTGGAGAAAGATTGGAGGGCTTCCTCGTCTTCGCCGAGGATTTCGAGAAGCTTGCCGATCATCGCAAATTTTCGAATTAAGCAGCCGAGAGGGCCAGGTGCGACAGATATCAAGGTCCCAGCGTCAAAACCCACGACAAAGATGGGCGATGCTGTTCAAATCTTGGTGTCCTCCACGCCAGATCACGCCCCAGAAGTTCTATTCGCGCGTCCACTTCGATAATTGGAGCTCCGCAGGCGCAATGTTGACTCTCAAGGAGAGCTGATGACTTTCTAGCTCTAGGACAGTGGATGTCGAAAATATAAAAGTTGTGTTCCAAATCTGACGTGAAAGCGTGGCTTTGCGATCATTTCTGATTGCAAGTGAGGCTTATCATCAGGATCAAAATTTTAGAGCTCCAGGGTAGTGTCGTGAAGAAGGAATGCAGGCAGAAGTGGCGAGCCGGTGATCTTGAACACCTGCACAACACCGGGTCTTTCAGTTCTTGTAGAAAGGACTTAAGGACGGCCAAGGAGCGGCATGCTGAGACTCGAGATCAATCATGTACCGTATCCGGACAGTGTCTCAGGATTCGAGGCTGTGAGCTCAGCTAGACCCAAGTGGCCGCTGTGGGAGATAGCCCCCACCCACCCTTAGATAGGGTAGCTGGGCTTGGCAAGGCCGTCGCACTGGTTTGTCTCTTTCACATGTTCAATGTCCAATCATGCAACCGGCGAAATCTTTTGCACTGCCCCAGTTGGGAGACAAGAAAGCCCTACGGGACAGGTCGAGCCTGGGATTTCATTGCATGATTAACCGGCAACCTCCGCGGGCCTCCATGCTACCAATCATTTAGGCCCCCAGTGGTTATTTGGCCTAGGCACCTAAACTAATATGAAATTAGCTCATTTTCCCCATATTTTTCCAACTCGTCGCCTGCGTCGTGGATAATGATCTATTCAATCTTGCGAAACAACATGTTCCAACACATCGGGTCAAGCCTAATATTGGTCTACTTGGTAGGGAAGTTCACTTTAAACTAAGGTACCACTCTACTTTGCATGGCAAAGGGCTATTACTGCTGTCCGAGATGGAATGAGCATCGCCACGTTGCGGCTGACAGATGAAGCCAGTGGCACGACAGGGTACAAATTGAAGATGTGCGAACTTGGGTATGTTGAAATTTACAGTCAACAGGTGCAAGGCGTCAATGAAAGATCAACGGCTGAAATTGATCTGGGTATCAGCGGAATTGAGTCAATACTTTTGATGGACTGATAGCAAATAGCTCATGTCCTGACTTACGGTATACCAGTGAAACCTCTGTGTTTCGATCCCTTGTATGCTTGTGGCCGGAAGGACTGAAAGAAAAAGTGGCCCCAGTCTTGAATTATCCGTATTGCATAGGAAGGTGGTCAGACGTGGCTGCACAGCTCCAACGGGATGGTGCATGAGGCACTTCAATTATTGGTTGAGGGTACATGACATCTGATACCCCAGTGGGATATTTGTACCACACAGTGCATGCAGTGATGGCGTGGCGAGGAATGATTGGTAGCCTTGCAGTTTTTTCTTAATATAGATCAACATGGCTGAAACTGAACCAGACTTTGCCAGCGTAGGCCAAGGCCGGAATATTGTGTGCATAAATTGCTCGCTGTAGTGTCTGCTCTATATCCAAACCTACAAAGCACCTTTCGCTATGAATTGAAAATGATGAATCGACATAGTCAACGTCACTTAATAATTAACCAGACATACGAGGACCATTCCACTCATTCAACTCTGACTCCGTATGAGGGGTCTAGCCTGACATTGATCTCTAACGCCTCCCCAGACAGTGAATCTGAAACCTCGCTCGAATATTCCACAAATTTGGATTATGCCGTCCAAGACGAGGCCATACCGTCAAGTGATAATGCCAAATGGTACCCATTCTGGCTGCAAAAATCCGTGCTTGGTACTTTTGGTCTATTATTTCTCTTTTTTACAGTGACACTTCCTCTTATGTTGTGTTATTCAAAGTACAAAGAAGGTCTCTGGGGGGCTCGTCCAAACTACGCCTATGTATGGAGATTTGGACCAACTGCTGGTAGGCAGACCTTAGCCGTCGTTGGTTGACATGTTTGAAAGCATCTCTGATATCTTGTTTCGTTAGTACTCACGGTCGTTTCGATCTTTTGGTCACGGGTGGAACTACAAGCACTGAGATATAGACCATGGATGGCCGTTCAAGACGAAAGGTCAAGCACTGTGGAAGACTTCAGCCTGGATTACACAAAAATGCTCCTTCCACTACTACTCATACGATCTTTCAGAAACAAACACTTATTTGTACTTTTCATCTCCCTCACCTCGATTCTTTTGAAAATTCAAATAGTACTATCTCCCGCTCTTTTTCGGCTATCAAATATGCGACACCCAGCAACTGTCAAAGTTCAAACTCTGGATCTGTTTGACGCGGCCACCGACCTCAAAGGAACAGCCGGGATAGCAGCATATCCTCAGGCTCGAGTCATCGCAGATTTTAACATGAGCCTTCCGTTCGGAATTGCTGATTCGGCTGCATATCAAACATTCAAAATAGACGAAGAGGGCTCAGACCCCAGAGGTACCGCTCAGCTACCATTGAAGGTTGAACTAGACGCGCTTTTTGTGAACATGACATGCATGCGCATGGATAAATACTCTCCTTCCAAGATCAAATTCATGGACGGCAGCGACGACGGCCCTCTGGACGCCCCTTTCAATTTTTACAATTTCACAGTCGAGGTCGACCTCCAATTTCAATCCTGTGATAAAAGATTTGCTGTAGATACATACGTATCTTGGACTGATGATAGTTCCTTTGAGAATTACTGGGCGTTCGCGGAGGGGTTCCCACGAAAGAACAACTGTGACTCCCTCCCACAACAACACGACCAATTCATTTACCACGCCGCCACTTTCAAACCATCAGACTCACACAAATCCGAGCCGCAATTGGATTCATTCACTGCTGTCATCTGTTCGCCGAGTGCGTGGGTATCAAAAGTCGAAGTCACAGACGACGGTATCAGCCCAAAATTGCAGGTGCTGCCAAACCAAAGAGATATTCCCATCAAATCAAACCCTTGGCCTATGTTGAGGGACTCTATGGCCACATCTCGGCGACGAATATGGCCACTTGAGGTGGCGTTTGGGCTCGAGGGCAAACAACCAAACTTTACTGATCAGTCGCTATACCAAAGCGAAATATTAGAACAAGCCCTCATGAATATGACGCAACGTCTTGGTCCCTCGCTGTCTCATTATTATCTTCGACAGGACAATGAAAGTTCGATTGTTGGGGATACATGGATCCAGCTGCAACGGCTTCGGATGAATACAAATATTTGCCTGCCGATGACAATAATTTTTGGTCTTGCCATGTGCGTTTCCTCTTGGGCATTTCTCCAATCAAGAAAGGCCGTTGGAATCTGGCATAGAGACCCGGCAACAATACTGGGATCCATGCTATTCTTCTGCACTAATATGTGGCTCAGTTCTAGCACAGCGAAATCCTTGTCTGAGAAACGAAACCACAGAAATAGGGATTGGTGGTCATCTGAATACTGTCCACTCGTTTTGAAAAGGTGGATCCGAATGATGTTCAGCTTGTTTGTTTTGGGCCTGGTCGTCAGTCTCAATATTGGACTCAGAGTATCACAAAAATCCGGGGGAGTTCTCGCTGTAAACGAAGAGGGTTATTCGTCACTCTTGATGAAATCTGCTCCAACTATCGCCATGCTCATCGTTTCAGTATATATCACCTCATCTGATACAATAATGAGGGATACAGTTGCATTCTCTAAGCTCTCATTGAGGTCCTGTAGTGTGCAGGAGCTAGATATATCACTTTCCGATATGATTGGATTCCGGGCACTCTATTACTCAATACAACAGAAGGTCCCCATAATTACCCTCTCGCAAACTCTTGCAACTCTATGTGCCTTCTTGACAACTGCAGCTGCGGTTCTATTCACCGCCGAGACCGTTCCCGAAATTACAAATACCCACTTCCAACAACAAAGCTGGTTTGGTTCTCGATCATGGTCGGATACCGCAGAGGACAACTTTGCTACTCGAAACAATCTGAGCAGCCTCCTTTTGATGCGAAGGATGGCCAACTTCACCTACCCCAGCAATACGTATGCTGATTTGGTTTTCCCGACCTTTGGGTTGGGTGATTTGGATTGGGACACTGGTATGTCTACACGGATCAGCACTTCCGCGGCAAAGCTTATTCCTAGCTGCCATGAAGTACCCAGGGAAGATTTCATAACCAAAGTTGTCCCGCTCAAACATTACCCCAGATTTAGACTCAACGGGACATATATCAACCAAACCCTGAACTGCCCACAAGATACCGGAACTTTGGTGAAGCTTATAGATGAAGTTGACCCAGATAAACCATTGTATTTTGGCTCTACCCTCAGCTCTTCAATATCTTTGAGCAGCAATGACACCTGTTCCCCCGGTGTGAAAAATGGGAACACTCAATACGGACCGTGGAGATCAACCACATATTTCTGGGGTTGTTATTCAACATCCAAAATGGAGTTTGAGCATTTGTCCATTTGGCAATGTGATTACTCTTGGTCCGAGGTGCCCACCGATATAGTACTGATTAAAATAAATAGGAATGTTGAAATCGACCACTCAAACCCTCCACTCGAGAACAAATCAGCTATCAGACCATGGGATCCGCCTTTCAGTATTCCTCAATTCAGCCCTTTTGCTAGCTCCTCCGATGAAGTTGATAGCTACTCAACTGGAGATGTCTTTCCGAATGTTGAAATTGTAGACTCTTTGCAAACTAATACTTTGGCACAATTCAAACCCATGTTTGACCCCTTCGGACCCATGACTATCGAAGATTTAGGTAAACCTGAAAAAGCGAAGCAAATACTTGAAGAACTCAATTTTTCCTTTGCTTTCGCTGGCGCTCAGCTGGTCAATCTCGAACAGCGGTTCAGCCCCCAGCAGAACTCAACAGCGACTCGTCTGAACCCGGGAGAGCTTCCAATTAATAATGCTACTATTATTAGCATTGGCAGGCGCCAGTGGGTACAGAGTCCCGCAGCTACACTCGTTTTAACAGCTATACTATCGTTGGTTGCGGCGGTTCATGTCTGGAGTTTACTGTCACTTCATTTGCAACGCTTTGCGGGCAGTAAGTGGTTTCTTAATATGGAATTGGACGTCATAGTACCTGAGGGGTTTAGTAGCATCGCCATGATGGATGCGCTGCTTCATGGCTCGAATACACTGGGGGATTTGCCACCAAATGGTTACTTAGTGGATTTAAAGGCACTGTATTATCGATTGGAGATGAGAAGTTTCCGAATAGGATGGTTTATAAATACGAAGACTGGAGAAGGGAAATACACGATTGAAAATACAAAGGATGAAGATTTTGCATTTATCAAGAATAGAAAGATGGACGGAAAGTAGGTAAGAATAATTATGACTATGAAAGCTTAATTGGACTATGAAATAAAATTAACTTGGAAGCTAGTCACAGAGCCAAAGTAGCTCTAATTAACTTTATCAAGGCATATGAAAAGAATCTGTTGCCCAAGTTTCCGCCGCCAGAGTCCTTGTTATCGGCCAGTTTCAGTAGTTGGATCTTCCAAGCAGCTGCCAATAGGAGTTACACAAATTGCGGTACCCCAAGATGCGAAATCATCCGATGTATTCGTTTTTGCGCCCAAACTCAAGGTCAGGGTTCCAGCCGATAAGCGAGTGCTATCATTGGCGTTGACCCCAGTCAGAATAACGAAATCATCATTCTCTGTAGAACATCCCTACGGCAATCGCGATCCTGAACTAGTTGTAGATGCAAGGGCCTACTCCAAGTAAGGGCGATAAACCCTCGTCCCCTGCTGCTCTGCTTGTGCACTCACCTGTAAAAACTAGCGTGTGCAGAGATTACGATGGAATCAAAGATCTCGGTCATCAAGCTTAATGTTAGACTGTGAGCAAGTGGAGTGTTTATAATTGTTTGTAAAATTGAAAGCAGCATCAATTCCTTGCCCAAAAATGCATACTTCAACTTGATAAAAATATATGCGTCTATCTCACAGAAACCGCCCGATAGAGAAATTTATCTGCACCTGAACCTCCACCCTCATCAGTTTGAACACTCTCAGCCGAGGAGAATCTCTAGTTCAGGATCGCATTGTTCCATAGCTTTCTTGTAAGCTGGTCTTTGGCTGAGTCGTCGAATGTACTGGACAAGGTTGGGATACTTCTCCAAGCCGCATACGAAAAAGGATCGCATCGTCGTGAGTGGGCACATGACCATGATATCTGCTGCTGTGAAGTCACTACCTGCAAGCCATTCGTTGTCGCGAACCCTTTCTTCCAGTGCCTCCAGTGCATTGTAAAAGCGGTCAATTGAGACCTTGGTCATAATGTCTTCGTCTGGCTGCTTTCCTGGCCGCGGTGCCAGGGCTTGTGCCTGGGCTGGCTGAAAGGTGCCATCGACCCAGTGCCACCAGAAGAGAAAGTCTGCATAAGCAGGGTGTGTGCTGGTTAAAAACAATTTACCATTACCAAGCTTGTGGCAAATGTATTCAATGCAGGCGCAGCTCTCGGCTAGTGTCAGACCGTCATGTTGAATCACTGGCGCCGTGCCATTGCGATGCAAGGCTTTGTATTCGGGTGGTGCCAGCGCTGGGGATCTCTTATACAGCTTCAGTTCGTACCCAATCCCCAGCTCTTCGCACAGCCAAGGGATGCGCTCCGATTGGGATGCATTGAGGTGGTGAACGATGAGGCCCATATTTTGTTGAATCTGGGCAGGCCAATATGCAAGGTTAACAAAAAGGGTGCAAGGCCGGGAAGAATGTGTGATGTTCTGATCTTAATCTGCCGTAAATGATGAAATTTGTTTCGGTAGTATGCCGACAATTGGCAGGCAAGATAAATACTCGTCCGAAATGCTTAGCATTTATAATCCACATCAATGAAATGGACGGGGATAGAAAGAACAAAATACTAAACTCCGAGATCTGGGCCCACTATTCCCATGTCGAGGCGCGGATAACGTTATTTGATTCGGGTGGTTTACTGCATCCGAGAGCCCGAGGCTCGGGACAGTTCCCGGAGGAGACTGCTGACAAAGATAAAAAACTGTATTTTTTTTTTCTTTTTGAAAAGTAAATTCTTTTTCCTATCCGTCAATGTATCAGAGTGAAGTGCCAAGATTGGCAAGGGTTCCGAAATTTCAGGGGATGACGTTCACGACAGGTGAAGAGGTCCGGATACATAAGCTGCGTTTGTTGCGCCATTGTCTATAACAGGTATCGTAAATCAACTCATCTTCATAAGTTGGGATCCCCATGTTGGTTTATACCGTAGCATTGAGGAATCTATATGGTCGTTATTACGGCGGAAACCTAATTGCCCTAATATTTGTGCTTATTGCTGAAAAGAAATAAATATATAAATAGTTATTAAAAGAGATACTGCTTGAGATACGTTCCGAATAATTACAGTCTTTAGGCTCCCCCTCATATGAGCAAATAAGTCTGCAACCAATTATTTGGCTCCCGGGTAGGGTGGTTTTGGGCTGGAACTTGACAGCAAAGCCACAAAATGGAGGAAATATATCCAGTCCTGGACATTATAATCCGCTTCGCTAACAATGCGTGTAAGCAGCTATACATGAACAACCTCTTGCGTAGAAAATAAAACATGCCAATGAGCAGCCTATATTGTCAGTGCCCCTCTAAACTTGAGACAGCCCATGGATGCCAAGGCGAATTCGACCTCAACTAACACTCTCATCCGAAGCAATATTTTATTAGAGAGGCTTGCAACAAGACGTCCTATACGAACCATAAATACTAGCTGGTCTCATGTCTCTTTCATAGACGGTGTAGACTTGACGTATATAAACCGTGCCATTTTCTCGCAAGAGGTTGAAGGCAGCCTAGATCCCACAACTACGCAAAACACCTCCCCATCAACGAGTCCAATCGCCTGGATTAAACTGCCCACTCTCTTGAAATGAAGCCTTCCGCTTGGATCATTTACTTCCTTTTGCGCACCGTTGTGGCCACACCACTGCCGGCGGACTCCACGAAGCTGATTGCATGCACTCTCGGTTTCCCTGGAGTGCGCTGTGACCCAACCCCTGGCGAAACTGGCCAATGCCCCGACACCCCCCAAACGCTCCTTGCAAGCTTCAAGGATTTTCTTAACGTATCGAGAAGGGAAGCGGAGAAGAAAGTAAAAATACAAATGCATCTCCAGTCCCTTTCCGAACTTGCCGCCCAAAAATTCACACGAACCTTCTGTTTGGTGAGCTCTTACAATTTTGATTTTACTTATAATTTTGCTCTCTCGCACAGAGGGGAAAGGAATATGGCACTAACAAAACATCTTCACAGTGGCGAACTGTTTTCACATCAAGAAAGAAAACTGGGATGGGCACGATGCCGTGGCGAAAGGCGGATGAGTGGGGCTGTGCATGGCCGTTTATCAGATTTTCGACATGAGTGAAACAAGCTACTTTTTGAATGTTGGGTGAGAATTTTTGGTTGTTTAAATCAATGGCTGAGTGACTGCGTGCCATCGGAGACGTTTCCCATATACCTGTCGCCGAAATCCAGACCTGCACCAGTGTTCAACCCGCAATGATTGATCCACTACAGCCAGCGCTTGAGCCTTGCAACTACCCAAATAATAAACCCAGCAGCCACCATCAAGCCCACAATGGCAAAGAATGAACCGACGCTGTCCACATTCGAGAAGGGATTGGTGACATTCATGCCAAACATGGTGCTGAGGAGATGCAACGGAAGCAAGATGGAGGCAAAAAGTGTGACCTTGACAAGCGTCCGGTTGGTACCAGCTCCTTGAGACACCTCAAGAATGGATAAAGTCGCCAGGTAATTGCGATGAGCTCGGTTGAGGATGTTTTCGAAATGGCTCAAGTTGTGGGCCATGGTGATGGCGTGGTCTTGGACATCTTCGAGATACAGGCTGATGTCCATTTGCGATGTGATTCGGAAGTCTTCCCTGCAGCGCTTGGTAAAACTGCGGATGACGTCGGGCTTGCTGCCCAAAATTCGAAGCAGAGCCATGCAGTCCTTCCGTGCCTGGCCTATTACTTGTAGAAACTTGTGCGAGTTATCCTCGCGCATGTCAAAGACTTGGTCTTCGATTGAGTCTGTCTCGTGCTCGAGCTGGCGGATAGTGGGGGCAAATCCGTCGACAATGTCATCGCTATTTCACACTGGTCAGTAAAGTGTTCCTTGCCCTCAGCAACGGCAGGAATTGGATTTTTACATCAAGGCATAGCAGATCCAATCACTGCTAATGGTGGTGGGATCATCCAAAATGGTGATTTTGTTTTGGACCCGAGTAGCGTGGTTGTTAGGCTCAAAGCTGAAACTAAGTGCTCCCTGGCGGAACACCAAAACGTATAAATTGAAGGGCTCGAACTCGCGCCCCTCGTCCCCCTCGACGATATTGAAGGAGGTAAAGCATGCAAAGTAGTAAGACGGAAAAACTTCAATCTTTTCGCGCGACTCCTGCTTGACGATGTCTTCGACGGTGAGAGGGTGAATGTGGAAGGCATCGCATATCTCCTGCACATCGTCTTTGCGAGGGCTAACGGCGTGAAGCCACCAAGACCCACCTTGGGACAGCAGCCCAAAGAAGTCGTCATTCCTTTGTGCGACGGAAAATATATCGCTCAGCTCGGCAGCGTGCGCAAGCGACCCACGCATCGACGAAAACAAGGTGTACGTTTGGCCACTCATGGCGCTGCCCTTCTCAGCCGCGTGCGGATTTCCCACAAAGTCCCCATCGGTGGTGATTGCCGTCGAATTCCTGCCTGGCGGAACAGAAGCTGGCCACTGGTGGGAAACGGCCCCTTTGGTCTCGTCCTCTCCGAGGCCCATGAGCATCGGGGAAATTGGGGCTGATTCCGAGATTGTGGGCGGCTTGGGCTCTCGTCTCCCGCTGGTGATGGATGTGTTCCTCCTCAGGCCCTGGGGATGGGGCTTTTGAGGTGAAGAGCATCGAGCCTCGGCGAAGGCCTTGACTGAATTGGGTGGCGAGTCTGGCTCGGCAGCCAGGCTTTCCCGTCGCGGGGTGGCCATGGTCGCCGTCCTCTCCGTCGCCTTCAGCTCATACGCGATGGAACAGCGCGGTGCCAATAAGGGGTTGGCGCAGTTCAGAGGGAGAGATGTTGCAGTTTCCGCGCCTTGCGAGCAGCGAGCATTGCGGCACTCGGCAGGCTGTGCTCAGTAGACTGTGCTCAGTAGACTGGGCAATGGACTCACTAGGCTTGGGAGCTGCAGCGACACGCGTATTCTGTGAAGCCTTGTGGAACCAAGATGGCAATCCTAAGAAAAGAGTTTTGACCATTTTCGCGGCATGTCAGGGGGCATCGCCACCCGATAAGGGCTTATCGCTTAGTTCAGTGGGACTGAGGTTGTCGCGCTCATCCCTGCAGCCAATCATGCTGCACTAGTGAACCCTCTGAAACAATAGTCACAGAAGGTGTCTGATTTCTTGTCGTTATTGCATGAGTCGCAACGGATAGAATATTCCACTACAACATAGCTGGCATAACTTCTACCACGGCCATTGATGAATCCGATGAGTGATTAGTCTGCATTGCCACTGACAGTTCCAGCATAGTTGCCAAACTTTTTCTCAAATCCTGAGACCGATTTTCCACGTGACCCTTCATATGAGATCTTCATCTCGTTTGCGATTTTGCGAGTCGCACCACTTTGAAGCTAGTTTCGCAGAGTCTTTTGTAACAATAGGGTAAATCTCAGGCAATTGCTCTGACGGGATATTTGCTGCATGTAGAAGGTTACATCACCCAACTTCTGTTGCATTGCCCGTCCAGGCTGAGACCTTTAAGGCTGCTGCATATCGGCACATTAAATTCGGTAGGAATCCGCTAACACATCCTTCGAGCCCAGCGGGTCTCATCTCCCCTTTTCCAAATTTTGGCACTGACAAGTCGCAGTGTTTGTAGATGAGATGGCCTCGGCGTGATTTTCTCTCATGGATTTATTGGGTGAATTATGAGACTTGATCGCGACGGGCTCCCTCACTATATTGGCCGGAGATCGATCAAATCGTTGTCTTTTCCCTTTGCATTGCGGTTCACTGCTGCCTGTCCCAGGATCTGACGGCGCTAGTCGCTCATTAGCAGGAGCCATCAATTTTGGATCCGCCGTTATTTCCGCCTCGAATCCTTCAAGCGCCAGGTCTGGGGGTGGCTCGGGTTTCACAAACCATGTCGGTCGCGAGAGAGTGCCATTATACCCATTATGTGGTAAATATTCTCCCTTACTTGAATTAAAGGATTTGGTGTAGAGGCATATAAACGAACCATAGCCAGTTTCGTCGTTCATGTCTCAAACGATTGATTTGTTTTCGACTTAGTCTATTGCTGTGAATTCAGGCTAGAGTTTACGTCCAGCGCCATAAGTCCAGACTCTTCAGCAAACTTAACTCCTTTTGGATTAACCTGCAATCATACCTCTGATACTTTTCATTAGACGAGGATATGAGGGATGTCTGCAACTACCGCGCACATGTCACTTGAAGGAACCAATTCAGCAGTCATATCGCCGCCATCTGGGGTCACTGCCAATTTCGATAACCCTCCCAGCGGTAATCATGGCGCAAGGATAGTAACGATTTTTTGCTTCATCATCACCACCTTTTGCTTTCTCTTCCGCCTATGTGGGCAACTGTGGGCCGAGAGAAAACTCCGTTTTCCAGGAGGTACTTTTGGATCAATTGCTCACCCTCTATACCATGGCTAACGACGGTTTCTTACTGCCAAGTATTAATGACTGTTGCATATGTCAGACACTCTAGATGCTAGAGACAAGCGTCCACATGCTGATTGTGTGCAGGGAGCCTACATAGGGACAGCCTATGCTTCATTTGGGTTTCTTTCTACACCGGGATATTTCGTCCACGCATGGAACCTACGAAATTCAGACTTGGCGAAGCCATATAGCGTGAGTTGTTGTTGACCTTCCTGAGAGGGGAAAAAATATGACCAGAGGAGCTAATCGGGTCAGCTTCTTCGCATTCACAGTAGCTTTTACTCTGCGGTGATGGCACTCATCAAAACTGCCACGATGCTGGATTGGTGCAGAATCTTTGTTCCCAACACCAGATCACGCAGCGCCTTTTGGTGGGGCTGTATGGTTGTGATTGGTATCCAATGTATTTGGGCAGTGGTGTGCATAATATTCATAAATACTCGATGCATTGGGTCACAAGCCATGGCTAAAAAGAAAACATGCCCTGGTGTCGCAGAAGTCATGCTCACGTCGGCGGCAGTTCAGATATTAACCATCCTTGTCATGGTCATCCTTCCACAAAGGAAGATCTGGAGTCTCAAGCTAACATGGCAAAAGCGATTAGGAGTGTCCCTGATCTTTGGTGTTGGTGTGATGTATGTGATCCCACATTTTTTTGCCTTGGGTCAAGAGAGTGAATTTAACAAATCCCAGTGCATTTATTTCGGCTTGCCTTCGCTTACACCACACCGTTTTATTTAGCAAGTCTCGGGACGGTATATTTCAAATGGGCTATGTTCTTGAATGGTCTGACGCTGAAATGACGTGCGACTTTTGGGTGTTTAGCATGCCTTATCTCCCTGGGGTTATTAAAAAGTCGAGCCTCTCGCAGAGAGTAAAGAGGCTGATGGGCGTTTTAAGCACTGCCACCAGCCACATAACTCCAGTGTCCGAAAATGGTCCGCCTTCCGGACCACGTTCGCTTCCACTCACAGACATTGTTTCGCATGGAGGCGACGGCGAGTTGGCGTTGGCGGGCATCCACAGATCAGAATCCCGACAGCATCTTCGCCTCGGTACGTCCTATAGTGCTGAGAGTTCTATAAAAGTAAGAACCGATATAAAGGTTCAATCGAAGACCAGTTTAGAGAGCCGGCTTAATGTTGCGTTTGCTGGAGAAAGCACTGCGAGGGAACATGGTTGAGCGTATTGCAAAGTAGGCGGCCGAGCAGCTATCCTTTTTAATCATTTAAGCGTAATCATATCTACAACTGTATGAAAAACATGCGTGATTCTTATCGGCTCCGTCTTCAAGTGTGTTTTTGGCAGATGCTCGCACCTTTTCCTGCAAGAACTGAGTAAAAGTCCCACGCGGTATTCCAAAGCCCTCCTGCATGTCAATGACGACCCATTCCAGACCCTCAAACGCTTCCCAGCTTCCGTAAAATGATTCAATGGCCTTTTTAGTTTGTGTCTTGTACTGGTCTTCCAGTTCGGGGTTTTGCATAGCCTCTTTGTAGGCCTGGACCACCTTTTTCGTCTCTTCCGGTGGGATAAACCACACATTAAATGTATCCTCATCACCGATATTTAGGGCCTTTGTGTATCCTGGCCAGTTTTCTTCAACGGGAAAGTCGACGAAAAAGTTTCCTGTGGGGCTGTCGTGCAGCTCGACCGGAAGGCCTTCCATGTACATGTCTGCCCAATCGATCCCTTCGATACCGTGAAGAGGGGGGTCGGGATAGAATCCGTTCCATGTTGGTCTAAAACCATTGGTGATTTTTAGAAATTCCTTGTAATCGTTTGGCAATGAAATGCCCAGTTTAGTCTCAAGGTTCGTGATTTGCTCGTCAGTAGCAGGGGGTAGAACAAAGAGTGATTCTGGTGCCTCATCACCAACTTCTTCCCAGTGGATTCTGCTGTTCTCTTTAGAGTTGTGGTCCAAAATATCCAAAATCTCTTTAATAGACTTGGTTTCAATGCCACCTGCTTTCCGGCCATTTTTAAAGCGTTGAGTGAAGATGCCGATGGCTTCAGTGGCAAGCTTTTCCACTTTGGCTGGATCCACTTGGACACTTCGCGCTAGAGCGCCAGAGGCGAGAAGAGGCCAAACATTCCTGAGTTGCGCAAGATGCCCAATCTGTGAATTGGCGTGAAGTCGCTTTGAGATGTAGCCTAAGACCTGCTGGACGACCGGATCGTTTTCAATTTTTTCGGCCGTAGTAGCACGTTCTGCCGCCAGCCGAATGGCAATGGCCAATGCCTCGGTGAGGGCACTGCTGCGGTCCATGGCTGCACCGCCAGTGGTTGCATCGGAGTATTCAGTCCATCCATCTTTTAAAAGTTCTTCGAGTCTGCTTGTAGCGTTAGACGCCGATAGGCTGTCAATTTTTGGATCAGCAAAGTCGTGTGGTGTGATTTGGCTCAATGCTTCTTCTGTCCGTTGCTCCGGAGGAATTTCTTCAGGCCAGTGATCTGCCTCGACAAATGCAAAATGCAGGAATTGAACTTGTCGACGTTGCCAATCGGAAGAGTATTCTGAGAGCAAGAGCGAGACGAGAATGCTGGCTGTCTCGATATAGCCCAGAATGGCAAACTCCTGGGCCAACGAGCAGAGCGTGTGGTAGACATTTGTGAGAGACGGATCAGTAAGCATAGTCTCGGCATCAAATTTCATATAATTGGGCATGGCTGCTTGGTTTCGAGATGGAAGCACTTGTTGTGTTTCTGGGGATTGGTTGAGTGACAAATGGTCCAATGGGTATTTTATTCGTTTCCAGCCTTAGATGTGAGGACATGCTGACATGAGCCGCCAAGATGTTGATTAGGCAGAAATTGCCAATTGATTGGTCAACGTGGCGCAAGCGGAGATGAAGAATGGACAAGGGTTGGTTTCGGTCATAGCAGAACCGAGCCAGACTGATAAGTGCTGATGGGGCCCACCCAGACTGACGAAGGTGTCGTGGAATATTTTTCTTGTCCTGCTTCTGACCAGCAACGTGCAATGCGCCAGATGCCGAGACGGGCCAAAAGGCGTCGAGCGGCGAAACAACAGGTAATTAACCATTTAGAGCTGGATGGCGCGGGATAAGAAGAATAACAGTCCCCTTTTTAGTGCGAAATTTGTAGCAAGCTTTTATACTTGCTTCGCGCTCCCCCGCATCTGCGAGGATTAGAGGAACTCCACGTGAAACTGGGCAACCAAGCCCAAGTCAAAAAATCATCATGTCCCTACCATCCTGCTTTGGCGGCATCGATCCTTGCAAACCATCATCAGCCAGGCGCAATTGAGGGCCTCACCATCCTGGGCTTTAGAGGCCATGATCACGTCCAATTAATTGGTGACATCGCCGATTCGCAATCATTTGAGCTGTATGAATCAGGGGAATTGCAATTGGTCAAGTCTAATAGCTTAAGGCCTTCAAAATATACCGCGAGGCTTGTTAGCCGGAGCTGGGTTGACTACAGACTTCCCAGACAGTGGAAGGAGAAATGTCACTCTCTGCATGGCGCCATATGCGAGGCAATAGCGCACGGCGACAATACCAGGCCAACATGGGTGATTGATGTTTGGCGTCAGTGCATTGTACGGCCTCTGATGTCAGACCAGTATGTGGCCCTGAGCTACGTCTGGGGAGGGACGCCAACTTTTATGACGCTTGTTGAAAATGTTTCGGACCTGCAAAAACCCTCAGCACTGATCTTCAATCACTCCAGCGACCCCATCCCAAGAACAGTACGCGATGCGATGGCCTGTGTGGAACGACTTGGCGAGCGCTACCTTTGGGTGGACACTCTGTGCATTGTTCAAGATGACATGTCGCAAAAAGCCTCTGAGATCAACAAAATGGCCTCCATCTATGCAAATTCATGTTTGACCATCATTGCCGCAACAGGAGATAACGCCCAAGCTGGCCTCCCGGGGCTGTCGGGCATCTCGGATGCACGAGTCGCAACCCAGAGGCTTCACAAATTATCACCCAAGGTTCACATAGTGGAGAGCATTGGACCGAATTCTGGAATGAACATGGTCATGAGAAAATGGGACACGCGGGGATGGACCTTTCAAGAAGACGTCTTCTCACGGCGAAAATTGGTATTTGATAAAGGCTGGGTGAGATGGATCTGCGTCAAGGATGTGTGGTGCGAAGTGGGCGAGAGTCGTGGAGAGGGCAACCCGCGGCAAGGTGATGTTCGGACCGCATTTTCACTACGGCTTCCTAGTCTAGACGTTTTTAGTTCCCTGGTTGTCAACTACAATCGCCGGGAGCTGACATTTCCCGAGGATGCGCTTGGTGCATTCACCGGGATACTCAACGCCTTGTCGCGAACTTGGCATGGCGGCTTCATTTCGGGCCTGCCTGCTGCCTTTTTCCACATCGCAGTTTTGTGGGAGCCCCAAGACGTCTTGGTCCGCAGAGAAGCGAAAAAGACGAACACCGCTTGCTGCTTGCCGAGTTGGAGCTGGATTGGGTGGAAAGGCCTCGTCACGCCGTTCGCTTGGGCTCCAGCTGCAGACTTTGTCAGAACCAGTCCCCATAGAGAAGGAACATTTTTCTTTGATAGGGTGAGGCCTCTAGTGCAATGGAGATGGCACAAGTCTTTGGGTGCCAGAGGGGTACCTATTGAGTACAGCTGGCTCAGGTACAAGGAATGCGCAACACACGACAAACCTTGCCCTGAAGGATGGACGCGGTTCAATCTTGAAAACACATCTTGCAACGAGCCCAGAAAGATCTTTCAGGGCCCAGAGCCTGGTAAACCTCCAACCCACTTTTACAGGCATCACTTGGAGCCGCAGTCTGAATTTTGGTACCCGATACCGCTACCGACCAAATGGGATCCCATTGGAGAGCAGGTAGCCGCACCTTTCATTTCATGCAGAACAAAACGAGCTTTTCTGTACACGGGAGAAGTGATTCATCCGCGTTTCAGGAAGGCTGGACACGTTTTGTCATTGCGGGATGAGGGTGGCACTTGGGTTGGCTCACTTCGGCGTCATGAATCTCCATCACCGGCGTCTCATGATACTAGCTTGGGGCGTCTTCCCAAACAGTTAATAGAGCTCGTAGAGGTTTCTTTGGGTCGCGTTCCGAACAATGCACGGGATTGGGAGCAGTATCAACAGGTATTGGACGATTGGGATCACGAGGAACGACCGCGAGATGACGAATTTTATGAGTATTATTACGTTTTATGGATTGAATGGAAAAACGGTGTGGCCTATAGAAAGGCTATCGGACGAGTACAGAAAGACAGATGGGAGGCTCAGAAACGCCAAAAAGTTCATCTAGTAATGGGGTAAACTATGCCACGATTTTTAATACAACTTTCTATCTTTTTTTAAAAATTCAGTCTCAGCGCTTGCTAAATCCTTTACCATACATAATATCGTTAAACGCCAGCAATCATGTCCGATAAAGATTGTATGAGCTGATTGCCTTTCGTTCCAAAGTGTCATCTGCTTCCGATACAGGGTCCCAGGCTCCTGCCCGAAATCGGATGTGTCTTGCTGTTTGATGTATTGTACTAAAGCGTCTCTTCAACGATTCTTTTCTTTGGGGGCCTTGAGCTTTTCCCTCCTGATGTACGGGCATGTTGTCCATCTCCATTGATCCATCCTTGGGAGCATCGATGAATATGTGCGGCGGATGCGGTAGATGGGTGATGATGAGAACTATCGCCAAAGCAATGGTGATGATGGGCAGTGGCCAAGGCGATATGATAAATCTCGCACTGAGGGTAGAGTTTGTCGCAATTAGAGCTAAGAAGCCGATAACAACACCAATTCCAAATACAACTGCGGTGCGGAGTATGTTGAATGATGACCATCCTCGTCTCTTCGAGATCAGATGCATAACCATTAACAAAATGATAACAAGACCGGCGCAGAGGAACACATAGACGAAGATGAGGGTCAGTCTGCTGGTGGTTTGAAGAACGTTATTGATCGCCGCGGTATCAATATCGGTATTCTCGTCTTCTTTCGCTTTCGATTTTCCCGTCTCGTCTTCATAGCTAAGCCCATACGCGTCGCTGATAGCATCAATAACAATGCTTGATACCGTGATAAACTTTTTGTGAAATGTTTGGTAAGTTGCGCTCGATGTGTTCAGAGCGGAACCCCAGTAGCTATCAGGAATCGTCAACATGTCCTCGAGGGTGGACTCGAAGTCTTTCGCGCTGTCACCACCTTTCTTTGCGATAGCTGAGCCATACTTGTACAGAATTTCTTGGGCGGTGCTGTTCAATGACATGACCACATCGACAGTTTTACTGCCGGTTGGAACATTTTGCACAGTTGCAACCAGCTGGTTTTCGGCAGAGTGGAACGACTCCATGACTCGCCACCATAGAACCCATTGGCTTGTTCCTTCAGCAAGCAAAACAAGAACGATGTGAAAAGGTAGATGGATGACTGTCCATAGCAATTGATTGATGGCTTTCATCGTTTTATGGTGGTGCATCCAGTCAAAGTAAAGCTGGAAGATGATATAAATGATAGATGCTCCGCATACGATGATGCCACACAGAGCGGGGGCTGCCCAGGTATATCAGTAAGAAGCTCGCTCTACCGCACGAGAGAAGGGCAGAAATAAACCTACACCAGCTTGTGGTAATATCCTTTATCCATGTATACTGGACAATCTTGGTAATATTTTTGGAGAGAATAATAACACCTGCATCAAGTTCATGTTAAGTCCATGCTGGTGTCGGATATGCAACAAATAATGGAACAAAAAAACATACCCTCACCAAGAATAATAAGAGTTAAAAGGTTCAATCGCTCATTGAAATGTGTGCCCTCGAAACTGAGGGTCTTGGACATCATAGAGTGCAGAATGACCGCAGCCATCTCAAAGAAGCCAATGGCATACCAGATGCCGAGCAACCTGTTGTCAGCATTCGCGATGTCGATCGTGGCGCACATGAAATACGAAGAAGCAGGAAGCAAGTGCAAGACAATGGCGATAATTATCGTCTTTCGGCTTCGCGAGTGATGGCGCGCATGGTACAGAACCAGGGCATACTGAACGGAAAGCACAGCCCTTGAAGCCATGAGGCAAAAGGCTAGCATAATTAGCCGGCGACACTCATATCAAAGTGCTGCGCTTACACATGGCTTTAAATATGGGGGGGACAATCCCGTCTTGCCCGAAGGAAACGCCAGTCACGGCAAAGCCGATCATGACACCAAGATGGCAGGCACGAGCCAATCGAGCCATCACTCCGTCCTGGCTAAATCTGGCATCGTAGACAGTAGTCACAAGCCATGTGATCCACAGAAGGCTAAAAGATGGGTTAAATTACAGAAACTATGAAAAATGGGCATGGGGCGGGGGTCGAGAAAGGAGGGCGACAGCATCACGTACATGAAGTAACTTATAAAGGATATCAGGTTATTTTTATCGATGATGGGATGGGCGGTAGCAAAAACGTTGAGGTTTGCCACGAACCACAGGTCATAAAACAGCTAGGAAGCAATTAATCATGCTGCTGAGAGAATGTGTAGATGCGGTGGACATACCTCGGATGTAGAAGCACCCTCTCTCTGTAATTGCATTAGCGTGAATCGACATCTGCGGTAGAATGGAATTTACCTTGTGAAACTGTAGCAGTGATCCTTTTTCATCTTTTCCTGACGGAGCCTGTTCCTCAACGTCGCTGTGGCCGGCATGGAGCAGGTGCTCGCCGTCACCGTCTCGTGCGACAGGGTTTTGGACCAGACCAAGATTCGAGCTGGCAAATCGAAATGCGGTGGGCGAGGGTTTTCGCTTGTGGCCATTTGGGGCGGTTGCGCCGTCTGCGTCGCTGCTGTATCCAGACATGATTGTTGCTGAACGGCCGGTCTTGGATATACCAGCCACGAGGTAGAAAGGGATCTGGGGTTGAAGGCGCCAAGACTAACTGGTAATGAAGCGCGGGATCGGGGTTATATATTTAATTTCTCGGTGCTGGGCCCCCGGCTAGCAATCTGGTCTCTCCGTCCAGATCCAGTCCAAGCCTATTCTGGGACTTTGTCTTTATAGGGCTGCAGCCTGGCCCGGGAGCCTCCTTTATCTTGGCGGGGGTCACAACACGTCCCTGAGGCACCAGAGACCGGAACCAGCTGGAGCCGGGGACTGCGGAGACTCGTGGGGTGAAAACATACTTGCCGGTAGTTTAATGGATACGCTTCTCCTTTAAACGTTAATTGTGTTCCAAACGATGGCGCACGTACCATGCAGCAATCTCATCAAACCGGCAACTTATTCACTAACGAGTTGCGAACTTTGATATGTGACAGTCGTGTCCAACTCTGATTGACCCTCGTCCCACATCATTGCTGCGATGAGCACGATGGAGGCAAAGTGAAGTAAAAAAACAAAAATAAACTTGATAACAGACGCCGCAGCGCCACCACAACTAGTGATGCATGCATAATGATGCGGAATGGAGAAGACAGCGTTGTCAAAGTCATCACAGCCACCCTCAGTTCAATGCACGAGAAGGAAAGACAGCCGAGCTAGGGAGCGGGACGTGCCACCCTATCATTCCGACGTGTTGAATCCAGCCCGGGCCTTTTTTGAAACGCATGGCTTGCGCCTGAAGCAGAAAGCGAAAGCGAAAGCGAAAGTTTGATCTTGGCATAATTTTGCCAATCTGTAAACGACATCTTGAGCCCTGACAGCAGCGTTCCATAAAGACGAATCCTTTTATATCTCAGCCAGACGACCGAACAACGGCCCAGCCATCCCACCCGCCCATTGACATGTTTTCTCTTTAAAAGGGATATATGGCTGGCTTGACTGTCCGACCACTGACGCTGTACTTCTTGGCTGTGGTGCCCTTGTTGGCAAAAACAAGTCCACAGCCGTCGCAGCGCGCTAACGAGCTGGCAACCCGCTTAGTAAGGGCAAATCGGGACAGTTAATTGGCCTCGCCCAGACCGATTGGTTGTCCGTGCGACCAAAGCTTAGGCATTGTCTCTGTCAAGAATTCAGTCCTGCCATTGGTAAGTTCATTCGGTCCTTTCGCCATGACAGCATCCAGGAAATCATTTCCACAAATGCCTCCTTGATCCTTGATTGATCGGGCTCACCGACACTGCGTTGTTGGTAAGACTGATAAAATCCACACTGTCCTTGCGACCGCCACTTGATGATATCACTGCCTAGTACAAAAGCACCCAGTTGGTCTGTCTTCTACCTACAAGTTCGGTACGCTACATCTTCTTCCCGATATTGTATTCTAGCTAAAAACACAAAGGCGGAAGGAGACAGAGAGATAGAAAAAAAAGAGGAGAATACGGCGAAACAGTTGATTTATCGCGTGCTGATAATCGAACCCAATCACTACCCTATACCGGTCGCATTCAACTCTGGTCACCAGATCCAATGAGGATAATTACGTTTTCTACACGTCTACTGCACCAAAGCCCCAAGATTCTCGTTTAGCTACGTCCTAGTTTCCGTCATGGTGAGTTTTTGTTGTCTTGTCTTATTGAAAGTACGCCAGGTGCACCGTCTGCCTTTCCTTCGGGTTATCCGCAGTTAAGAAGTAACCCCTCGACAAGAAAATTTAGCGAACCCGTTACATTGACATCGTAACCAAAAAATCAGCGACAGACATCTTTCAGTGATGGCTTAGAGGTGATGACATAAGCAAAATGTGTAGACATGATTGCTGGCTTCATCCAGCTCAGTGAGCAACAGAGTCCGCAACAGCTTTCATAGGAGGATGGGAAAGACTACCCAACGTATCCCTTTGACTGCCGGATAGCTGCACTTGCGTAACGGACAAGGGGGTCCAGCCAATTAAAGAGCATCAAATTAAAGGTACATCATTTCCCACCTAATTTGGGTTATGGAACAAGTCCCAGCAATTGCC